>VXBD01005617.1:76041-143793 GCA_013399975.1 Indicator maculatus | reverse complement strand
ACGATGGGGGGGAGCCTGCTGGGATTTGGAAATGTGATAAGGCAGGTATTTCACATTTTGGCCTGGCCAATTCTCTAGGAATACATTAAATAGGTTGAGCAGGGAGCAGTCAGAGAGTGGCTCTCATTTTCTGCCACTCTTGCCCATTTCTGGGAGCCTGCTCGTTTTTGGCTCTGACATTTCGGGTGCTCATTTTTGGACTCTCTTGCACTGCACGAGTTTCCTTCATGGCAGCCTTTTGATTTCTGGAGGGTTTCCCCCTCTTGGCTTTGAGCGACATCACCCACAGAACTGGATTACAAAAACAGCAGTTTCTGGAGCCTGTCAGCAAGAGAGAGCGAGCTAGTGACTGTCTTCAAATTTCTACTCCAATCTCATGAGTAAAAATAGGCATCCCATATTTCCCTAGCAGTTTCCTGGCTGGCCTTTGGTTTATAAGTAGGCTGAAGCTACTTGTGGCTTTGCCTTTTCCATTCTCTGAATTTTCCAAATGACACTGAAATTGCTGTAAGCATCCTGGAAGAATTTGCGACCAAATAGAACCTGTAAATAATTTTTTTGTGAGTTTTGTACATAATTTTGGGGTGGGGTTTTTGGGAAAATAAAAATAACTATATTTTTATAATTCCTGCCTCATTAATTTAACCCCAAATTAACATAGGATGCTTCTTTACACTTTTCTCAGATGCTGTCTTTTAGGTAGTAGAAGTCTTGGATTTTATTCTAGTATTGCATTCTATATATAGAATGCATATAACATAATTACATTTAATACAGTGACAAAAAAAAGAAAGAGATCCGCCCGTTGTTATTTACTTGTTGTAGCATTTGTATATCAGTTCAATAATTCAGTTTAGCTCCTTTCAAATTTCATTAACCTGATGGCAAACAAATACTTATTTACTGAAATTTTGCTTCTTCAAGAATTTCCAACAGAAGATAAGCAAATGTGTCCACAGTGTAAAACTTATGTTTATCGTTTAGCTGGACAGCACAAATGATCTTCAAGATGTGAAGAGAATGAATATGCTATGGGCACAGACAACATTCATTACAGTCTATATATTCCCACAAGTAAACAAATTTTTCTGTTTAGGTATCCAGATTACACTTATTCAAGTATAATCAAAATGAGTTTTGGACTTATCATCTCTAAGACACTCTGATTTTATATGATGGTTTTCTAGTGCTCATAACTCCATGAAGTGTTAATCCTAGGCTATAAATTTGCAGGCTAGAATCTATAATGTCAAAGTAAATCTTAAACAAGTTCTTGTTCAGTTTTAGACTATCACAACAAGTCTTACAAATGATCAGGTATTTTAAAGTTTAAATCACTGATACCTAACTGCATTCTAATTTTCAATTAGCTGTACTTGTAGCCTATCAAAATGAATAATGTAGTATATTCTTCTGCACTTACCTACTTATTTATTTTGCAGCTTCTTCATTAATGTATAAAATGCTACACATTGTACAATGTCAAACCTTTTCCTGACCTTTCATTATACTTCTACAGTCGAGGATGCCCTCATTCACCCATAGTATAAATGACTATATATATATATATATATATATATATATAATGACTATATATAAATGACTTGATATATAAGGACAGAAAAAAGTAGTTGGTGAGGGAAGAACAGCAAGTATCTGAATAATTTCTCAGAAGATGGAAAAGAAAAGGAACCATGCTCTTCCATTGGAAGTGTGCTACTGCTACTGTTTCTGGAGGAAAAAAAAAAAAAAGGGAGAAAAGAAAAAGTTTAAGGTTTTCAGCTAGTTGGCCTCCATATTTACTTGTCAAAGAGCTGCATGGTTTCCAAAAGGATGAGTTGCAATCCACAGGATGTCTGTTCTTTTCTGTGAGGTAAATAAAAGAAAGCAAATTCAAAGACTCTTTGCCTATTCACAGTCTAAAGACCATGCTCAGATTTCTAATATCTGCCATAATCTGACCACTAGAATCGATTTTAAGGACAGACAGCCCAGAATAAAAAGGGAGGTAGGACACCTGTAGCCAGTGTTGCAGTCATCACCTGATACAATGCATTTGCCGGTAATTTGGCAAGGGTTAGAGGTAAAGGTTACACAATTTCTCCTCAGGAACATACATAGTAGGCAAACTAGTTGAAATTATGTCTTCCTATCTCCCCCGTTGACAGTGAGTTTTGCATGGTAACATCCCATGATCCTGATTCTGTGTCTATGCAGACCTGCATCTACATCTGGATGAATACTGCCCTATTTCCCAGTGTATATCTATCATATATTGCAGGGTATGGGATGTTATTTTTGATAATAAATTTTTTTCTGTATTTCATATTGTCCATAGTAACATTCAAAACCGATTTGTTATTTGTGAGTTTTGTCTTTTTTAAAAGTCATATAAGCAGGTTAATTTGTGTCACTTAGCTTATACATATAACAAGGGCATGTATAATATATATGAAATTCTTGTTCTGTTCCTCAGATGGAAACAGATATGCTTTATGCTGTGCACCTCAATTAGCAAGAATTATGTGGTGTATAAATACCAAAAAGTTTTCAGGGACATTGTTAACAAGGAAAGAACAGAATACTGAGAGGTGCTCATACTGAGGTCAGAAGTAGAGTTAATCACACCACACTCTGAGTTGTCCTAATGGGTTCATGGGTTAAAGATCACAAAAGAAGCTTCAAAAGGCTTTATATGAGGTCCTTCCTTTCTTGGAACCTGAAGAAAGATCAAGTGCCCTGTGGTCAAGTATAGCTAGCAAACATGATGATAAATCTCCATTGGACATAGCATACATTAAGCAGAACTGGTAGGAAGACCAATTTGTTTGGCACTGTTTTATCTGGCTCTACAGGGATATAGTAAACAAACAACAACCACCCCATGATGCTAAGATTTATGGAAGCACTTATTTGCTCACAAATAAAAAAAAAATCTGAGACAGATGGCATCTTTTCCACCTCTTTTAAACCAAATACAAATTTGGTTGGGATTATGATATCCAAAAGCAATTGTGTCTAGGGAAGGGTTGGGGGCATTAAGACTGTGCACTGTAAAGTATCCACTGAACCAGTGAACAATCCGCAGAATGTAGATTTGATCCTAGCTTTGGATTCCCAGTATATACTTTCAATGACATGCTGCCTCTGAGCAACTGAGAAAGGCTTTGTTGAAGCTATGCCTCTCACGACTTTTTTTCAAGAAAATATCACCACTCTAATCTAGCACCTAAATCCAGTGTTTGGAATGTGTAGCATAATAGCCTTCTCCAGCAGTGATATTAATCTTCTAAGGTATGCCAAGATCCTTTTGAAATCCTCTTATTCCTCAAACTCTGCTCATTCTTATATATAGTTCAAATGAAAAGAGTTCTATTTTTAAAGTCCTGTATCTGTTTTCAGTCTTTCAAATCTTTCTCTGGACTCAGTATCATGACAGTTGTCTACAGCAGCTAATTTTTTTTAAAAGTTCTGGTGCAATGTTATCACTTTACCTTCTTCGTTCAGTACAAAAATGTGCTCTTGATTCTCTTTTTTTCCCACTCACTGTTTTAGTGTATGTACTTCTTATCATATTGACCACTTATTTCTGAAGGTTATCTTTAATCTCATTAATAACATTTTTAAACTCATGATTTACATCAGTTTCTCCCATTTGTTCTATTATATATTTAAATGGACACTTCTGCTTTTATACATATATGCAGAGATTTGGAACTCAACCAGCAAACTGCTGGGTATGAGAGTAGTACCCTCAGAGGAAAAAAAATAAGTTTTCTTACCTAATTGTAATTTTCTGTTATATTACAAAACTGTCTTAAGATTACATGTATCTTTTCTTGCTCAGTTTTCATCATAATTTTTGACATTTAATATCTCTCTGGTTTCATGATGCATATTTTTAGACATTCTTTTTCATTATTTGTGACAACTTTCAGTTGTCTCAAAATATGAGAATGCAAAAAGGCTAATCTCTGAAAATGTTGTACTTACATGCCAAAAGTGTTTTTATGTTTTTCTGTTGATTAAGAAGGCATATAACAAATGCAAAAGAAAAAAAAATGACGATGACCTTACAGCACCCAAAGGAGAATGATATAGGTGTTTTAATCAACATAAAATGCTGCTTTACATGATACAATGAGCAAAATTAAGTAGAACATATTTATTTTCAGTGGAGGCCAGGGTGAGAAACGACAAGATAGCTACTTACCTACATATACATCCACTTAACCAACATGTACCTTTCTCATTCAGATGCAGGTCCTTTTTTTGTTAGTACATTTGCTTTGGTTTTGCAGGTGAAGGAGACCAAAGAGATGTTTAATCGAACTCTGGTGCGAAGGACAGAACAGAGAAAGCAGAATGGCTTTCAGCTTTCACTGACAAATTATACAAAATCCTCAGGGATCTTTAACTGGCAGACATTTGGAGGAAATTAAATGTTAACGCATGTGGTTGCACTTTCTACACCCACAGACATCAAATATATAAAGACATTAACTTCTCTTCAGCTGCAGCAAATTTATATATGTACAAGGTATAAAGTTAAATCTCATGAAGTGAGGTAAGAATCCAATAACAATTCATGCTCTTGCACTATAACATAAGCCCAGGCATTTTCAGCCTTATACTGCTTAAACAAACGACTGACAGTTTATGCTGAAAAATATGGCACTGCTGCAGAATTAGAGAAGGTCCTTGTTGAATTCTACAATGTGAATGATGCCCAGGAGAACACAGTAAATGAGGTTCTGGAATGGCATGAAAGCTCTTATGCAAAAGCTTTCAATAGCTCTATCCAGAGAAGGAAAACATATTAAAATATTTCCCACTTAAGAGCTTTCAGAAAGACTTCAGCAACTCAGGAGAAAGACTATTGATTAGGTCTGTATACAATGTCATGGGGTGAGTGTTTGTCACAATGATTAGAAAACTCATGTGCTTTGTCGTACTTTATTATAGGTTATGACAAATGTGTGCATGCGTATAGAACACAAATTACATTATTACTATGTGTTTTACTATGGTATTAAACTGCCAGAAGGCTAGTATCTCTAGGAGGGAGCAGCAAACATTTGATTTAGGAACCAATTGTATGGCAAAAAAGGTTTGGGAAAGGCTTGGATGACTGCATGAATGGACTTTTAGAAACCAGTCAACAGCTGAATATATAAAACATGTTCTTCCTCAGTTTAGGAAAGATGTTGAATTGCTGGAGCATGTCCAGAGAAGGGCAATGAGGCTGGTGAGAGGCTTTGAGCACAAGCCCTATGGGGAGAGGTTGAGGGAGCTGGGACTGTTTAGCCTGGAGAAGAGGAGGCTCAGGGGAGACCTCATTGCTGTCTACAACTACCTGAAGGGAGGTTGTAGCCAGGAGGGGGTTGGTCTCTTCTCCCAGGCAACCAGCACCAGAACAAGAGGACACAGTCCCAAGCTGTGCCAGGGGAAGCTTCAGCTGGAGGTGAGGAGAAAGTTCTTCACGGAGAGAGTTGTTAGACATTGGAATGTGCTGCCCAGGGAGGTGGTGGAGTCACCATCCCTAGAGGTGTTCAAGAGGGGATTGGATGTGGCACTTGGTGCCATGGTGTAGATAGGCATGAGGTTTAGGGTGACAGGTTGGACTCGATGATCTTTGAGGTCCCTTCCAAACTTCTTGATTCTATGATTCTATGATTCTTTAAAATAAGAGGGAAATGGTGCAACTGGAAAGGAAAAAAAAATCTTTGATTTTCTGCAAAGTAAAAAATAAATACAGCTGTCTGCTTAGAAATCATATATTGAATACAGGATGAAAACCTCAACAAATTCTACCTTAAGCCTAAAGGATGCCTGAAAGTGGAATTTGTGGGACCTAAATATTATCTGTAGAGGAACAAAGCTCGTTTTGTACTCATTGAACAGAAATAGCTATTAAAAAGTCAACTTAAACAACAGATCTTTAGGTTTTTAACACTAACTGAGAAGGTCTTACCAATATTAATGTTAATCGAATTAATCAAATAGCTTGGTATGGGAACTTGTAGTTAGCATAAATTGGGACTAGTTGAAAGAATGTGGATAAGCTTTAACTGACCCTATAAGGTAAGGGAGTAGCTAAACAGAGGTAACTTAAACATAAAACTGTGCAAGAGTGTGAAATTTGTGACTACTGAGATCCTTCAAAACAGGAAGATTAAATGTTAGCACTAGTCATTTTGTTGGCATCCAGTGAATGTGAATAGGCCAGTCAAGATTTAGGTACTCTCTGCCCCATCTCAGCATCGACAGTGTTCAGAGCTGTTCAGGGAGAAAACTTCAAGGACCCTACAGCCCTACATTAGGGTCAGGACCATGTCTTTGACTTACAGAGATGCCTGGGAGAAGGACAGTTGAAGTTGAAGGACTGGAATCCCTGTGCTGACCCAGCAGTGTCTCCCAGACTTCACATTCTCTCACAGGGAATAAGAAAGTCATGCAATTTGTAAAATTTTGTATATCTGTGTTGAAAGTGTTTAGGTATCTGAATCCAGTCAATCTCCACGCTATTATATGCTCTGAAACCACAAAACCCTCACAGCTTGTATCTTAAACGCATAATTCTTCTACATATCTGCCATACAGAATGTAGACAGACTGTAAATTTGAGCATTGTAGAAAAGCTAGACTAAACTAAATTATCTAATCTCAAACAGATTTTCAGATGGCTAGCTTTAAGTTGGTGCACACAGCTGCATGGTTTCATCTACTGATCTGATTCAGCATCTCCCACTGTTAAGAACAATATTGTTTCCACTTAAATTTCCTACTTGTATTTCCTGTATTTTGTAGGCTTTCAATCACAGACTTGAATTTCTATTAGCATAATAGATAAAGGTTAGATGTTTCAGTGTTACAGTTCTTTTTTGATCCTAATCTTATATAAACACAGAAGATTAAAATAAAATCTTATGGTAAAGGCCTCCCAAGAATGCCAAAACAGTCTGATAAAGTAAAAACTGGGGGGAACAAAAAGTTACTGAAAATGCCATGGTCAAAGTTAATATATAATGCAGAGAATATCAATCTAGACACAGAAACATCCAAGTTAAGTACATCACTGATTCTGTAAAATTTTGTTGGATTTCTCCCTCAACTTGGTCCTCTCTGCAATGCTGTGTGATACAAGAGTCTTCTGATCACTGTTACTTGCATGAAGTCTCTTTCCTTTAGCCTCCGATATCTGCAACACTCTTCAGTCCACTACTTTCTGCATATCCACTGAGCATGGTTTTGACACTTTTATTAGAACTGTAGAAGTCAAACTTCAGTTAATTTTCTCTTTTCCTTCTGATTTCCAGGAATGTGATGATCACTGCACTATTTGCTTATAATAAAGCAAAGAAGGATTCCTATTTTAACACCTTTTATATTTTTTACCTGATATGCAGTGGAGAAAGTGTACTAATTGAATGTACTATGTTCAGAATTGTGAAAACTGTAAAGAAGAAAAACAACTCACTTCATGACAAACAAAGTTCATTTTTAAAACTTAAAAAGGAATTTTTGCTTTACAAAATCTGAAATTAATGTGTTTAATTTTGAAAATATTGTTAAAAAAATAATTTTACCTTGTTGCGTCACCTATGTTTTAAACAATCGTTGGTTACAGATTTTAAAAAAATCATATCACGTGTCACCCAGATGACCTTATAACATTGTTTTTATGGCAGCAATCCTTATAGCCTAGAAAACACAGAAAGGTCTAGTGCACTCAAAGCTTATTTTTCTCAGCCTCAGGGGTAACTTATCTATGCATATAAATAGATGATGGGGGTGGATAAAGAATATGGTGCCAGACATTTCTTGGTATCACCCAGTGACAGCTGAAAGGCAGAAAGCACAAACAGAAATTCAGTAAATTCCAACTAGGTATAAGAAAAAAGTTATAGTGATCAAAGGCTGGAACAGGTTGTCCAGAGAGGTTTGCAGTCTCCATATTATAAATATTCTAAGCGCAACTGGACAAAGTTACAAGCAATTTATTCTATTTGGCTCTGCCTTGAGCAGGAACATTAGAATAGACGGTTCTAGTATCTCAGCTACCTACAATTCTTTGAACAAAAATGCAGTAAAACATCTGTGCTGATCCAAATATTTAAATGAAACACACACCTAAACAAGAGATTTCAATCAAGACATATCACAGAATCACAGAATCACAGAATCAATAAGGATGGAAAAGACTTCAAGGATTATCAAAGTCCAACCTGTCACCCAAGACCTCATGACTACTAAACCACAGCACCAAGTGCCACATCCAATCCCCTCTTGAACACCTCCGGGGATGGTGACTCCACCACCTCCCTGGGCAGCACATTCCAACATCTAACAACTCTCTCCGTGAAGAACTTTCTCCTCACCTCGAGCCTAAACCTCCCCTGGTGCAGTTTGAGACTGTATCCTCTTGTTCTGGTGCTGGTTGCCTGGGAGAAGAGACCAAACCCCTCCTGGCTACAACCTCCCTTCAGGTAGTTGTAGACAGCAATGAGGTCTCCCCTGAGCCTCCTCTTCTTCAGGCTAAACAACGCCAGCTCCCTCAGCCTCTCCCCATAGGGCTTGTGCTCAAGGCCTCTCCCCAGCCTCGTTGCCCTTCTCTGGACAGGTTCAAGTATCTCAATGTCCTTCTTAAATTGAGGGGCCTAGAACTGGACACAGTACTCGAGGTGCTGCCTAACCAGTGCTGAATACAGGGGCACAATGACTTCCCTGTTCCTGCTGGCTACACTATTCTTGATGCAGGCCAGGATGCCATTGGCCTTCTTGGCCACTGGGCACACTTTGTCCTGAAAAGAGTTTCTTCCCATAGATGATCAGACTAACAATTCAATAAGGCACTTTTCATTGTATCAGCAGAACCAAGCAAGGTCCCAATTTTCCATTTCCGCACTTAATTTGCTGTTCAAAATGAAGGTTCCATATGCATTGGAAGAAACTAATTCTGACATCTGCAAGCCAGGTCTACAATCCTTGCACTGCACAAAAGCTGTGGTGAAATAGTAGGTCAAAATGAGAGACGTTACGACAGGGGCATGAAGAGGGAGAGAGAGAGAATTACAACTGTTGAGAATTTGCTGACTGGACAGAAATTTTTACCTTACTAGTAGCATATCTTTTATTCTGGCGTACTACTCCTGCTGCCAGCAGGCTCAGTTTCTTTCAAAGTCTGGAAAGAGAACCCTCTAGGCTACCATGGTTCCTTTTGTCCTTGTTTAGCCAATAAAGCATTCAGTTGCTGGAAGTGGGGTGTTTTTTCAGGCAAATTCAGAGTTTTATGTTAAAATACCCTAGGAAAGCATTTCTTAGTGCTTGAAATATATTTGCTACTAAAAAGAAAACTTTTTTTTAGTGTCTAGTACACAGAAAATAGTATGCAAAACAAAGCACAGCAATTCAGAAAGCAAACTTGAGAGTGTATTTTTTCCTTTATCTTTTATCAACATCAAGGATCTCTTTCCCTGGCAACCAAAATACTAAGTGGCAGTGCTCATTCACTATCTTTCAGGTTAATAATTCTGAAAATGGTTTAATCAAAGTTAGCAGCAAGCCTGAATGCATTTTAAGAACACTTTTGAATGTCTCTGCAAATTAAACCTCCTATCACAATACCCTAAGCTCTAGTCCACTCCCATGAGGTATTTTTTAAAATGCTAGGCCAGCTTAATAAAATTGGAGGACACCTATTACTTTAGAATTTAATCCTAGTAGGTAATGAGAATATACTAGAGCATCTTTAATACACTAAATGCAATTAGCTCTCCAGAGTTAGGAATTTGAAAATAAGTCTTCACTTAAAAATCAGTGGCACTACACATATAAAATCAGATAGGTTTGACGTATTTCTTCAATGCCAAAATATATTCTTGTTTACAGAAAGATATTTGCTTTACTAAAATTTTCCAAACTCTCCCAGTATTCAAAATATTTAATAGTTTAATTCTTGATTTGTTGTTTTCCCACAATCATGCTGAATTGTGCTTTCATTTAAGACGAGATGCTAGGCAAGTGTCTGGAAGCTATCCAATAGCTGCTTAGCAGAACCCAGTCAAGATTTATGAAAGACTATTGCTCATAGTACAATGTTCATTCTTGTGAAATGTCACTGAGTTAACTGGCTTATAAGAGAAAAGTGAAATTCATATTGCAAGTCGTAACATATTTCTGATATAGTTATAGCTGTGTGCTGACATCCATCATCATTCATTTCAGGTCAGGCATATATGCATTGACTTTACTTTTATTTCCCATAGTACATAGGATTACAGAACATACACAAAAACTGATGAGGAAGTTTTGTGAATTTTTTTGGCAGTTCGTGTAGATTTTAGCTACTTTTCAGGAACTTACAATACCAATTTGTTGCTCTTTTGAATTGCCTAGCTCTCCATGGGACAGGAAGGCAAGTTGATTTACCATGGTTCAACACCAAGGTCATTCACAATCAGCAGTGAAGCTGGCCTGCCAAAGTGCTGAAGAAGAGAGCCTTATGAAAATAAGATGGCCCTGTTTTGGCTGAAACTGATGAAGCAGGATTCAAATAACAGAAATGCCCAACTTCAAAGCAGCTTTTGAAGGCCAGGGTGTCCAAACAACAACCTTTACCTGAATAATGGTAATTTTAATATTGAAGTTAATAAGGATAATCAAGTACGTGCTAAATATATTTGATTACATTACTCAACACTCCTCCCAAATTATGCTAAACATCATCTAGAAGGCAGGGACAACCTGGACTGGATGTAAAAACGATGAGAGGGATTTTTCAGTGTGCTGCCTCTGGCATTGGAGAATGCACATCGCTGACACTGGTACCAGGGCCAGAGACAGGATGGGGAGGGTCAGCATGGCCCAGCACAAGCACTGCCACCAGCTAGAGCAGCTGATACCAGGGGAGAAGACAGAGATGAGGATTGCTGATGGGCTGTATTCCTTTTCCTCTACCCAAGATGGGGACACCTTTCTTTGTGAGAATTGAGCCTTCAATATACAGCTGAACTTTTGCTGGACACAGTCAGAGCTACTACAAAAGTTTGCATCTCTGACTGTCTTGGATGTTACCCAGGATTTATTAAGCACAAGATCCTCTTGCAGTCGGTGCATTTTATCATTGGCAATTCCAAATCTATTACGTCTGTCACTTAAAAAAAAAAATTGCAACATTTGATTATTTTGATTTCTGAGCTGTGTCAGAGCAAGTCCTTATCGTGGCACTGAAAAGTTAACTCTGCCAAACAGTTTCAGCAAGAGTGGGGGCTCTGAGAGAGGCAAGCATTGGGAGCTTTTATTTGAATGTGACAATTGCAAAGCTAGTCATGCAGGGTATAAAGAATACTTCTCAAGAACAACTTTCCATTTCAGGAATTTCTTTTCATGAAATTCTATGAAAAGTCTAGAACTCAAGATCAAGAAGTGTTGAGAATTATTTACTAACCACCAGCTCTAAAAAGAATACACATTTCTCTGGACAAAAGAATTAATATTCATAACTGTAGAAGCACAGTCACACAGCAGAGTCTGCATGTCAGAGTATGCAGAGATGAGTAACTCTGCTGAAATGCATATAATTAAAATGCAGATAGGCTAAATATACCTTTTATCTTTGCAGGTTGCAATGCATTTTGGGATCCAGATAATTAAATACCAATTTTGCCTACAGAAACCCACAGGACACCTCCACAGAGGTGGAGGTGTCTTTTAGAAGAAAGGACAGACCATTTTTTTTTCTTGACTTGAAAGACAAAATAAGCATTACCTTCAGGGCAGACTTTTAAGCTATAAATATGGTTCCCCAGGCTGTGAGAAAAAACAGACAAAGAGCAAGTGTCAGCCAACATATTCTGCTCTAGGTAGTTCAAGGCCGCCTGTCTCTGTGCTGTATTTAACAGTGCCTATTCTGCGGCACCTAAGTATCCAGCAGCTATATGTTTTGCTTAAAGTCCAATGATGTAAAATTTAGAAGTTTTGTCATCAGCTCAGGATTCCTTTCCCAAACCAAAAGACAACAAAACTTTCCTTTCAGAATCCCTATGCTTGATATAGCCTGTTTTATCTGAATCAACAACTAGCATTTTCCATCACCAGAAAAATATCCCGAAGCTAAAGCCACTGAGCTCTCTTTCCTTTCTGGTCCATGTTCTCTGCCTCAGCTGTAAAAAGTAGTTGATTTCCAAACTGGCTAGGTATCTGATCCATCTTCTGGGTGGTACAACCTTTTCCTTCCTCTGATCAAATGGTTATATTCATGATGGAGAAAAATACATGTACTCACATAATTCCTAGCTATTCCTTGCTTTCAGAATTCCTATTGGAAAAAGCTCCACTTAAAATTAATCTAAATGTATTAATTGAAAAATGTCATTCTGGGTTTAGCTCTTTGGGGTTTTTTTAATATAAGGCTTAATGATTGAAGTTAATTTGCATGGTATCAGCTGTCATTATTAGTACTTGGAAGGAAGCTATTGCTTACTCCAATTTGGGGACATTATTATTTCTATGGGACTTTACACAGACATGCTACACAGATTTACTAGTTAGGTTAAAGATCATGGATCAATACTGCAGACATGTTATGGTTCACCTCAAAAAAAAAAATTCTCAGTGGTTAGAACTGCAAGGAGAACTGGCCTTGACACACGGAATTGAGCTAGGGCTGAAGAAGTGATAAAACTGGATCTAGGAGCTCCAGGGTTAATGATTGGGCTTTATTGATATTGTTGCAGGAACTCTATTGAACGACATGGGAAAAAATATTAAAAAATCTAGGTTTATATATTAAAAACCATTTATCACTCCTCACAGGAGAGATGCCCCTATTACAAGAGGGATATGGACACACTGGAACGTATCCGGGGAGNAGGCTGGATGAGGCTCTGGCCAGCCTGATGTAGTGTGAGGTGTCCCTGCCCATGGCAGCGGGGTTGGAACTAGATGATCCTTGTGGTCCCTTCCAACCCTGACTGATTCTATGACTCTATGATTCTATGATTCTATGATTCTATGATTCTATGATTCTATGTTCCAGGTCCTTCATCATCATCTTTGTCATCCTTTGTTGGACTCTCTCCAGTATGTCCATGTTTCTCTTGCACCAGGAAGCCCAGCACTGGACCCAACACTCCAGATATAGCCTTAGCAGTGCAGAATACAAGGGAAAGTATCACCTCTCTGGACCTACTGGCAACACTTTTCCCAGTCAGCCTCATTAGCCTTCTTTGCTACAAGGACACATTACTGGCTCATATTCAACTTGTTGTCCACCCGGTTGCTGAGATCCTTTTCTTACAAACTGTTTTCCAGCATGTACTGCTTCCTGTGGTTATCTCTTCTTGGCTGCATGACTTAGCAGTTCTTGAACTTAATGAGGTTCCACTTAGCCCATTTCTCCAGCCTAGCCACCTTCCTCTTGATGGCAGCAAAACCCTTCAGTGTATCACCCGTGCTTCCCAGGTTTGTGTCTTCTGCAAGCTTGCTGAGGGTACGTTCTAATTGGTCATCTAGATGACTAATGAAGATATTGGTTGGATTGGATTCAGTATTGGCTCCTAGCATACACTACTAGCTATTTGCCTCCAAGTAAACATTATGCCACTGATCCCAAACTTGGCTGTTTTGCTCTTCTAGCCTATATTTCATCAACTTCATCTCAAAAGAACAAACAACCATGAATGGACTGCGGGAGATACTTGCAAGCATGGAATTAAATAGTTTAAATTAAAAAAAAAAAAATGGATGGGGCTTTGAGCAACCTGATCTAGTGGAGGGTGATCCTGTCCATGGCAGAAGGGGTTGAAAGCATTAATGTTGTTGTCATCCTCAGCTATCCAAACTAAGTTTTCAGCACTGTTTGAGAAGTCTGGAGGTATTCAAAGTGTACTCTGAGCTGGGAAGTATGACACAGGAGGAAAACGAGATCTGCAACCTATTGTAGAATGCATTGAAAGCTGGCAGAAAATCCAGGTTGACACTGAATGCTTGTAACGGTTTAGTGCAAGGGCTAACCTCCCTGCTCTCCCAGCACAAAAGTGGTGGGAAGAGCAACACACAAAACTCAGGGTTGAGATAAAGAGATAAGATTTTAATATAACATGACATATCATGAGCACAACACATAATTACCTTATCTAATAACCTAATGAATCTAATAATGCAATACATCTACTAATCGAATAATCTAATAATAATACAATACATGATTACCTTAGCTTAACCTATTTGCAGAAGAAGCAGAGTGAAATAGAGGGAAAACCCAGCATAAAACAGCCAAATCCAGCAGCTACCTGACTTCTACGCACCCAAGAAGCTGGAACCCAGAAGCATCAACTGGAACAGGAAGCCTCCCATGTTGCAATCTGAACTTCAAGCCCCATAATACTTTGCTCCAGTTAGCACTTTAATTTTTTAAGCTGGTATGAGTAACAGCAGCAGGTTTAATCCGATACATGACATTCTCACCCCTTATTCTGTGTCATCTGCACCATGCCCAGCAGCAATCAATGTTGAACAATAGACATCACATATGAATAATAGCAGCAGGTTCAACTCAATCTATGGCAATGCTTTATGCTAAAGCAACAAGATCAATCCCAATGGAAGATACCACTGTGCAGAGCATAAGACTACATTTGCAAGAAAATATATTAAAATCTATTACATCTTTTTCTACCCACTGCAATTCGTTGATGCCTTTTTTTTTCCTACTGCTAAAGTGGTTCACGGTGTCTAAAATGCATTTGGTAATATTCCAGAATGATTTTAATTTCTAGTCCTGTCCATTTCCCATTCTGTTTGTTAACCTGCTTTAAACTGCATTGTTCTCCATCACATATGGGACATCTACGATTCAAAACCAAAACTAAACCTGAACAAACTAAAACAACACCACAAGATGATCTTAATCTTGTACAGTATAATGTTCTCTGACTATTGAAATAATAATATAACAAATATGTCTAGTCCTTTTACTTGTTAGAAGCAATCCAGTAAGCCAAACTGTAGAAATTCATCACCAATGAATAGGATGAAGATTCAAATAAACAAGTAATAGCAGTGTATGATGTTCTTAACAGCTAGAAGGGCTGGAAATTTTTCAGACTCTCGCACTAGACTTCAATGTATTGAAGACTAACATAACTGGACCTAGAAATTTTTGGCTATTTTTCCTAATCATAAATACTAGACATTCAATTCAATAGTAACTTAAATAACTACAATTCGTGTCTACTTGTCACATTAATCTAAAAATTCCTTATATTTGCTAGTGTATGTATATGCAATAACCTCATAACATTATACGGTATTTAAATCCCAAAAAATTTCTTCACTGTGTTTACAGATCTTGTAACATGGTATTTATTTCTTTCATAAGAAATTAGTAAACCAAAACAACAAACAAGACTGTAATGTGTTATCATAACTGAATAGCAATCTCCTGCATATTTTTGTCCCTCTCTGTCAGCAGAAAATTCTCCAGGGTCAATTGTTATCTGCAGTAAGTATCTAAACTTATCATCTCTCATTAAAACTACGTAGACTATTACTGTTATGAGATGATGATCAATTTCTGTTTATAGTTTACCATTGATTGCATACACTTTCCACAACCACAACAGTTTTAAATGTAATAAATAATAGCTATGTTCAATTTTATCTTGCCTGCTTCTACAAAAGTAATCAAGACATCATAACCAAACAGAAACTATGGAAATGTGGTATAGTGATAGCTTAGTAGACCAGGAATGATGTATTTGCTACAATGCTCTTTAAACTCTCAATTTTTAACCCTGATCCTACCTCTGCAGGCTCCTTTGGCATGCAAGTTTCCCATGCATTCCAATACTCTGCTTTTGTAGAAGCCTGGTAAAAGTTATAAAAATATCGATAGGAACAAATATTTGCCTCCAGGATTTCTGTAGGGAAAACATGACCAGAGAAATATGTGATAAACACTCTACTGGAAGCTACATTCCATTTTTGATTTAATGACAAAATAATGCCATGAATATATATCACCAATGAAAAAATGGAGAGGCCAGCCACCACATTCTTACATTGACAACTGGGAAATACAAGAAATTGCTAAAGGAAGCTAAATATATTCATGAAACTTCTAAGGCAAACATTAAGGCTAATAAGTAATACAGTACACTGGAAACAAAATATTCTAACACTGATACATGACCCAAAGTTGATACAAATGGCCATTTCATCAATCAGTCCTAATACAGCATGTCAAAACAGTGTAAGAATATTTCTGTGGTTGGAACAAAGCCAGGTGGAATATTCCACTGTAAGTGATAACAAAATACTTTCTATCCCATCACTAAATAAAATTATGCTAAATGGCAGCTGTTAGATGTTTAAAATTCAATTTAGATCCTCTTTTTAAATGGTGAAATATGGGAATTGAATTTCACCACAGTGAAACTGAAAGCCTGTAGTAGATAAGTCAGAATATGCATGCAAACTATCCAGACTAACTTTCAGGGAAGAACATTAAAATTATGGATCAAGGAGCAGTCTGGGTGATTGATGTTGATTCTTTAATAAAATTCAAACTATAGTGCAGGGTCTGGGGAATTTGACCAGACTAACATTCTCAACATTTTAAAAGGGAAATTGGTTGACCAAGGCAACTATGGGTCTGTTAGCTTTACATCAATCTCAAAAAAACCCTGAAACACAACCAAACCAAACCAACAACAACAAAGAAAGAAACAACAAACAAAAAAGAAAAAAATTGGTATGTGATATAGTCTGTAAATTCTTAACAAATGGCGTTGGAACCTTTGCAGATTTAATACAGCTTATATATGTCTGCGCAGACAAGACATATGTAAATGTACTCTGACAGGCACTCATGTCTATGTTCATATATGATCATTTATATGCATACATATATTCAGATGTAAAATCATAATTCAAGAAAAATAAAACTACTAATTGTATAAGATTTCTGTAGAACAAACCACTCAGGTTTTAAAGGTATTTATTAATCATCCTATCACTCATTTTAGCCTTACATAATATAAAAAAAATTTAAAAATGGTGAATCATCTATTCAAACAGGGCAATATAACATTAAATGTATTTATGCTGATATCTTAACTTTTTTTAACTTCTTAGGACAGAAAGATATAAAGGGCTTCTGTTTTCTTCCTTTTCCCATGTGCTTTCCTAAAGAAATAAAGCATAAACATAATTTATTCAATTTCTACTTTAGCCATTTGCTGCTAGAGTAGCAAAGCTTTCAAACAGCTTTGTAGAGGCAAGACATGATTTGCTGGCTAAAGAGTCAATACTGCAGTGGTCTGGGGAATTTCCTGCCCCAGACCAGGTGAAGCAGGAACACAAAATGAAGGTGGTGCATACAAGTGAAAACCTTTCTGATTATAATGAAGCATCCATCCAACTTTGAGTGTGGCCAGAATAAAGGGAAATGTAGACAATAAGGTGTGCAGAATTTAAAATGAGGAGAAAAATTATCAGCTCAAGATAGATATATGTTGATTCAGTGCAGGAGGAAGGTCCTAACTTCCATCTCTGTAGGGTTACCCTAGTTTCTAAATTAGGTATGAATCTTCATTTAACATTGAGCTTAGTTGTTTGTCACCTTTACTAAGTGCCTCATGTAGATCCAAAACTGGTCTCATTAAATTACATACCAAACATGATTCCTTTAGAACAAGATTTGACCAATAAATCTTTGGGGAAGGAGACAAAATGAAGCCTGAGCAAGAAACTTAATCATCTTAATCATCAAAGTGATCTTTGTTATTATATGCTTTCTTTCTTAAGGTTTTGGTTCTGTTCAGTTTTAATTTTTGTCTCAAGTGAGTATTTAGAAATAATAAAGCATTTGTTCATATCTAAAAATCTGTGAATTACATGAGCACAAATGTACTACTATGACCTAAACATGCAAAAACCCGCAGTCATCTACACTGCAAGATCGATGACCATAAGTATGTTAGTGAAATAACAGAAATGCGTCTTTTCACGAGTTATCAGCATTGCCTAAGATACATTTGTTCTACGTGAAGAACATCCAACAATATTATTGGATTTCAGTAGGCTAAATGTTAAATAACATAGCTTGCTTCTCTACACCTGGCTGGATCGGTGTGGGCCAGTAGAAATAAAAGTTTCAAGAAACATATTGTTCCAGATTAAAGCATATATATCAAACCTAAAGTCCTCAAATATACTATTCTGGTTTACAGAATCAGCTGCTAAACTTAGCTGGGGAGAACCCTGCTCTACTTTTATTTGCTTGGAAGAGTAAGACAGGAAGGGGTCAAATATAACATTATTGGGAACATTTAAGAATGAAGGCCCTAGAGTTCATGAGCATTTGCTATTCTGGTATTTGAACATCACCTATTCTAAGCACAGACACACAATTTTACAACTGTGTCCACTTCTATCTGAGCCAAGTCTACCCTGAGCAAATGGCCTAGTTGTGTAAATGTGAGAATTCAGGAGACATTATACCCGGAACATACTGTAGGAGAATCTAATCTCTATGCTTCACAAAGATATATAGTGAAGCCTTAAATTACAAGAGGCTAGAACTTCCAAACTATGTGCAAGGAAGATACTATGAATAATCCAGGTCACTGTCAAATATCCTGGACTGTACTCCTCAATAACTGAGAAAGACAGCAATCAGCAGTACTTCACGTCTTTATACAGTTTGTTCTGTTATAGCCCTTATGGCATGTATTCCACTGTGCTATGATGTAGAGAATTATATGGGGATGGCCAGAGAAACAAGAGGGACTTATTCACTTGGCGTGGCTGAGGGAATAAATGGGTATAAGGTAAGTTATATGTGCCCATAAATTCTCAGGCTACCTGAAAGGAGTTTAGCCCACTATCAGCTTGAGCAGATAATAATTCCCTGGATACTCTTGTGGCATCTAGGAATTCCTGAAGCACAACCACCTATTACCTATGTAATTTCCTTTTATGAAAAATAAATTAAAAGCAAACAAACAAACAAAAGAAAGACTGATATGAAGAAGCATCTCCAAATCATTATCCTGGCCCTAAACCAAAACAAAGATTGTCACTGCAGCAGTGTCTTCTAGTCACTGTGTTATTGTGGTAGTCTAAATGACTTCTACATTAAAAAGAAAAGTTTCATCAATCTGTTTTTATGCAATACATTGCCAGTCTACTGAACAGCTCTAATGGTGCCAGCACAGAAATATATGGTCAAAAGCCAGGGAACTTCCAGCTGTGATGGGGCCCAAATGTCTCAGTCTCAGAACTAAGACACAAACCGTGTCAAACATATGTGTCAGCTTTTATTGCGTTTACACAACTTAGACTCACACACAAGGGTAAGGGGGGGGGAGAGAGAGTAAGAAAAAGGGAAAAGAAGAAAAGAGGAAAGAAGACAGGAGAAAGATGTACCATCATGGATTGGTGCTCCGAGAGAAGCTGTGTCAGTGTGAGCTGAAGTTCCAGCCCCCCACCGACAATAACCAGGCTAGCCCAGTCTGGAAGCAAATGAAAGCTGTATTTACAAGCAGAATCTACAATCTACGATGAAATGCAATGAATATGTACAAATATACAAAAAATCACAACATTCACAAGTATATACAATCAACAGAAAAAAATCACAACCAATCTCCCTTTGCTTCCCCCCAAAAGGGGACCCTTCCCAAAGGGGCCTCCCTCCCAGGAGCTTCCCCCTCAGACCCCCCTGGACAGAAAGCAGAGTTAGTTAAGCAGAAAGGTTGTTAACTTAGCTGCCAAGGTCAGTGTGTTATCTTCGGCGAGAAGAGAAGAAGGAGAAGAAGGAAACCGCAGTCACTGCAGAACGCAGAATGACCAGAGTGCCCCACTTTGTTTTGGATAATAGTTCTTAAACATTTCTATCTATCCAATGGAAGTGTTTAGAACAATCAGTATTTTGCTTTCTTACACCCAATAGTGACTTATTTACATTCTTTCACTTTCTCTGTTTTGAACTTTGCAAGGAAAAATTAAAAAGACAGTTTCAAACCATCACAGAAGTCCATAGGCCTGTTGGACAGAGTGGGTGGGTGGGCATCCCAAACGTGAAGTAAGGCAAAACCCCTTTATAGTCCTCCTTAGAAGAAAACAACAAAAGTGCTTTCCCTTTGCGGTGGGCAGAAGACAAACAGGTACTTTCCAGCTGTGGTTTTCTGTACCTGTCATGTCTGTCTCCATGGTGACGGTGGTCATGGTAGATGCAAAGCTTGCTCGGTTGTTGTAAGCCATGCTGTCACTTAGGGCCGAGGCATGTTGCAGCAGGACAGCATCCACCTGATCATCCTGCATCCCCAGGATTGGTCTTC
The DNA here is from genome assembly GCA_013399975.1 of Indicator maculatus. NCBI lineage: Eukaryota > Metazoa > Chordata > Aves > Piciformes > Indicatoridae > Indicator > Indicator maculatus. The sequence continues at coordinate 123,445 of VXBD01005617.1, read as the reverse complement.
ATTGTCCAGATGGTGTTTGTCTATGCTCAGTACCGTCATGGGCCCAAGCTCATGCATGCAGTCTGGCCTCATTTCAGGGAAAGTACATAAACAAGTACAAAAAGAGGATGCCCGTCTTGCAGTTCTTGGAATTCAGTTCAAAACAAGGGTTTCATAGTAAAGCTGTGATAGGTGGCCGGTGTTGGGACATTCTTGTTTTTCTAAACACCTCAGTCTCTGACATCTATTTAGTGTCATATATCAAAAAAATAGAATGAAGCACAAGTGTGTTGTGTACGCATACACATATGGTGCATGATTAGCAGGAGTTTGGACATAGACCGAACAATGAGGCAATTGCAGCAACCACCCTGCATTTCACAATCACCACTTCAGAAAACATTTTGTATACACAGACAATCATGCTATTTGGAAAATTACTTACTCTCAGGAGAGTTCATGAAAATCTATACTGAGAGTATTTTAACCAAGCATGCTTTATTACAGCTTACAGAAGTTCACTTTGTGTTCATGAACATGCAATGCTGAATATTCCTTGATAGCTGATGTCTCTGACATATTACGAGCCTAGTCCAACTCTCCTCCTAGAGCAGGTTCTCTGTGATGCAGAGGTTATGAATTTATGAATCAAATTTGAATTATGACAATTTTTAATTATTAAAAAGTATTAATAACAAATTAATCACTATTTTATATACAGAGTCTAGTGTACAGTTGTGAAATACATCCCATAACTGGTTTAGTATGCACAATTTGAACTCAATTAGACTATTTACAGAATTAATTTCAATTAAGGGAACGAAGTTGGACAAGTGGTGGAACTGCAACTTCCCTGGACAGGGTCAGCCCGATGGGGCCAGTCCTGTGGGATTGGTCCTGTGAAGCAGGGCCATGTCCTTTGGGGTCAGCCCTTGCAGGATTGGCCCTCACTGCAGGGCAGGGCGATGGTTCCTGTTAGGTGGGATTGGACATTGCCAATTCTGTGCCTCAACAGGCGAGGCCGGGGTTGGCCCTCACACAATGACGGGCTTCGGGGCCAGGACAGTGGCCGCGGGGAAGGGGCCTGGGAGGGGAAGGAAGGTCAACGACCCCATCTGGAGGGAAGCTCCACCACAGGCCGCCAGCAACTCAGACGCAGTCTCAGCCCTGGAAGCCTCCCTCCGCCCAGAATGGACCAGCCCCAGGCATAGACCAAGCAGGCATCAGCCAGCTACAGTAACCTAGCAATGCGCTTCTCTACAAAGACACAGAGTATCCTTTCACCTGTGAATCATCCACTCAGATTCAGTTCAAAGCACCCACACCTAGCCGCATGACATTTTAGCTTGAATTGCCTCTGAAACACTGTAACACTTTCTCTGTATACAGTTAAAGCCACCAAGCATCTTGTCGAATCGCAATCTGGTGGACAAGTGGTGGAACTGCAACTTCATTCCCTTAATAGAAATTAATTCTGTAAATATTCTAATTGGGCCAAATTGTATATATTAAGCCAGTTAAGGAATGTATTTCTCAACTGTGCACTAGAAACTGCATATAAAATAGTGATTACTTGGCTATTAATAATTTTTAATAATTAATTTAAAATTAATTTTCATTATTTACATTTCATAATTCGTAAATTAATAACCTCTCCATTACAAAAGCATGAAGCTAGAATTATGCCCTTACTTGGAAGAAGCACGAGCATCCCATACAATGGGTGCATGTAGCTGTTTACCCCTTAGAAGGCAGGTTGGGGTTGTTTATGCCATTTGGCCTGCTTCCATGTGTTCTTCAGGAATCCATTGCCATTCGTGATTGAGTTTTATATATATCTGTATATATTCCTTCCCTCAATTTCTCTGTAAGTCACTTTTCCCCTAACTTCCAATTCTGTGCAACTCCTTTTATTTACCCCTTACTTCCCCTGCCTATCTTTTCCCTGAGCAGGGAGAAGGAGGGGGAAGAGGTGGGTAATCTAAATTCTGTCCTGTGGGGTTTTTGCCCTGAAAACCTTAAACAGTGACATGTGATTAGCCCAAAACTGCTGAAATCAAGGGTGGCAGATGACGCTATTTGTAAAATACAATTTTAATTCAAAGTTGTTTTAATTATATAATTCACTTGAAGTTAATTATACTTCAAATCCACTTAATGTTCGCTAACAAATTACATACTTGTAATATATAGGTTCAGCCCATCAAAACAATATATTTTTTATGCGTAAGACTTAAATAAATTAAAATAAAATTGTGAGTGGAAAAATGACTGAATTCTAATAATCTAGTATTTCAGACAATACTCATTTGCCAAGATCATTTCCATCACCTATTTCTGCAGTACTAAATTGGAGAACCTCTGTATTCCATTATTGTGGCCTCCAAACATTGACTTTGGCTTTCTGTAGCATGAGAACTGTTTTACATGAAGTGATATTTTAACTTCAAAAAAACAGAAGACAAAGCCCAAAATCTGAAACCTGAAACAGTCATATTTGAAATAGTTATTTTAAATTTCAAAACACTACAGTGAAAAATAAAGGCCAGTTCAGGGCCTTCACGGAATTTATGTCAACACTTTCAAGTGAAGCTTAAATTTTCTTTTAGAGTTGGAGAGCACAGTGTACCTCTGTTGCAATATACATGAGAAAAAACAATGCAGCTATCTTTTCTATATAGAAATTAATACTTGTTTTTTTCCTGGCAAATTTCCAGACTCCTTGGGAAAACGCTAAAAGAAATCAATGCATCACTCTTGCCAGCTTATTGGTTGTTTTGGGACCAGACCCATTGCAGAGTCTAATAAATATTTCACATTTACAAATCAACATTTTTACTACCTATCTCTTCTCCAGAGATAGTAGTCAGGTATTTCAACTGCTCGTATAGCCAGTACTGCATATAGCATTATACGTTAGAAACATTATTTAAGTGTTAGTTGCGATGTAAAACAGAATTAAGGCTGCCACACTGATTTAATAGAGTTTCTTACTGCTTATGGTTTTATAAGCATCTTGCAAAATTTAAAATTAGAGTCCATGACAGAGAATCACATAATGATTTGGGTTGGAAGAGACCATAAAGATCATCTGGTTCCAACTCTCCTGCTGAAGGTCTGGATAACTTCTGCTAGACCAGGTTATTCAAAACCCCATCCAGCCTGACCTTGAACCAGGGAGATGGCAACCACAAGTTCTTTGGAAAACCTATTCCAGTACCTCACAACCTTCTCAGTGAAGAACTTCTTCCTTACATCGAATCTAAACATACTTTTTCCAGTATAAAACCTTTACCCCTTGTTTCATCACTACATGCTGTCATTTAAAAAAAAAAAAAAAAAAACCACAAAACAAAACAAATCATGAAAAACAACCAACCAAAAAAATCCCTCTCTAGCTTTCTTGCAAGCCTGCTTTGGATACCAGAAGGCTGAAGCAGGGTTTTCCTGGAGCCCTTTCTTCGGGCTAAGCAATCCCAGCTCTCTTAGCCTGTTCTTGTACAGAGGTGCTCCAGCCCTCTGATCATCTTCCAGACCTCCTCTGGACTCACATGAGCAGGTCTATGCCCTTCTTACATTGGGGGTCCCAGAACTGAAGAGGTCATGAGACATCCATGTGGGGTCTCAGGAGAGTGGAGTAGAGGGGAAGAATTACTTCCCTTAGACCTTTTGGCCATGCTTTTGATACAGCCCAGGATTCAGTCACTTTTCTGGTCTGCAAGACCACATTGTTAGCTTATGTCCAGCTTTCCACTCCCCAGTACTCCCAAGTCCTTCTTTTCAGAGCTGGTCTCTAGTCACTCATCTTGGCCACATAGCCAAGAAGACATCTCCGTAACAGAAGATTCTTGCTCAATATCCAAGAACATACATTCTTATCTTTAAAGTCTCTGCCTTTCTCACCCTGACCTCTTACTCATGTTCAGTGATATCTTTGAACAAAGATGTGTTCCCCAAGGCTCCCAGAAGGCATTCTTTTCCTGCTTGAAAATTTCAACACAAAGCCCTTAGCTGAATTTTGTTTTACAAAAGGAAACATGACTTTCCTTCAGAACAAATTGCTAGCACAGGATGAGCGCTTGTATGAAATGCCATTGCCTATTTATTCTGAATCTGGAAATTAAGTGATTGAAGAATTCCTCTTATCTTTGGAAAATAGTCACTTTGTTTTTCATCTTATGGATTTAAATATACATTTCTCCTAACAATGATGTAATGATCAGGTGTAAGTTCTTGGGGTGGGAGGGAAGGTACCTTGTACTTGTCATGAAGGGGAATATTTAATTAATTACCCTTATGATAATAATAAACAATATGGCAAATGGATATTAATAAAATATTAACCCTTTATTAATGAAGATTGCCAAAACTCATTAAATAGGATCGTTATATGGTTGGAATATATATTTACAATGGGAATATGTAGTCTTAGGGCAAATGCAAATGATTTCATGCAAACTAGGAGGCAATAACTTGGAAAGAGAAAGTCCCTGAGAGCAGATAGTGGTCAATTACAGCGGGGGGAGGATCAATATGAACCTTTAAACCCAAAGGGCAGTGAGTTAATTAGTCACAGATTGTTTTACCCACATGGGGGATGCTGCCGCTGCTGTGTTAGTTTTGGGGCATTCTCATACAGTGCTGGCACGGCAGATTGCCAGCAAGGAGAGTTTACCGCATGGTCCCAGGCAGATTTGGCTTCAGCGGACAGTGGGCAGTTAACTACGCTTGTTGCAATGGGCCCTTGCTTGGTTCCTGGGTAAACTGAGGCACGACAAGGGGAAGCAGCTAGGTGGGTCCGGCTTCTAGGCTTGTGGCTTCTCCGTCTTGCTGTATGTGTGGCTCGTGGCTTTATCCAGGATCTGGACCTCGAGGCACGGCAGGGCAGGGCAACTCAACTCAAGGCGGCTTCTATGAGACGGGTCCAAGCAGGTTCAAGAGCAAAGCTTGAACAAGGTTTAAGTAAGGCCTGAAGCAAGACTTGAGCAAGGCAAGGGTGACTACCAAGTCACTTGTATATATACAAATTGCCAGAGATCGGTTTGTCCAATGAGGCACTGAAGCTAACGTGTAGCTGCCAAATGGAAAGGCGTTCTGACAGGGTATAACCATAAAAGGCAGAAACAAAACCTTGTTTCTGGGGGAGCAGTGGTCAGCTTACGTGCTCTAATCCCAGATAAACATCTTGTTTACCAGACAGGCAGGAGTCCTGTCCCCTTTGTTCTCTTTCCCGCATTGTCCTGTTTTTCTGCAGGAGGGAGGGGAGAGAAAGGGACCTTGTCTAGACATCTTAAGGTCTGTCTGGGTTTGTACTGGGCCATGTCATGGCCCTACCATGACAGTACTATTACAGTTTAAGCTCATCCTCCACACACAAATATTTATTATGCTAGAACAAGCATGGCTCATTTCTTACTGATTAACATACTCAAGGGAAGAGTTATACAGCAGTCATTTCCAAATTTGCTGTTTAAATGAGTTAAAACTAACCGTGGTATTCTCGTTTCAAGTGCTAAGTTAATTAATGGTAAAGACTGTATTATGGCTTGTTATATGCACATAAAATTCTGATCACTTCCCTCCTAGTCCTTCTCTTTTCAATTTGTTTTCATTTTTTATCTTACTCATAGCTAAGGACATTATGACAGTACACAATATTCAAGGCATTTACTCATAAATAGAAGAGCATATCATGCATCTTGATTCACACACGAGTACAAAGGAGATGCATTAAAGACCATTTTGAGTTCTCCTCCCTTACATATAGCCAGTAATAAAAGTTAGTTAATAAAACAACAATTATTAGAGCAATGTTCTACCTGTACTGTTCATCAGTGAGGTTTCCACCACTTTTATGACTCTTTCCTTTGTTCTTACAGTCCTTAAAATATCTACAACAGTCACTTTTTTTGTTTCTATGCCAGAATCAACTACTCTATGTTAGATAGAAAGTATTACCTGGACCACGGTCCATATTTAACCCATATCCAAGCCTAAACTCTATCAATTACTCTATCACCCATTGAGCCCCTCCTCATCAAAGAAGGGGAATCAAGAAGAGAAAATCCACAGGTTCAAAGTAAAACATTTAATGAAATAGTAAAATTGATAACAATATCCATACAAGATATACAAAGACATACTCAGCTTAATAAAAATACAGCAGTCACAATATCCCAGAAGGCAGTTCTCAAAAAGAGCCGAAGAAGGAAGCTCTCCTCTCTACAAGAAACATCCTCTTTTACAGTGAGCGTGATGACCCTGGTACGGAATACACCTGTGAGCCAACTCAAGTCAGCTGTCCTGGCTGACGCAGAATGCCTAATAAGCTGCAGCCCATGGCTAGACTGGGATTCTGGCCCAATGAAACCACAACAGCAGCAAAAAGTAGAGCTGGAATGTGTTTCTCCAGAAGTCAGTTTAAACTTGCTTCTTTAAGATAGGCTATCGGATATTCTTTTCTTTATTTGGTGTATCTATGCTATGCTTTACCTAATTAAAAACAAAACCAAAAAAAATAGAAAGAAACTTTTGTCGTTATTTCAACCCTTTTATCTACACACACATTTTTGTGCTTTTAGATGTCTATTTTTGAATTGCAATATTTTTACTATAGAAAAATATAAGGAGGGATCTCTAGAAACTCCTAGAGATTGTACACATATTTGTGCTAAAATATGTCATTGTCCTCTAAATTCCATTTATTAAATTGTGCAAATGTATTAATTACTGGGACCATTTCTTGACAGCTTTGAATGCCCGTAGGAATATTTCATATTTAGATTATATAGGAAAATGTGTTTAAAATACTAAGATAGATCATTTGTTCATATCTCAGATAGCTGGCTTTAGAGGAAAACAGGTACTTTCAGAGCACAGTTAAAAACTGTCAGCACCAGATAGTATTTGTTAGTATTTATCCAGGAGACCTAAAAAAAATAAAAGACCATATGGTTGAAAAAACATCAGTCACATGCAATATGTTACCTACAACAGCCTTGGTCGCTAACTCACTCATCAAAGACTTTTAAGGAATTCAGCAGTAATGGAATTCAGTGACAATGGTGGTTGTCCCTGACAGGTTCCACTGTTGGCAGACTTTGAGTACTACTGCCTGCCCTCACTGTGTGCAGCTTTCCCATACAGCTCTAAAACCCTGTGGGGACAGTGTTGAGGGAAGGTGTCTGACTCAGCCTAGTTGGAGCTCCAGGGGGAGCTGGCTACTGCCCATGTCTGGGGTGGTATGGAAGCCCTGGAAATTCTTGCAGGGGCTGAGGGGGCAAAAATGACCTCTCTGATGAGAGCTACTCTCCAGTAGAAACATTAAGCTGTTCAATGAAGGGGCTAAAGTAGAGATGAGCAGGCCATGAACACGAAAACTGAAAAGATTTACAAGGTCCTTGCAGAAAGTTTGCAGAGGCAAGAACCTGAGCCACACAAATTAAGCAAGCAAGCAAAGAAAGGAGAGAAGATAGTTGGCGATCTTGGAGACCTTGGCCATACAACTTGTAGAAGGTAGCAGTCAAAATGTGGGTGGAAGCTTGTGACTTCTGGTATGAGGAGGGAGATAAATCAACTACAGAACAGGTTAAGTGCCCTGACCACTAGTTGGAACAAACCAAACCTCTCAGAGGATCCATCAGAGCCAGCAAATGTTGATAAATCTTGTGTCTGCATTCAAAAGTTCAGTGGAGGTTTTCTTCTGCAGGGGTGTTAGAGGCACCAAACTGCTAAACAGATCTGATGTCATGGGAGTTTTGTTGATTTGGTCAAGATATGTGAAGTCCCTTGCAATTCCTGTACAAAGCTTGTCAGCCTTTTGGATAGTTTCCTCTTGCTTTTCACAGGTACTGATTCTGTTGCAAGAGGTATCCTGGAGCATATCAAGAACATCTAAAGAGCTCTAGGCTGAAAAGATGCCAGCCCAGGTGGTATTATCCTTAAACCTCCCACTGAAGAAAGCAGAGGTGGACTAACCCAAATGGCGAGCATCTGTCCATTGGTATTGCAGGTTGGTATGGCAGGTGTGGCTTTGGCTTTTGAAACTGCGGAATCTTCTTTGAGGTAGGAAAGCTACTGAGTGGGGATGGGTTAGAGCAGAAAGAATTAAACAGCAAAGAGGGAAAATTGCATCCTGGGGTGCATCAAACACAGTATAACCAAATGGTCAAAAGAAGTGATTGTCCTGCTGTATTCAGTGTTGATTCAGCCTCACCTCAAGTACTGTGTATGGTTCTGAGGCAAATTGAGTTTAAGAGGGATATTGAGCTACTTGAATGCATCCAGAGGGCAACAAAGCTCTCCTCTCCTCTCCTCTCCTCTCCTCTCCTCGCCTTGCCTCGCCTATTCCAGCCTAGCCTAAATTACGTTCAGCAACCTAGTGAGGAAGGCTGCACCAGAGGTGGGTTACCATAACCTGAAGATAAGTGAGAGCATAAAGTACAATGCAGATATGTGTGGGAGACAATGTGACAATTTACTGCAAAAGCAGCACAGTTTGACCCTTCTTAATTGCCTATACAACAATCCAGATAACATGGGAAATACTCACGAGGAATTAGAAGTTCATAGACAGCTGCAGAGTTATCACTTCAGTGGGACTAAGAAACATTGCAGGAGAACTCCTGACTAGAGTATGGCAATGGTGAGATAACAATTCCTTATGAACGACAGGGCAGATGAGGGTTTGTGCTTTCTATAAAGGAGTGACCTGAACATGTTGCTTTACTTTGCAATGGAATATTTGATGAAGGGTGGGTGCCACTTTGAGAACAGACCAGCATAGCTGATGTTGTAGTATCTGCAACAGCCATCCTGATAAAGGAGAGGAGGCATATGAAGCCTGCTTTGGATAGCTGGAGAAACCTTTAGTACTCATAGGTGACTTTTGACTGTGATGATATCTGCTGGAAGGTCAATATGACTGGGTGCAAGTGATACAAGAAGCTTTTGGAATGTATTAAAGACAATGTATTGATGCAGGAAGTAAATGAACTTACCAGGCAAGATGCTTTGTTGGATATGATATCACAAATAAAGAAAAATTTTTAGACATGAAGGTGAAAGGGCAACATAGACTGCAGAAATCATATAACTGGAGTTTAAGAGCCTGAGAGGACTGAGCAAGAAGAAACAGCAGAATTAAGGCTCTGGACATCAGAAGAGCAAACTTTAGTCTTTTCAGGGGCCTGTTAGGCAGAATTCTGCAGGAAACTGTCCCAGAAGGTGCAAGAGTCTAAGACAGCTAGCTAACCTTAAAGAGCAGCCTCTTCAGAACACAAGAACAGTACATTTTAATGTAGAGAAAGTTCAACAAGCATGACAGAGGACCAGAATGAATAAACATTGAATTCCTGACTGAATTCTAACACAAAAAGAAGGTGCAAGGAGGAGCAGGCTGCCTGGGAGGAATGCAGATTCATTTCCTGCAATGTAGGACTCAAGTCACCAAAGCTAAAGCTTGGCTGTACTTCAAACTAGCAAGGGAAGTGCAGGGCAGCAAAAAAGATTTCCATAGACACATTGGTAACAAAAGGGCCCACGCTTATTTAGCCTCCTGTCATTCAGTGTAGCATGAGAGCTAGTGACAATGTTTAATTTTCACTGGTAAGACTTTCTTGTTGTGTCTCCCAGGCATTAATGAACACTGTTAACCACTTCAAAATTCGTAAGTCACACACACATTTAATCCTGCATGACATTCTGGTCAGTCTTACTCAAAAATTTAACAAAACAAAAACAACAATCAAAAAAAAAAAGGAAAAAGAACTGGAAAAAATTTGGGGGGCATAGTGGCATAGATGCAAAGATTTTTGTACTATGAGCTATTTCTTAAGCTGGCATTTTCAATAAGGAAAAATGATATTGCCAGGGGTAGTGATACAACAGAAATTAAAAAAAAAAAATTATGGTATCTTGAAATCGATTATTCATCACTGTTTCCAAAGCAAGAATCAAGATCATCACATTAAAGTTAATTGGAGATATTTTCATAACTAGCAAAAAGGACACTTAGTGGAATAAAACACAGAACTGAAGAGCTAGTTGATACATGGTGCTGTGAATGCTGAAAGTTATATGGAATGCTGAAGGTTAGAAGGATGACTTGACCAGTTAATGGGGTCTAATGCTTACTGAACATGTGAAAATGACACTGCAGTTGGATTTGTGTTAAGGAAATGTGTTTTCCTTTCTCTTGCTTAAATCTCCTTTAAGAGGCACTCGATCTGTATCCCACAAGTTACCCTAGCAGATAAAGTACAAAAACTGAAAGTACATCAGTAAAAAGTGATTACTGTGCTTGCTTTTGTTTTTTATATTGCATCACAGTGAATAAGAAGAAAAACATTCAGACGTGTACTTTGTGTTGGATCACCAAGGGATGTATATTAAATTAACATAATTTAAAATAAAGTACTATGATATTCTGTTTCAATTTACTTAAAAACAAAAATCCTACTTATTTCACAACTAGAAATTCCCCATGGTTTTAACATGGAAGGGAATAATTTCCCTGCAATACTTTCACAGATAAATAAGAGCTGACAGATGGTATAATACACAATAAAACTTTGTATTAGGTTCAGAATACATAATATACAAACACAGCATTCACATTCATATATTCCCAATGGCCCTGGTCTAGATCTTAGTGAAATCCACAAGACCGTTTCCATTATATGTGGTGTATAGCATAAGAAATTTAACTGGTTTACAATTAATAAAAATATTTTATTATTTCAAGTTATAAAAAAAAAAAAGAAATTTAAAAAGGGACAAAAATTCATTGCTTTTAGAGAGTACTGAGATGCATTAATTTTAATAATTTATGATCCCACTCATATTTATGTACTACAGGCTAAAACCATCTGATGAAGCTAACTTGATACATAATTAGGACAGTAAGAATGCATAAAATATATGTAACAACAGCAAAGGAAAGTGGTGTGTTCCTTTTAGTTTGACTCTTTAGACATCACTCTATGATGTCCAGAGGAGACTCTAAACTGTGAATCAGTAAAACAACACTAAAAAATTAGCCAAAGGCAGTGATGACTAAAGTTATAAAGAGGAAAAAAAGGGTAAAATTTGAGTTGCTGATAAATGCTCTAACAATATCATTTGCCTAAATAATTTAACCTGTCAGTACTAGAGATGCTATTCTTCCACTGTTCTGTCATAGCTGGTAAACTGGAAGGTAAAGTTGCTTAAGCTGTGAAAACTTGGAAGACTTTGCCTTTTGCGCATGACAGAAAAGGGGTATGAATCTGTTCTTCATATTTGTATGTGAAAATTAACTTCATAGCTTTGACAGAAAAGAAAGATTTCCTTAAGAACTGTTTTTTTTTCTTTTCCCAGAAAACTGTTTCCTTTCGGAAAACAAACAACAAAACAAAACCCAAACCACAAAACAAACAAACAAATAAACAAAAAATCAAAGTAGAATTAAAAGGTAACATGTTCAAGGGGGGGAAAAAAAGAAAAATAATTTATAATTACAAACTATAAATTATATATAGGATATATAGTATAACTGAACTACAATTCAGTTCTATTTAAAATGACCAGTTAATATAATGAATGAATGAGAAATTACCAAAAAAATCTTTAAATAGTTTTCTAAAAGTAATACGCATCATAAACCTGGAGTTTCTCTCTCTTTTATTTTCCTCTTTCCTAAGTTTATTTCAAAAAATCAGGAAATTTAGAAAAGCTAAATAGTTCAATATGGCAAGTTTAGCAAAATGAAACTTGTAGATAGATGTTAGAGCTCAGTTACTGGTTTTGCTGTAATGTGCAGTTAGTAGTGGAAGTGTTAAATTTAATGAAAACCCTTTTGCTTTATAGCCAAAGAGTGCACTGCCAAAGGCATCCCCCATGCATTGTCCTCATTGTGCATTTTGATCTCATCAAATTGAATCTTTCATGCCTACTGAATAAACAGGTGGCATCTTGTAAAGTTGCCTGCTCCTTAGATTTTCCACAGCTGTTTCTAACATTTGTGGTTTCATATGGTTTCAGTGCCTCCTGGGGCAAAGACAACACCACCTACTCTAAATTATTTTTGCAAGTTTATGTAACTTTATTGGTGTAGTCTGGTCACTTTTTTCAGCTTCTATTGTTTCAAAATTTTCCAATTTGAAATTTTTGTACATCTTTCAAGAAGCTGAGCCCAGTAGTTTTGAAAGATATTCATTCTGGCCCACCTCTCTGAGTATTAAATGCAAGGCTGTGTATTTCACTGAAGAGAAACTGTGAACATGCAACAAACTGTAAGGCCAGAGAGAAGTGAATGTTAGAAGGGTGGGATTTGTCAATAGTGTTGTTTGAGAAAAGTACTTTTTTCATGGCAATCTGTAAACAAAATGTGTGAACAATTACAAAATAAAGTAGCCTTGATAAGTTTTAGAATGATTACTTGAAGGTGGAAAAGGTGGACCTTGAAAAACTTCCATGCTATGGCAATTCTAGGCAAAACAATACTTAATTTTGAAATATACATAAAGAGAATTGCTAAAAAATTTCCAGAGTTACTACCAATGCTAAAACCGTTTTGTAAAGTGCTATGATCTGCCTTCCTTGGGACAGCAGGGAGTGGGAAATGTGGCTTCGATTTTTAATTAATTATAATAAATGGCTTTTAAAACAAGAAAAGGGTTGCAAAAATATTTTGGAAAAAAATTACATTGACTTAGAGCACAGATCTCTCTCTTACTGATCCCCTCTGCCTAGGCTTTCAGATTAGCCTTTCATATTCTGCGTTTTTGATTCCTTACTAAATGTAGAAAGCTACAGGGGTGAGCTCCAACTCAAGGATCACTGACCTCAAGAAAGAAGAGTAGTGGCAGGGAAATTGAATAAGTCTTTCATCTGTGACCATAATTAGAGAGCGAGATCCGCTTGTCATTTGTCTCAATCATTGAGCCTTTTCTTGTATTTTCTCCCCATCCCGCCAGAGAGAGGTGGAAGTGACTACATGGCTGTGTAGTGCTTTGTTGCCAGCTGAATGACTCATGGCAATTATTGCTTAAGTCACTACATCATTGAAAACAAACAAACAAAATCAAACAAACAAAAAAACCCTTAGCTGCAAATTAATATATGACTATTTTCTGTTTGTTTCCTAGGCAAAGTGAGAGGAAGGAAGAGGTGATAGGAACTATCTACTGGCATCTCCCAGTTCCTTTTCTAGTACCACCACTCGCATTGCCAAGTCAGAAATGAGAATCTTTCAAGATGCTCAACTTGATATAAAACACTTTGAGTGGGACTAAGAATTTTAAACATTTTAAAAAGAAGCCCTGCTTGTGGTGCAATGTGGAACAAAAGATTAAGACTGACATGAGAAGCCAGCACCTTCCCTGGCGAGAGCAATATTCATCTTCACTCCATTATCCACATGAGGAAATTCAGTTATGTATGAATGCGTATGTAGCTGAGTATGTGTGTGTCACAGGCATGCTTTTATGTCTAAGATAGGAATCTAAGCTATCATTACAGGCAACAAAGATCCAGAAAATAAAATCAATAAAGTCTACAGAGCTATTCAAGCCACTGTAAAACCAGACACTGACATGTGATCACCGGGTTCACTAGACACTATTTGTATACTGACAAGGGGTGTAATTTGCTTGATCGCAGGTATTGATTTAGTATCACCTGAGATGGCAAAGTCTATCCTGCACGGCCTCCAGGTGCTGCTTCTTTATGACACCTGTAGGTCCCGTATCATATCTGCCAGCTACATGTAGGTGTCTGAGATATTCTGTCATTTCAGAAATCTGTGTGAAGAGCAGAACTGAATTTCAAAGGAGGTAAATGCCATGAAAAAAACTGATTTCCCTTTACACTTCTTCTCTGTCCCCATTTAGACCAAAAGATCTGGGGACGAAATGAAACTCTTTAGTTTTCAAGTACTATCATCAAATCAGGGTTTGGAAGGCAAGGAGAAAAACGTATGTTCAGGTTACAGTCCCAGCACATACTGTATTATATGGAATTAAGACAATGTTTAACTACCACTATTAAGACAAAGCCTTTGAGAAAAAGGTCAGCCATACTACTCATACTTGGTCTGAGCATTCTTTTAACACAATAAAAATGTATCTGGGATGCAGAAATACTCACTATACATAATTAGGTAGTCATTAACATAAACAAAACTAACTTAAAGTGACTACAAAAAATACATGTTTTTATGCTATTAAGTAAATCAGTTATTTCTTCTCATTTTACTCTAATTATTTGCAGTATGATTTAGAACATATCAAAGTGGGTGATTAGTTATTTATATTTGTAGACACTATATGAGACAGCCATTAATCCTTTAGAACAGAAGCCTGAGTAAGTTAAGAACAAAATTCTTGTATGTGGCAAGTATAAATTAACATGACAGCAAATTTTATTTGGAGGATTTTTAAAAGGCCGCCATCAATTGTAAATTTTACAACTTCAAACATCTAGGCTTTACATGTACTTTGAGTATTTATTTTAAAACAGCAAAATAAGATTAAGGTAATATTTCCCCAAATATTCATTGAAAACCTCCCTCATTATTACATTTTACAAAAATCTAACATAAAAAAGCAGTATAATAAGCACTTTAAATGATCAAAACATAATTACAGTAGCCTTTTTTATTTTTCTGCATTAATGCAATTTACAATTTACTTTTTTATGACAATGAACATAAAATAACTAGTTAATTTTAACTTTTATACATATTTGAGTCTTTTAATTGCTACCTCTGTGTCTCACTTTCACCTGCAAACTGAAATTTGAATAATTGAAGTATTTTGGCTAAGGGTCCAAAATTGTATTTTTTTTTTACAAAAGGGATAGATTTATCTATAAATTACACTATCAATTAAAATTTAATATGCATTTTCAAAATCTGTATTTGATCGTATAAAAGTAGGAGAATTTACAAAGGACTAGGAAACTTTTTTTTTTTTTCAAATCTGAAGAGATGTCTTTCTACTGACACCGCTAAAATGACCTATGTATTGTTTTATTCTTTCTAAAAGATTGATGGGTCTGTACTTGGATTAAAAATGATGCTCAGCATTACCAATATCACAGTATCACGCAGTATTGTAGTACATTAGAGGTTGGAAAGGACCTCAAGAGATCATTGAGTCCAACCACCCTGCCAAAGCAGGATTAGTTAGGGTAGTCCACACAGGAATGCATCCAGGTGGGTTTTGAAAGTCTCCAGAGAAGGAGACTCCACAACATCTCTGGGGAACCTGTTCCAGTGCTCTGTCACCCTCACTGTAAAGAAGTTTCTCCTCATGTTGAGGTGAAAGCTTGAACCCTTTGTTCCTTGTCTTATTACCATGCACCACCAAAATGAGCTTAGCCCCCTCCACTTGACACCCACCCCTCAGATATTTATAGACATTGATGAGATCCCCTCTCAGTTTTCTCTTTTCAAGACTAAACAGCCCCAGGGCTCTCAGTCTCTCTTCATAAGAGAGATGCTCAAGTCTCCTCATCATCCTCGTGGGTCTCTGTTGGATTACTTCCAGCAGTTCCCTGTCTTTCTTGAACTGGAGTGCCCAAAACTGGATGCAGTATTCCAGGTGTGGTCTCACCAAGGCAGAGTGGAGAGGTAGAAGAAATTCCCTAGACCAGCTGGCTACACTTTTCTTGATGAACCTCAGGATATCATTTGCTCTCTTAGCCACAAAGGCACATTGTTTTTTCATGGAGAACTTGCTGTCCACCAGCACTCCAAGGTCTTTCTCTGTGGAGCTGTTTTCCAGCAGGGCAGCCCCTAATCAAAAATATGTTTAAGAATACGTTGCAGGAAATGGGCCTTTTTTAGCTTAGCTTCAGAGAAAAGAAGATAAGCTATAATAAATTATGTGGTTATTTATTTATTGCTAATTCGTGCACTGTGCATTATTGCAACGGAATTCACTGAAAAAGGAATTGAGGCTTTTAGATGCCTTAGGATATCCAAAGCATTGTTTTGGTATAAACTCACTTAGCTGGATGGGAAGGAAAAAATGCAGCAAAAGACTCAAGGATTGAGACAAAGTACAGAGAAGGCTCACTTACAAGTTATGGTCACAGGTAGAAGAATTGATTTGGGGAAACAAAATCAACTTAAACAACAATACCACCACCAATTCATCATCTGGTTCAGAGGCTGAAAGCAGGTTGTAGTGAGGTGAGCTCAGTCACCTCTCCCTGGTAACAAGTGATAGGATAAGAGGAAATGCCCTCAGGTTGTGCCAGGGGAGGTTTAGATCAGGTATTAGAAGGAACTTCACTGAAAGTGTAATCCAACACAGGCTTCTCAGGGAGATGGTTGTCCATCCCTGGAGGTGTTTAAAAGATGCATAGATCTGACACTAAGGGACATAGTAGTTAGATTATGGTTGGATCCAATGATTTTAAAGGTCTTTTCTGATTAAAACAATTCTATGGTTCTGTGATGTAATGTTCTTTCTACCGCTCTTTCCTCCTGAGGTAGAAAACTCCTCAAGGTAAGGTTCAACACTAAAAAGTTGCTTCATGGAACATGAAATCCTCATTTTATCCATTTTGATCTTTATAAATATAACTGAATTCAACCATTTTATGTTCTTCCTCTCAAAAGTTTGGTCATGCTCTTCTTTTTCAGCCTACTAGGAGAAAAGGTTGTAAACAGTACATCCTACCCATATATTTGAACTGACACAGTTTCTCATCTTCAAACTGACTTTTGTGTTGACCTTTGCCTTTGCCTCTAATATTTCTTCTCCCAGTCATTTCACAGTTCTGTAAGCCCCTGATGTAGATACCTTGGTGTCATCTGTGACATTACTGCAGCTAGGGTGTCCTTATTTGACTAGAATTTTATAAATGCTGCCTCAACAAATATCTCATTTCTTACTGTAAGTTACCTGTTAGAATGCTCCCAGGCAAGCTGTCATTTGACTGATTGGAATAACTTTTCCCCCAGGCTTTGTCTGCTATTGTGCAAGAGATTGCTATTCCTATCTTACTCACAATCCAAAAGTGTGTGTTGGTTGCTGAGACGTTCAAATTCAAAGCATGGCACATTCATTTCCTATGCCCCTGATTTTACTTTATATACATACAGCATGCCATGAACTGGAAGTAGGTGGCATATGCCTGTTTCTGGCAACTCATTTAATTTGGACAACTTCTGGAGAAATATACAGGAGAAGAGATGAGGGAAATGACTTTTTAAATTTTATGAAGAGTGAGTTTGTCTGGAGTTATTACTACCTTCTTGGAAAATAGCCAGAACTTGTTTTAATTTCTTTTGCGAGTCCTTCAGTCAGTTTTAAGTTTTACTTAAAATTTTCTGAGATGTATTTGAATTCTCTCTCCTCCATTTTCTATTTCAATTTGGTTCACCAATGCACAATCTCATACATTGTCTCTAGGTTCTTTTTGGCCTACTTGATTAC
Organism: Indicator maculatus; assembly: GCA_013399975.1. NCBI lineage: Eukaryota > Metazoa > Chordata > Aves > Piciformes > Indicatoridae > Indicator > Indicator maculatus. The sequence continues at coordinate 106,037 of VXBD01005617.1, read as the reverse complement.
TCAGACTTTGGCACTGTGTGGGGTCCATCAGCTCCTATGCAAACTTGTTTCTTTACAAAGAATATGCATTTCTCTTTTGCCTGGACACAATAGAACTCAAAGGACACACTTTCTGTATTTAGCATCAAATCTCATTCAGACAGCACTTAGTCCAAAGTCTTTGTTGCTTAGTTTTTTCTATACTTCAGTCTTACTGATTTTTCTCCTTTTCTTCAGTCCTCCTTTTCATTCCTAGGACCTAAAAAGGTCAAGTAAAATTTTATTCCATGAGTTCCAGGACATGCCTGTATTCTGGGAGGTGACAGCATCCAAGGTTTGAGGGAAAGCCTACTGTTGTTTCAGCCAACTAGCTGTATAGAAGGTCTTCTTACAGCTTTTGTGAAATGAAGGAAAAGCTTCATATTCAGCAAGGCTGGATCTGGCCCATAATAATTCACAGAATCAGAGAATGGCTTAGGTTGGAAGGGACCTTAGAGATCATCCACACCAACCTCCCTGTCATGGGCAGGGACACCTCTGAACTAGATGTGGCTGCTCAAGGCTTTATCCAACCAGGCCTTGAACAGCCACAAGGAGGAGGCATCCACAACCTCCCTGAGCAGCCTGTTCCAGAGTATCAGCACCCTTGTACTGAAGAACTTCTTCCTAAGACACAGTCTAAACTCACTCTCCTTCAGCTTAAAACCATAAGCCCTTGTCCTATCTCTAGACACCCTTATGTAGGGTCACTCTGCAGTCTTCCTGCAGAATCCCTTCAGGTATTGGAAGGCAGCTCGGGTACTCCCAGAGTCTTCTCTCCAGGCTGAACAAGCCCAGCACCCTCAGCCTATCTTCAAAACAGAAGCGCTCCAGCCCTCGGATCATCTTTCTGGCCCTCCTCTGGACTTGCTGCAACAGCTTTGTGTCCTTCTTATGATGGAGACACTACAACTAGATTCAGTATTCGAGGTGGGGTCTCAAGAGCAAAGGGGAAGAATCACCTCTCTTGACCTGCTGGCCATACTACTCTTGATTCAACCTGGGATACAATTCCGTATCAAGATACAATTTACACTGTGCTTATGACCTTGATTTACCATACAGACTCCTGTAAGAATTTAATTATGGCTGTGTATATGATACTTCTATGTGTATTATATAAAATAAAACTGGATGTTCCCAGCAATCACTGTAAAATCTTAGGCAGCAAATATACAAAGTTCTTATTACTTTCCAGTTATTTTTTCACTATGTACAGAACAGCTGGACACTGGAATCATCTCCCAAGAGATGTAGTGTATTTTCCTACATTGGACAGTTTTAAGACTCAGCTTCCAGCAGTAATGGAATCTGTCACATGTTGAGTTGAATCTGTGATGAGTATATTCAATACCACACTTGTGTCATTCCAGCTTCAAAATGAAAGTGAGGGCTGAAGTCAAGTATCGTGGGGCTTGAAGTTCAGATTATAACATGAGGCACTTCCTGTTCCAGTTGCTGCTTCCAGTTTCTCATTTGGGGATGTTGGTCTTTTCTGTTGGGCTGGCTGCTGCATCCCCCTGCCCCCTGCTGCATGCTTGGTTGGGGGGAACCTTTTTATCACTGGCTTCTGCTGCTGCTTTCACTAAGGTAATTATATAGAGAATGATCTCATTAAAACTGCTTATTTCAACCCAGATTTCATTTTTTGTTTTCATTCCTTTCCCTCCTATCTGAATGGGTAGAGAATGAGAGGCACTTGTGTGTTCACCCAGGACAGTCCATATTTGGCATCCAACATGGGGCTTGGAACGTAGGATCTCTTAACTAAGCCTATTTTGGCAGAAGACAAAAGGGCTAAGATAACAAAAAGCAACATAACCAGAGGATTCAATTAAGGCTTGAGGCTTGTTAAGAGTTTTATAAAAGGGTTTATTTCCCTGTGGTATGTTCATTAAATTGATGCATTTGATTTCTGGGTGTGGCTGGGGCCAATGTGCACTTGCAATCGCTGTGTTCTGTGTGGTGATGCCATCATCTCAGGGGAATGGTTTAAAGCTATGTTGTTGCTGCTGTGTTGGTTACTGGCAAGTTATAGTATGGTTATTCCACTAGCCACTTGGTTTAGATGTAATCTTGCACAACTGATGGGCCAGATTTCATTCAGAGCAATACAGGTCTTTCCCAAGAATACCACATGGAGATCTGCCCCGAGGCTGGATAATTATGAGAGCATGGTGTGTGGGAGAGCATGGGCAAGTGCCTAGCATGGGGGTCACCTCCAGTGGTTTGGAATTTCACCCCTAAACAAATGTAAAATCTTGACAAGATGGTGGAATGTTTGAAAATGCTGTGTTGTCAGCCTGTAAATTTCTGAGAGAAAGAAATCACTTCAGTGTGTTGAGGCCTGGCCCATAGCTACAGAGCCTTTCCCATCACTGTTTAGCATGCTCAGGGACAAGAGGTCTCTGGACCTATAGGCAGACTGATAAGCACTGTGGCTACTCAGACCCGAAAAGCAGGCATGTCAGCCATACCAGAGAATCATCTGGTGCCAGTATCAGCTGCCCCTGTACAGAAGGAGAAAAATACAAGAAAAGCAGCTCATCTGGAAAAGGATGAGAATGAACCAAGGTCATCACAGAAACAAGAGGAAAAGCCAGGGGTGGTCACTCAGTCTTTATCTCTGGGCAAGGGGAAATGGTGGATGAAATGACTAGCAGGCTATGGCAATGTGAGGGAAGTCTCTCTTCCTCTGGACAGGTCTGAGTTTCAGCCATGAAGGAACTGTCTGAGATGGCTGAGCAAATCCAAAAGAACCTGTCCCATTCCCCATCTGTACAGTCCTGTGTTTCAGCCACGAGGAGCAGGCACTTCCCTATCCAAGAGAAAGAATCTGGGAGGTACACAGCAGTGCATATGCTGTAGTTCTGCTTACGTGACCATGGGGAGGACATGAGGAAGTGGGACAGAAAACCCACTTCAGTCCTGGCTTTGTGATTACGTGAATTACAAGGAAATTCTCCCCCAAAAAAGCTGCATGAGTTTGGAAAATCATCCAAAAAGAGTAGACAAACTGATACTGCTTCTATCCTCCTGACGGGACTTCCAAAGCATCTTCACAATACACAAGTAATTCCAGTCAGTATTAGAAGATCCCTGCCTTCAACCAGTTGGAAGATGGGGACAGCTGGGTTCATTGGACTGTATTGATTCGATGGCTTGGCAAGTTGAACCCACAAGAGTATAAAGCTTTAGTAGATACAGGCACACAGTGTACTCTGATGCCATCAAACTATGATGACATCTGTTTTTCTGGTGTGACAGGGGGATGTGTTGGAGGCAGAGCACTGGAATGCAACCCAGTTTGCTTTCACTTGGAGGAGTGGAAGGAGTCACTGGAATCAGCTGCCCCAGGGGTGGAAACAGAGCCCCACCATTTGGACTGATCATGGACTGATCCAGACTGTACTGGAACAGGGTGGAGCCTCAGAGCACCTGCAGTGAGAAGTCTTCTGTGTACCTCAAGGCGATCTCCTTTTGAGTGAGAATAGCCAGTCACTTTATGTCACTTTCCCTCCCATCTGTGTGGGGAGAGGTAGGGAGTACTTGAAAGAGTGGGCTGTGTTAATCCAGGATGAAATTGTGTTGGTTTCTAAGCTAGTTTACAGGATGACATTGCAAATGTTAAATAAAACAAGTTTACTTTTATCTACTGTCAAATCTCTACCTTTCTTGTGACACATCTGCTATTACACCACTTATGACTTCGTGTCAGAGTAATAAAAACTCCAATGAATGTAAACTTGCAAATAGCTTCACTCTGTTACAGCTAATCAAAGTATTCTCTTTTCAGTTAAGTATTTAAAGGTGAGAACAAGTTACAAGGAACCTCCACAGCTTTTCTCTAGCGATGGTTAGAACTAAAGCAATCATTCTGGTGTATTTCCTTCCTTTGGTGGTTTAGATTCTGTAACTGAAGCTTGTAATAGCTGATTAAAATTCTCTTCTGGTGTTCAGAGATGTTTCAAGCAGTTTATTTCTTCACACTAATGTCTAGCTGCCCGATTATCAGTTCATTTGTGCCTTCCAAGGAATCATTTATATTTTTAAGACAGTGTAATTTTTGTGCAATCCTGAATGTTATCTCATTTCCTTGCAAAGTTACAATTAATTCCTGATACATAGTCTCTAGTGTACAGGTCTTGTCAGTTATACAATGAAATGCTCAGTCACTGAACCTGAAGCCTAAAACTTCTGTAGAGCTTGGTGGTTTTTTGCGGGTTTTTTTTTTTTGTTATTTTTTTGTTGGGGGGTGTGTGTGTTTGTTTTGTTTTGTTATTTGTTTTGTTGTGGGGTTTTTTTTCTGTTTTAGGTCTTTTCACACAAAATTAATTTTGACACATAGATTTGAATATTATTTGCTCCAAGGCAGTTACTATGGATTGCATTCAGAACTGTTATTACTCTTCATCTGATTCTGCTGTTATTTAATTTTCTTTTAAAATTTTCCAGAATAATCATGTTTTAGAAAGTTCCTCTGTGCACTTCTCTAAGATGCATGCTATAGAAATGAGCTGTCTAGTGCAGCCATTTTTTTGAGAGCTATTTGAGTGAGCAAATTACTTTCAACCAGAAAATTGTATTTAAAATATTATAAAATGTATAGGAAGCCTTTCCTCAAAAAATAATTATTTATTAACATAATTATTTAGAATCAAGTGTTCTATGACTGAGGTTAATAGGATTTTTGTCTTCAACATCAGTGAAAACCTTTCTCAGAGAAATCTAGGAGCTGGGAGAAAATCAGCTAACATAGCAGATGTCTTTAACTAGATTGCAGGACCGATAAACTTTTATGAACCGGAACCATGTGAAGGATATAAAACCTGAGTATCATTTTTTACTGGGGAAGAATTCCCTCAGAAAAGATATTGAGGCAGAGAGGCAGTTAGAAGCAGACTGAAGAAGCTTTATGGTAACATGTAGGGAAAAAACGTGAAAAGGAGGGGAACATACGTTTCATGAAACTTACACATCTGCATCAGTGGGAATAATCCAGATTTGAAAAAAACAGGAAGAAGAAAAATGAAAGGGCTTGATACTGTTCTGTGACACTGAACTGAACTGGGTTCCCATCGCCATATCTGCCTGAGCTTTTCTCTAAAAGTTTACACTGAAGAACTAGTTTCTTCTGCCTCTAAGTTAGAACAAGTCAACATGTTAATTATATGTCTTTTAAAAAATATTTTTCTATTATGATAAACAAAGTATTCATAGGAGTAGTATGAGGGTCCCATTCTACTCCTGTTGAAAGCAGCAGTAAGATTTAAAATGTTTTTAATTCATGTTGTCAGCATTAATGTACGTTTAACCAATGTAGTACATCTACTCCCTTATCTACAATAATGGATTCTAGTTGCAAAAACCAAGAAAAAATTATATAGTATTAAAAGATGAGACAAGAGTAAATCCAGAGCTAACATATATTATTTATGAATACAAAGCCTAGATGAACAGACAGGCAACTTTGGGTTAATATCATTGACCTTAACATGACTAATATAACAACTTCATTAATCTACAATTGCAAAGAAATACTTTCCACTTTATCCTCTGTTTAAATTTTGTTTGGGTTTTTTATTAAAGCTACTAATCAATCTCATTCTTTACAAAGGTGGGTTATTACGGGACACATATCAACTTGGAACTATAGTAAAGATTGCTAATATAAAAACACCAGGCTGAGAAAATAGCTTGATGTATCAAACCATCTGGCAGAACTAATTTATCTTTGTGCTCTATCAGGGAATTGCATGAGGATATTATAAACTTAAACCACATCAAGATTAAGAGAGATTATTCTGTTGCTCTCGTCTGCCCTGGTGAGACCTTACCTGAAGTACTGCATCCAGCTCTGGAGCCCCCAGCCCAAGGACACAACCCATTGAAGTGGGTCCAGGGGAGGGTCACAAATTGATCTGAGGGCTGGTGTACCTCTTGCATGAGGGCAGTCTGAGAGAGTTAGGGTTGTTCAGCCTAGAGAAGAGAAGGCTATGAAGGAACCTTATTATGGCCTTTCAGTACTTAAAGGGCCCTATCAGAAAAATGAGGACATACTTTTTAGCAAGGGCTGTTGTGACAGGACAAGGAGTAATGGTTTTGAAATAAAAGAGGGTAGATTTAGGACAGATACAAGGAAGATTTTTTTTTTTTTTACAGTGGGGGTGGCAAAACACTAGAATAGGTAGCCCAGAAAGGCCCCAGCCCTGGAAATAATCAAGGTCAAGTTGAACAGGGCTCTGTTCAGCAACCTGCTCTCATCAAAAAAGTCCAGATCTCCTACAACAAGGTGACCCACTTACTGAATGAGGGAAAGGCTGCGGATGCTGTTTACCTGGATGATGTTTACCTGGACTTAGTAAAGACTTTGATACCATTTCCCACAGCGTCTTCCTGGAGAAACTGTCTTTTATTGGCTTGGATGGGTAGATGATTTGCTGGGTTAAGAACTGGCTAATTGACTAGGCTCAAAGAGCAGTGGTGAATGGATTTAAATCCAGTTGGCAACCTGTCACTAGTGGTGTTCTCCAGGTCTCAGGATTGGAAACAGTTCTCTTTAATATCTCGATCAATGATCTGGACAAGGGATTTGAGTGCCCCCTCAGTAAGTCTGCAGATGACACTAAATCGGGTGGGAGTGTTGATCTGCTTGAGAGTAGGAAGGCTCTTCAAGGGATCTCGATATGCTGGACAGGCTGAGGTCAGTTGCATGTGGTTTAACAAAACCAAGTGCTGGTCCTGCACTTTGGTACAACAACCCCCCTCACTACAAGAAGGACATTGAGTTGCTAGAGCTTGTCCAGAGAAGGGCAACAAAGCTGGTGAAGGCTCTAGAGAACAAGTCTTACAAAGAGCTGCTGAGGGAACTGGGATTGTTTAGTCAGGAGAAGAGGCGACTGAGGGGAGACATCACTGCTCTCAACAACTATCTGAGAGGAGGTTGTAATGAAGTGAGGGCTGGTCTCCTCCCTGTTATCAGGTGATATCAAATGGCCTGGGGAGGTCTAGATTAGATATTAGGAAAATTTTCTTTATGGAAAGAGTTGTCAGGCATTGGAATAGGTTGTCCAGGGAGGCGGTATAGTCACTGTCCCTGGAGGTGCTCAAGAAACATGTAGACATGGCACTCAGGACATGGTTTAATGACCATGGTGGTCTTAGGTTGACAGTTGGATTTGATGATTTTAGAGGTCTTTTCCAACCAAACCAATTCTATGCCCTCGCTTATTGTGGGGTTGACTACATGACCCGCTTCCAGCCTAAGTCATTCTATTATTCTATATACAGTTGTAGCTGATGTCATGAAGTAACATATACATGTTTATATGCATGGTTTGCATGCTACTAGAAAATTTCACATCTCTGTAGGCATATGAACACACAGTAACATTATTCTTTTATTTTTTCACTTCCTCTCTTGTAAGTTTCTCTTCTCCATCCCGTTTCACATTGTCTTCCATTTTTCCCAGTGTTTTTCTTCGTCTGTCTTGCGTTTACTAATATTTACAACATTTTCCCCTTTTTTCCCATTAGATCTTCCTTTGAGTCTTGCCACAATTTTTATATAACTTTCAGTGAGGTTCTTTTCACTTATTTTTTCACACTTTTTCAGATTCTTTGCTCCCTTTTGCTTCTCCTCCAATTATTTATTTAGTTATTACTATTCAGCTTTCAAATTGTAAAACTTATCTTTACATCAGACTTTTCTGGGATGTCATGGAGTTATAAACTTCCTGCGTGCTTGTAAACTGCAGGCAGCATACACATACAGGCATCGCTTCATGACAGGTTTCTCTGCAAAGCATAAGATACACTTTAATTCATTTAAATATGACAGCAATAGATGAGTCTAAGCAGAAAGAGGTTGCTTCAGCATATTTGGGAGTTCTAGTGAAGGGATGTATTAGTTTAATACATGATTTATTTCTTTCAGTTTCAAGCTTGTTTCAAAACATACACCATTGTCATTCTGTTCATACTCTGCCCAGTGTAGCAATTCTTGTTGATCTCAAAGGCTAAGAACTATTACAGCATTCCACAGATTTTTCTCTGCTTTTTTTTCCTGCATAGATATAAATTTGTTAAAGAACTTGAATCTTTGACAAGTTACACAACAGCTAATGGTCCATGCTTTAATGCATCTTATCAACTGCAAACATCTGCCCAAAACAGCTATGCTTTTATGACTGTCAGGCTCTAGGGGAAATGTGAACTTACATGTCAATTTGTTGATTGGGTTTAAAACAAGGACTGAAAGATAAAAGATTCTTGGCTCTAAGCAGCAACTCCATGTAAAATTTATAGCCAAAAGTAATGCGCTATTCAACACTCAGAGGAAGGAGTCTTCTTTCTGTATCTGTTTTGTAACTGTTCCATTATAATGATTCCAATTAATATTCAAAGATTACTAGCTTCCTATCTATAAATGAGTTTCTTATTAATATTACATAAGCTGCGCTCCTTTCTTCTGATGAGGCAGAGCACAACATGCTGTAAACAATATTGACAGGAAAACACATGATTTGGAACTGTAGTGAAGGCATTCACCATTCATAAAGTAACTTACTAGTAATACTTGTCTGCTTACAAAATTCTCAGTTTTAACAGGGCACTGAGATCTAAAAAGAATAATAATAGATGACGTACAACTGAATTATTTGATATAGAGCTGCATAGGTTAAAGCATTCATTTGGAGTTGCATGTGCACATATAAGTCATGTACTTTTTGTTGGTTGGAAAATTCAGCAGAGTAATACAACTTTATGACAAACAAGTGCAACATTCATAAAAAAACAGTTGTAAATACATTACCTACTGGCTACAGCTATCAAAAAATAACAAAAGGGTATCTTTCCATCAGTGTATCTTTGGGGAAATAGGGGAATTATTCAAATGGAACAAATTTATAACAGTTAACAATACCTTAGCTCAATGAACAAAAGCTAAGCAGAGGTTGTCTTCCATAGTGATTGTACAAGTTAAAGAATTTAAAAAAGACAACAACAGAACCAAACAAACAGAACAAAACCACACCACATCAATCTGTCTACAGCATGTAAAAATCAAACACAATAGCGATAACTGTAGAGCAGTTGCATTTAGTACATGCTGATTATTTTGACAAGTTCAGCTGTTTAATATCATGCTTGACTGCTCCTTTACAGCTGATGATTTTCTTTTGTTCAATATGACAAGCCTAAATGAATTTGAATCCAACTGAATTAAGACTGATTCATTTACTTTGGCTAAAATCCTGCATGCACAAAGCATGTGTGGATTTCCTTCTGATAATTTATTGGTAGGAGATTTTCTCTTTAAAGCACAGCAAGTGTTTGGAATATTTGTACTAATGCAGCCTGTAAGGGATTGTATTGTTTACATATACGTAAAATACCAGGGAAGGGTACTATCTCATCTACCAGGTCTAGCAATACATTTTAAAAATAAAAACATTTCACTCAAATTCTGATGTTCCAAAGAAATTTTGTAAATTCTAACAGTGGCTGTTGCAGGACACTTCAGTAATCTGGAGCATGCAGAGGTTATGCTTCCCAAATCTTACTGAGATAAATAATTTAAAATACAAAGAAAAAAACCTTCAAATATTTCCATTTTTGGTAAGTGAGTGGTAAAGTATTTTCTGCTTGGCTTTCCTATAGTTCAAGCAGTAACATTTTTTCTTTTTCTTTCTTTTCACCACTCGTTTTTTAGGGGCTGAATAAGACTTTGAAATACTTAAAATGTTAGTACTGCTTCAAATACTGCATTCTGGGGCCATGCATCATACCTTCTTTCTGATACCCATAAGTATTCTGCTGTCACATCCTCTCTTAAAGCCCCTTGCAGATGACTACCCCCTGAACATCCGTCAGTAAAGAATTACTCCATGCTTACCAACATCATGCCACAGAACCTTAGTCATTTTTTCATAAAGTGAAAAATGTGCAAAATTCTCATTCTTCTTCACTTCCAGCTTTGTTTTTAATTCTAATGTGAAAAATTGCAAAAGCAATAACAATAATGCTGGTATCTTTACAAATCGACAATATCACTGCAGAAAAGGAGATAAACACTAAAAAATATACAAGTGCCTGAGAAAAGCTAAGTAAAAAATCTGTCTCCTGAGCTGCCTGGACTTTGGAAATTTTTTCACTCAGCAGAAAGAATAGATAGTTTTGTTTACCTGAACAGCAGTTTCCCAAAGTGCTTCAAAACCCTAAAAGTTATGTTCTTGCTCATCAATTGTTTTCAGGGCTGCAGCTAGATGACAGAGTAATTGCTGCAACATGGGATTCATTTGTGCCCTTATAGAGCAAAGGAACATCTGTTGTATATTTCTGTCACTTTTTCTTTTAAAACCACAATGAGCTGTGTCATCAGTATCACGTATGCTTGTTTCTATGTTACAGCTTTTCTTCTCCCTTACATAGTTTCTACATCTCATTAGCTGTATAAAGTCATTTGGATACATAAGACAGCCACTTATGTAAAATACTGTTTTGGCTCCTGGGATTCATCTAGATTTGAACATAACATATTGACTCTTAAAAATAAAAGCATTTTCTTTTTGAGTACAATTACAGCTGAGAATACAAAATGAAAGTGAAATTGAAATGCTTAAGAAGAAAAAGCAAAGTATTCTTTCACGCATATCTTCATTTCACTAGCCAATGAATAAGGAATTAACTTCGCATCTATTTGCACAGAGCTCTAATCATGCAAATACCCCTAGCACAGGTCAAAAAATTCTTAGATTCTTACAAGTCTGTACTGGGCAGAAAGCTACTGAAATGAAAGTTAATGGAAGTTTAACGGAAGTTTTATTGACTGAGAATTAAGTTAGGCTTTCTCATTTCAGCTTTATAAGTTTACAGTTCTGGATGAAGGCTGGTTGTAGAACTAGGTCTAAAGGATATTTATGATGTTGATAATGCTGTAAGTTCTGTGGTTTACTGCTTTAAGATAATAGAGACATAAATCAGTGCTATTTAAAATAACGGGAAAGAGCTATGATAACATAGTTAGGGATTCAAGTAAATGTGTGTGCATATCCGTACTTCTGTGAATACTTATATTACACATGTGTATACATACATGCAAGTTTATTTAAAAAATTACACTGTTAAAGAAAATAGAAGGAAGGAAGTGTAATAAGCCTGAGTTTGAAATTACAGGATTGTTCTTAAGCCTTAAAGCAAGCCCTACTTTGTGGACATGCTTTGAGATAGTTTGGTTTGAGAATGTGTCCATCCTCAAGAATATATACTCTGTTTATTTCTCCTCTTCCACAAAATATTTGTTTATAAGGTTGTAAACCTCACCTATTAAGAACCTGTTTGTCAGAGTGTATCTTTTTCAGCCATTTCAGATAAACACACAGGACGGTTCAAGAATTGTGGGTCTGGCATACTAGAAAGCAGATACCTCTTTTTAAGAGGTCTAAGATTCTATTAAGGTAGAGATAGGAGAAACACAATCCAGCTCCCAACAAAGGACAAAAGGCAGCAGTAATAACTACACTTTCATGGTATACACTTTGCTCATTTCTATACACAGCAAGAAAAACAAAAAGCCACAAACTCCATACAATTACACAAAGTGATTCCTGAATATTTGGTAAGGCCATGAATTTCAGAATTCTACAATCAACCACAAAAGAATCAATACTGTATTTAAATGAAATTGCTTCTAAACATTTTCTTTTATAAAATCTGATACTGAATTTCATTAGATTTTTTTCAGACTTTTTAATGTATGTCCTTGTAGAATCTCACTGGCTCATTAATGTACAAGAAGCAGACACCATTAATGAATTCTTTGCTGTTCCTCTCCGCTGGAGACCCAAGAAAGTTAGTACGCCCTTAAGGATTCCCATACATTTTTAAATTTTGTTTGAGATTTAATAATATAGATAAAAGTTTTGTCTTCCTTCTCAAATACATCTTCAGTTCCTCACTTGAGAATTTACAGTCTTAAATCAAATCAAATTAAAATCCTATACTTCCTATTATTTAAGGGTTTTGATCTTAAAACATAGACTGAAATTGCTTACCACAGTCACTAAGTCTTTTTCAAAATGTGTAAGATATATTAATTGCACTTTCTTTTCATAGTACACTGCAGGAAAACTAATTTTGGATGCTTCATTGTATTTCTCCTTCCTCAAACTAGAAAGGCCTAAGAGCGCAGTAGAAATGATCAATTTACATTCCAGGGAGTAGAATTTCATTTGATTTGAAATTGACACTTTGTGGCCATTTGTAAGCTGTGTGACTACAGATCTTCAGTGCTCACAGCAGGCAAAAAATGTATATGCATTCCCTGCAACAGCTAAGAGATTGTCTTTTCTCTGGAAGTAAATTATTGCAACAATGTAATGCAGAAAATAGTTTTCCTAAATAGTAACGTATGAGGCCACTGTAGTCTAGAATATTCAGACTTCAGGTGCAATCTAGACTTGTGAGGACAGTAATTGCCTATATGCGTTTGGTAGAATAGGAGAAATTAGTCTATAGCACCTTGCATAAACCCAACAGAAAGAAAACCTGAAGTCAGCAATGAGAATATTCTCCTCAATTCTCTGGGATGCTGTGGTGGATTGAAAATTCCCTGCAACATAAAATTGCCAGACCAGATCCACTGAAATCAAATGAAGCTGTATTTACAAGCAAAACTATAATATCTAAAATGAAATGCAATTAATATGTACAAAATATTTACATATATGTACAATTTATAAACAGAAGAACCACCCTGGTGAAAAAAAAACCAGGGGGCTACTGATAGCTTCCTCTTCCCTGCTCCCTTCCCTACCCCCTGTACACGTGTCTAGCAGAGAAACAGCAGAGAGTTCTTTGGTAGACACTCAGCCACAACAAAGCGATGCAGCCAAGGTCAGCAAAGCCAGCAGAAGCCAGAGCTAGTAACTGCTAGAGTGAAGGAAGCAAAGAAAGTTAGTGTACTGATTTAAGTTTTATGTTTGTTATCTGTCCAATGGGATTATTTAGAGCTTATCATTATTTTCATTTTTACATCCAGTGCTGATTTATTTACATTCTACTACTTTCTGTTCAAGATCTGTCGAAAATTTTCCAGGCACAGCCTGAAACTACCAAAGATGCTTGCCCACATATACTTTTATATGGGACTGAATAATATGGTTTTATCATGAAGATAAATTCCTTCTTAAAAATGGCAAGTAAGTCCAGAAGTCTGATAATACAAAATATCCTGCCTTTTATTTTTTAATTTTAGCCTTTTTTTCTTTTAGAGAAGTAAAATATATTCTTGCTAAAGCAATAATAAGGTTTGAGAATATCAAGTTTAAATTCTGCATACGATTTTTTGACATCACAATAAATCATGCATGTTAGATCATGTAATATGCTACAACACATGTATACAGACAGACTGAGATATCTCTAAAACTGTCAATCAAACCCTTGTCTCATAGTAGTTCTATTGCTGTTTAGCTATCAAATTATATTTTTTCTTCTGATATTTTCAGTGGAGAAAATACCAATGGCTAGAATAGAACCAGAATGTTTTCAGTTGCAAGGGCTCTTTAAAGGTCATTTAGTCCAACCTCTTTGCAGTGAGCAGGGACATCTTTAACTAGATAGGTTGCTCAGAGCTCCATCCAACCTCAGTTTGAACACTTTCAGGGATGGGATATCTACCACCTCCCTGGGCATCCTGTTCCAGGGTTACACCACCCTTGTCATAAAATTATTCTTCATTACATCTAGTCTAAACCCACCCTGTTTCAGTTTAAAGCCCTTACTCTTTGTCCTGTAGCAGCTGGCCCTTCTAAGAAGATTGTCCCCGTCTATCTGATGGACTCCCTTAAAAGTATTGGAAGGCTTTAATAAGGTCTCACCAAAACGTCATGCTCACTGAGCTCTAATTCCAGATTACCACAAACTCTCAACTAGCCTGTCATCTGCTGTGTACATATCTTCAAGATGCTCCTTAATGTAAAGGGCAACCTCTTCTCCCTCTTACTCTGCAAGTCCTTGGAGAGCCTGTATTAATACATCATAACACTCAAGTTATTCAAGCTGTCCCACCACAACTCAGTTATTACAGCATCAATAATTTAGATGCAGTTTAGCATCGGCACATGAAGCTTTCATTTTTCCTTCTTGATTCCAAGACCGTATGCATTTGTGTACATTTGAGGAGGGCTTTCTTTTGCCCTTTTTTATTGTTCCAAGAGCATCTCTTGTTCTTGACATCTTGTACCATCTGCTCTCCAGCCCTGTCCTCTACTTCCACATTTAACTGTCCTGTAATATCCCTCCACCACTGGGTGCAGTTTAAAGCTGTCCTCATCAAGTTTAACAGCCTGTTGGAAAAGATGCTTTTGCTCTGTTTTGCCAGGTGAGTCCTGTCTTTACTCATCAGCCCTCAAATTTGGACCACTGTTAAAAAACAGACTGAAAACATGGTATGAAAGAATCTCTGTGAAATAATTTAGGGAAAACCCTTCCATATACAGAAGCAGAAAAAAACACATCCACAAAAGTAAGAGTAATTTAGCTACTGAGGTAAATGAAACTGAAAAAAATGGTCAAAGTTGAAAATTACAAAACACTTGAAAATATAGAGGGCCAACAAACAAGATTTTACTAACTCTGGTAATTTTTGATAAATCTCAACCCCAAGCAAATGGGAACTTTTATTTTGGTAACATATTGCATCTTAAAAATTAGCTCAGTTACTATTGATTTTTAAAATAACACTTGCATGAATGAAGGTAATAGATTTTTGATTGATTTGGTCAGGATGAGTTAGGCTTTGTGATTAAAAAGGGACTCCTTCAGTAAGGGTTGATTTAGGGCTTCTTTCATAATATGGATTTCCATTTTTTTTGTGTCATTGTTCCGTTGTTAAAGACATGATACACTGTTTGCACTATGTCGAATGGTTAAATGACAGTTACTGGCATTAACTGAAAAGTGAGACTGTCTCACAAGAATTAAAGCCTTCCTGAAATTAAATGCAACAAACTTGATCTAAGAACATCTTCAAGAACCTATATATTAGACAAGCAGAAATTGAAACATTTTCCATTACAAGCAAAGCAGAAGTATTTCTCATATGAACCTTCAGAGAAAGAATGGTTGAGGAAGTAATACATAAAGGCATGTATGGAGCTATTTTTGACAGGCATTCTAAGCAAGTGACACACTTCCAGTGTAGGTAGTATTGGTTTGACAAAGTTTAGCATACGACGTTATTAACTACTGGCCTTCAAATTCCTTTTATTTTTCCCTCAAGGTAGATAAATGCTGTGTTGGCAAGGTGCAAAATATTATTAGGTGAACTAAGTAAAGCTTTGGTTGAAACAGATATTATTGGATACTGAACTGAACAAGTAGATAACGAGGTTTTTCTCCATCTTCTCTGGTTCGAAATGATTATTTAGGAGAAGCTGACTTACAGAAAGCGTATACCAGTTTTGTACCAAAATTCCTGAAAACAGATTTGCTTTTTTATGCTATTGGACTAGCAATATTACAGGAGAGCAGCACCTATAAAACTCAAAATAATGCTGATTTTCTTTAGAGAAGAGATATAAGAGGGCCCTGTTATCTGTTGTCTTTAAGCAGATGTCTTAGGTTGAGTGGACAGAAAGCTATTTTACCCCTCCCCAAAGGAATGAAATAGAAATGCTCCACACAGAATTGGACAGTTAAATGCAAATACTGTTCACAACTATATATAACAATACAAAATACACAAATTCATATTCAGCCTCAGCCCAGTTCTCCAACCTGGGCTTACCAAAATCTCACTAGGCTAATACCTTCCAAAAGCCTTCCCCACAACACCAGGCCTCAGTGCCCCATCAGGCTTCCCCTCACTAGATGCAGCAGGCCCACATGCCTCAAGGCCTCTCTTCCCCAGCCTCCCCCACACAGACTGCATTGCATGGCAAGAAATTAGGTTGCTAGCTGAAGGCCCCACTCCCCACTCTGCAAAGCAGAGACAGGAGACACCACAATGCCCAGAGAGAAAGAGCCAAAAAAGGTGAGAACAGACTGTCATACAGAAGTCGCAGAATTATGGGATTCGGATAACAAAGTTTCAGTATCCTGTACGCCTTCTGCACTGTCTAGCCCCTTGGAGGACTATCTCTATGGTTAAGAGAGATAAACATATATACCCATAACGTATAAACCCACAGCAGCAGAGAACAGTTCCACCACAGCTACATATCTTTAGTCACAGAAGCAGACTGTATAGTATTTATGAATATCTATAGATCAATATTTTTATGTATGTATATGTCTCTGTGTGTGTGTGTATATATATATATATATATATAGGACCTTGGTAAAAAAAAGGAACTTGGTAAGAAGATAACCTTTACAGAAATGTTATACTACCATATTTTTCCCATAAGTATCTGTGAGACAACTAGTTTAAATAAAAGAGAATATAAAAATGATTTAATAGTTTTGTATCATAAGACTACTAATAACAGCACATATTGTAATAATTCTTGAACTCGTAGCTTTCAAATTGATATGTCATCTGTTTCCTGGAGCTGACTTAACTGCTGATAACAGCTTTTAGATATTAATCTTCTTTAGGACAACATCGTTCAAGAAAAACAGTGATATATGGCTTCAAGATGTTGAGTTGTGATACTGTAACATCAGAGCACCTGAACAGAAAACTCAATCCTGGCAAACAGCCTACATCACATGCAGAAAACAACCAATGTGTCTATATTGTAATGGAGATCAGACACAGAGTAGAACAAGGCAGAGGAAAGAGAGTAATTATTCAGCTATTGTATTGAATGAAGCAAGTATCTCTTTGGGGGAGGATAGTGTTTTGTTCTGCTTTTCCAGATTGCTCTATAGTTACTACAAAGTTTTGTTTACGACATGCTTGTTTGTATTGGCTGCTGCCTTCCAGGTCAGCGGAGGAGTAATAGAACAATGTAATAAAACTAGATATACAGTCATTCATAAACAAGTATGAAGAATGAGACTTTTGGCATGAGACTTTTCTGGATGATTTGTTACTGTTTCCAGTGTTCCAAGGAGGAAAACTAGTCATGAATAGCACTCTTACAAATGTACCAAAAAAAACTGATAGGAAGAGACAGAAAGAGTACTGTGTAGTCTTTTGCACCCTAAAAGAACATATTCTTGTAGGCAATCACGCATGGAAAAATGAAAATGGTTCCTTTTTCTCTTGAAAATACCAGATAATTGCCATGTTTATCACACTCATATTTGTCACAGAGATGATCTATTTAGAAGAGGTTCTGAGTTAAAAAAGAAAATAATTTTCAGATGTTTTTAAATGGTAAGAGTTCATAGAATCATAGAATTGTTTCAGTTGGAAGAAACCTTGAAGATCATCAAATCCAGCCATCAACCTAAGACCCATATGGCCTTTAAATCATGTCCTGAATTGCCATGTCCACATGTTTTTTGAACACCTCCAGGGGCAATGACTCCACCACCTCTCTGGGAAGCCTGTTGCGGTCTTCCTTGGAACAGAGCCAATGATTGGATCTGTATTGCACTCGGACAGAGAACCTTAGTATGTGCACGCATCCAGTGCTACAGTAACAGCCTGGGCTGGTTTGCAAACTCCTTCCACCCCTGTGTAAGTGACTCTAATGGCTCTGGTGCCAAGAGGCTTCACTAGCAATCCCAAGTTTTCTTTAAAAAAGGGGTATTATAAGGTAGCATTAAAGACAGTATTAATTACTTCTAAGATAAATAGTAGAACGTTCTTTTTTTCCTAAGTGCACTGAAATCATAGAATCACAGAATGTTAAGGGTTAAAAAGGACATCCAGAGATCATTGACTCCAACCCTCATGCCAAAGCAAGATCACCTAGGGTAGGCCACACAGGAACACATCCAGGCAGGATTTGAAAGTCACCAGAGAAGGACAGTCCCTATTGGCAGCCTGTTCCAGTGTTCCAACACCCTCACCATAAACAAGCATCTCCTAGTGTTGAGGTGAAACCTCCTGTGTTCCTAATTGTACCCACTGTTCCTTAGAATCATACAATCACAGAATCAACCAGGTTGGAAGATCATCCAGTCCAACCTATCACCCAGCTCTATCTATATTCTCAATTTCCAAAATACTTTTATATACATTCTAAATGAGTTACATGTACTGTTCACATACTTGTTATTTGTCTGTGTGGATTAATTTTAAATAATACAGTGCAATTAAACATGCTGCCAAGACACGCCTATACAAAGCCATGAACTCACAATAATACCCTGTTCCAAAATACATGTCAAAGTTACAGTAAAAAGTAAAAAATAAAATCTAAGAAAACTAACAGTGAAATGTTTTTTGTGATTCTTGGTAAGAACATTTTGTACTCAAACAAAAGAACATTATTATACCAGGAGAACTACACTGTTAGAGGACTGTATAATAATTGACAGTTGAGGAGGATTGATAACTGGAGGAATAGCTAGACAGAAAGAGTAGAGATTAATGGCACAAAGTCTACTTGAAGACCAATAACCATTGGCATAGCCCAGGGCTCAGTACTTAACATCTTCATTAATGATTTGGATGATGGGGCAGTGTGTACCCTCCCATAAAACTGGAAGTGGTTGATATATTAGAAGATTTTGCTACCATCCAAAGAGACCTCAATAATCTCAAGAAATGAGCTGACAGGAACCTCACAAAGCTGATCAAAGGGAAGTGCAAAGTCTCACAGCTTGGAAGGAGACACCAGTACGTGTTGGAAAGCAATTCAGCAGAAAAAGACCTGAGGGTCTTGGTGGACACCAAGTTGAATATAAGCCAGTAACATGTGCTTGTGGCAAAGACCACAAACAGTTTCCTGTGCTTCTTAAAAGTGTTACCAGCAGGTTGGCAGAGATAATCCTACCCCCCTATTCAGCATTGGCAAGGTGACGATTGGAGTACTGGTTCCAGTTATGGACACCCCAGAAAAAGAGAGAAATACTGCTGGAACGAATCCAGCAAAGGACCACTAAGGTAATTAAGTGACTGGACCACTGTTCATACAAGGAGAAACTAAGAGACATAAGATTATTTAGCCAAAGAAAGCTCAGGGGATCTAATAAACTTGTATAAATATTGGTGTGAAAAGAATAGCTTGCCAGGCTTTTTCCCACAATGTCCAGTGACAGGACTAGAGGCAATGGGCAGAAAGTGAAACTCAGAAAGTTCCCTCTGAAATACTTTTTTACCATGAGGGTGTTTGCACACTGCCATGGTTTGCTCTGGGAGATTGTGTGGGCTTCATCCTTAAGTTATTCAAAAGCTGGTTCTGGGCAGCTGGTTTTAGGTCCCCCTGCTTGAGCAGAGAGGTTGGACCAGATAATCTCCAGAGGTCCCTTCCAACCTCAGCTGTCATGTGATTCTGTGACAATTTGTGTTTAGGCTCCAGTGTTTTCAGTCAGAGTTCCACTTGGATTGTGCGTTATTTCTGTGCTGTTGCAATACAGGCTTGAAGAATGATTATGGTATCTAAGAGCACTATTTTAGCTGTTAACTTCTCATTTTCCTTTGTCATAACTTTCCTGAGTTCAGTCTAACATTATCTCACTAGCATGTACATGCCCACCTTAAATATATATCAGGGGAGGAAAATAAAGGTTTATTTGTTTTCTAGTCAATACTCTCATCATTTGCCTTAATTTTATGTTAATGAAGTAAATGTTTTCCAATTGGTAATAACAAAAACCCCAACAGAAATTCAAATTGCGGAAAGACATAATTCACAATCCAGAGAAATTTAATATAAAAAACAGTATGTCAGAACAACAAACCAACAAAGGGAGAAAGAAGTGTTAATATAAAACATTATGGAGTAAAGAGCATGTATATTTAAGCTAAATGATTGTACTTACATAATTAAGCTTAAATGAAAATACATGCCAAGAGACATCAAAACTTTACACACAGGCAATAAATCAAATTCCACAATTAGTAACCCATAATTTCCCATCTTTTTTACCACATGCATTATGTTGTTTTACTTACTAAATACACCTTAATTCAAATGTCCATTAAAATCAGAAATTAAAGACAAAAACACTGAGTTTCTTCTTGATAGCAGACAAGTAATTGTGATAAAGGAGTCAGAGACTGCATACATTTTCATAAATAATGGGCTCATATTCACATTTTTAAAACTAATACAAATTATATTGTTTTCTAATATTAACTCACTTGTATGTCAAATCAAATATTACTTCTCAAGGAAAAAGAAAAGTATAAAAGAGATTGTGATTATGTAGATCCATCTGAGCAACATTTATTCCAACACAGGTTAACAATAATGCAGAACAATCAGCACATTTTTAAAAGCAAAACAAACCAACCAACCAAAACAAAACACACACACACACACAAAAAGAAAACACACACACCACACCCCCCCAAATAAAACAAACTATGGAAGAAAAAGCTACAACACTTTTACAAGAAATATGTCTCAGATTTCACCACTTCTACATTTAAAATTTTCATAGCCATCAAGACAGGAAAAGAAATTGAATGCTCACAAAAAACTTCCATGAGATATTCCTGATTGCAGTTCTTTCCTATGAAAACTTCAATAAAATCAGAAATTTCGTATGGATCAGTATTACCATTTTTTTTTAACAATCTGATTTTGAAATTGCATGTGGAAATAGCAATAGAGCAGAAAATGGTTAAAATAAATCTACACACCTATTCAAGATGCAGCAGATATTCAATTTTAATTTAAAAAAATATGTATTTAAGGGGGTGTGTGGAGCTTGGGGAACAATCTGAGTTCATCAACAACATCTCGAAAGCATTCAGTGCAATGTGGAAGATATTATTAGAGTAATTTTTTAAGTAGTATCAATTTTTCTCAAAGTTTTTATTATCTTAGTCTCATACAAGTCTCCTCAGAATACTATAATCATAATTTATTGAGTTTGGAAAAAAAGAAAAGATTTGTAATTTCTTGTTTTCAGGAAGAAGGCTGTCATAAACAAACTTCAGAATAGAACAAACAGTTTAATATTTATATACAGACTGGAAATATTAAACTATTTACAGGAAGCAGAAATAACTGAAAGCATAAATATTCAACATCATTTTTCTTGTAATAATGTGAAATGATAAAATTAAATATGGAATCTGAAAAACAATTAGCAACTTTTTAAAGAAATTCTGTAGTGCCATTGGCTTCATGAAATCCTCAGTTAGTATGTTTACCCAAACGTTCACCAATCACAATTAAATATACTACCATATTAATAATACTAGTACTCTTCAAGATTGTATAAAATGAAGTAGAAAAAAAAAGCTATAAAGAATAGCATGTGGAATTTGCAGAGTAAAAAACCAGCATATTTTATTGTTATATGGTTTGCAATTCTAGAAGAGTATTTAAATTTGAAGCAGATTTAAAAAAGAAAGCATTGACATTCCATCCATTTTATAAAATTAAGCCTTTCTCCTGAGCCACCTATTCCTGTACAATTTAGAAATACAGTGATAAAGAATGGAAACTCAGGGTCTACAGATGATATTCCATGTTGATAAATAATACCAGAATATTTTATGTACAATAGCCTTGAAATTAATAACATGCAGTTTTAGTTATCAATTCTAGATGGGGCATCTATTACCTTTCTTTGTGGGCAAATGTGGGCAACACATTTCAGTGTTGCACCACTCTTATAAAACATTTCTTCCTTATATCTAGTCTAAATTTATTTTTCTTTAGTTTAAAACCATTACCCTCTTTTAAGGTTCCCTCTAATTACCAAAAGACCACAATAAGGTCTCCCAGATCCTTCTTTTTGTGATGCTGTTCAATCTGTCTCAACCTTTCTTCATAGGAGAGGTGTTCCAGCCCTCTGATCATTTCTGTGGTCCCTCCAGGAGGTCTACTTCTTTCCATTTCTTTTCTCCATTACCCACAATTTCAAAGTTAACTGAGCTCTAATGTTGCCATGAAGAAAGCTGTGTTTCATCCTACTGAGGATGCTCGTCCAAAAAAGAGCTTGTTTGCAGTGGGAAGAAACGAAGAGTAGTGAGATTTATGGATGATGAGAACCTGGTGGCTACTGGAGTGCAGGAGATGGTGAATGATTCTGAATAGTATTTGGAGAAGACAGTGAAGAAGTACCACTGGGAGAAAAGCTATCAATTTTCACATTAAGCTAAGATAAAGTTTAAGGTGGAAAATTTTCTACCTGTGACACAAAGAGGTATAAAGAGAAAAGGGATCTAGAGACCCAGGATGCCTGCCTGAGACACAGGGTAAGCAGTTCAGAAAAATGTGAATATGAACAGAATAACACAAAGGATAAATCATTAAGCCATGAACAAACTGAAAAAATTAATAATTCACAGTAGATGATAGAAAACTGGAATTTAGAATTTGAAAAGCTGGAAGATATCCTGACAACATAGTCTCTTAATGTCATGCACAACATCAATGACATTTTAGAATCAAGTAAAATATCCTAATGGGAAGCAATAATACCTTGTTTGTGAAAATTAGTTTAAAAAAAGTACTATTTTTTAAAAAATAAGAATAATATAATTGTTTGAAATCTTTACCAGAAAATTCACCAAATTATTAATTAATTTTTTTGCACATGGCCTTCAACTGGAAATTCCAGAATGTTCAAGAAAATGCAGGCTACTATCAATCTGAAAATAACAATCAAAACACTTAAAAAATTTTTAAATATACTGGCATGACATTCACTATAATTTGGGGGTAAAATACACAAATGTGCTAAAATTAAATTATGCCCTCAATTATGTATGTTTTAAAACTGAACATGAAATTTTAAAAAATAATCAAATTAATTGGCAAGGGGGACAGTTTTAAAGAGAAACTATTATACAAAGACCAAGTAAAATATAAAATAGAATTTAAATAGTCACACCCTATTTGGTCACATTTTTCAACTATTATCATTTTCACATTTTTACCAAGAGAAATATTTAAGCATTTTTTTTTCTGTTCACATTTATTTCCAAATTATTTTATTCACATTGATAAAGAGTATTAGGAAAAAATTAGGAACTCTATTAAACAGGAAACAGAAGGTGGCAAAGTAGATGAACTCAATATTTTCATCAAAAGTGTAATTTTAAATTTCTTTTCAAAACTTCCAAATAAAATCTTTGAAATTTCCCTAAGCTGTCATTTTTGTTATTTACTAAGTTGCCACGTATCATCATTTCTTGATTAAATTTCTGTCCCCCAAATGATTCCAACTGAAGACAGGTCCTTCAATATAGGAATATACAAACCTTTTTACTATGTGTATGAAAATAACTTTCTTATAACTGAAGTTTTTTGTGGTGACCTCTACACATGTATGTCACAGGATCACAAATGTCCTCAAGATATAGCAAATCGACTATTTTATTAGATTTAATTTTACTTAATTCTAGACACCAAAATTGCAAGTATCTGTTTGCAACATCTGTAGTTATATACAGTCATCTAAGGGAAGATAACACTTTAATCTGACCAGCCCAATGCCCTCAAACTGCTAAAGCAGGCAAGTCTGTTCCTTCATTATTAGTTCTGGAAACTAAATGGAGATATCACCAGCTGAGCCTTACATCTGCTAAATCTTATCATAGTGACTTCCTTAGAAGGCATAAAGAAAATCAAACAAGTATGATGCCGTGTTTCTTGAAAGACTTGCACAGAATAATATATTGCATAAGCAATACAAGCTGTGGTGGTTTTAAGGCTATGACTTTAATTTCTTTTCACAGAGTTCGAGCAGAAAAGTAAAAGAATGTAAATAAATCACAATTGGGTGTAAGAAAGCAAAATAATGATTATTCTAAACACTTCCATTGGAGAGAGAGAAATGTTTAAGAGTCAGTACTCAAAAAAAGTCTCAGTCTGTCTGTTAGTCTTTCTGGTGTTTCTCTGCTGGGCAGTCTAACAGAGTTCTTCTAGCGTTCTGGCTTTGCTTTTTGAAGACAACACACACCCTCACACTGACCTTGAAAAGCTAAGTTCTAACAACCTGCCTCCTTCTTGTCTTTCTTCTGTCTGCCGGGGGGAGGGGTGCGGGGAGGGGTGCGGGGAGGGGGCTGGGGGAAGGGAGGGAAAAGGGAGGCAAGGGGATAGCTTTCCTGGCTATGGCCAGAAGGGTTTTGTGCTGTTTCTGTTAATTGTACATATTTGTANGGGTGCGGGGAGGGGGCTGGGGGAAGGTAGGGAAAAGGGAGGCAAGGGGATAGCTTTCCT
Source organism: Indicator maculatus (assembly GCA_013399975.1). Lineage (NCBI taxonomy): Eukaryota > Metazoa > Chordata > Aves > Piciformes > Indicatoridae > Indicator > Indicator maculatus. Next base: position 81,765 of record VXBD01005617.1, on the reverse strand, counting down.
GGCTATGGCCAGAAGGGTTTTGTGCTGTTTCTGTTAATTGTACATATTTGTAAATATTGTAAATACTGTATATTTGTACATATTCATTGCATTCCATTGTAGACTGTAGGGCTTTTGCTTTGTAAATACGTTTGCTTCTGAACTGAGCTAGTCTGGTGTTGTTAATATGGGAGGAGAATTTCATCCCACCACACTACAACATAAGCAATACCAAAAGCAGTCTTAATATTATACGTAGTAACTAACTGATCCTGGGCAATCAAGCCTTTCCTCAGTTTTCTCTTTCTTTTTTTTTTTTCTATTCTCAAATTTTCTAGTGATATTTAGACATGCAATGTTATATTTTTGCATTGTGATACTGGAAATAGAGAACCATGACTGAACATTCCTAGCATTTTTTTCAACTAGCCTGTAGCTACTGAGCTTCTATATAAGATGTTTAATAGATTTGGACAGTCTAAGTTCTGATCCCTTTGACTAAATTCATGGAATTCTGTGCTTGATCCAAAAGGATCTTACGAATTTTGTTGCTGGTATTCTGGCTTCTCTGGTAGCCCTCTTACAATAAATGTATATTCCTCACTGCAAATATATCAAGGATTCCAGGAGAGAACGACCACTTATTTGACTCCTAACCATACTGCCCCATTTCATAAAACTAACAGCTGAGAAAATAAGAAATTTTCCTGAAATGCCCAGGAGAACTCAGTATCTGCAGAGTACTCCACCAGTTTTGCACAGCATGAGCCATATGTCTTTCAGATCACAGGCTTTGTCTCCTTGACCATAACAAAGTTAACAAGATTAAAAGGACTTCTAAGGAAAGCTGATAATTTTAGATAAAGAAGATATATGACAGCTCACTCTTCAGATTGATCCTCCTCTGATAAGTCTCCACATACATAAAAGCAAGCAAAGAACCTACCTTCTTACTTCCTTGAGTAAGAAGTTCTTCATCATTCCAGAGTCCTAGAACTGAGAAAACAGATTTCAGCAAAAATATTTTCTCTCTTCAAACTCAGAGGCTAGTCATGTAATAGAAGTGAATCAATCAGGCACAGAAGTACATTAAGCCATTCCTTTCTTCAGGCAGATCCCCAGCTAGATGGAGCAGAATTCCCAACGAACTACATTAATTATCCATCACACGTGATTACCTGCTTTGGGGCAGGCACCAGATGGGTAAACAGTGCATAAGTAGCCTATAGCCCTAAGAGACAAAGCCTTGACTCTTGAGACCAAGTTGTTGAACTGAAGAATTTCAGGAAGACAGGAAGGTTTATCAAGAGTACTCTTTGAACAGTCATCTTCAGTGTTGCTGAGTAGCACATTCTCATAGTGAGATCAATGCAAAATCCTGGATATACCAATCTCTTCTCTGAGGTAGAAACATCAGAAATCAAACTGAACAGCAGTGAGCTATTGAGGAGAAAAGTGATCCTGGTAACAGATCCTTTACATCCTTATGCAGTCATCCTCTCCCTGGAAAAAGGGATTCATACAGGGACTATAAGAAGGCTGAAGTGGTAGGCAAACAGTTCAGTTCATGATGACAGAGAAGAAGGCACACTAAATTACCTGTTGTTTGTGAACGCTTCAGGTTGTGGAATTCTGGAGAGGAACAAGTATTAATGGTACATATAGATTTACTGACATACTTTCAGTGTCATACATTGGACCAAAAACAAAAATATGATGAATTAGTCTACAGCCGAAGAGTTCTAGTCACAAATATTTAGGTAATCAAGAACAGGAGACACTTCAGAAATTAAGGGAGCCATTACAGAAGGAACTAACTGCAGCTGAAATGGAGGGAAACCAGATGGCTGGCGCTTCAAACAAGGCTTCAAAAAGGTTGTAAAGGAGTTCTGTAATAGAAGAATGGGAAAACAGACAGCTACAATAAAGTATGCACCAGATAAAAAATGTTATACTGTGGCACAGAAGAGCAGAGATTGAGAGAAGTACCTCTAGTGAAGGATAACAGTAGTCAAGTGGGAAGTAGAGAAAAATGGATGGAATGGATTTAATTATTATAATAAATAAAACCACTTCCTGAGGTGCTTCCATGACATTATTGAATGACCTGCTCTAAGGTTATGAAGATATCCAACTGTTCAAAGTTAGTGTGAGACTTTCTTGGAAAGCAGACTATTACAACTCTGTATATTACAAAAGTATTAAATCAGGGAATGAAGAAATAAAAACAGCAATGATGCCTAGTGTTATGAACAGTAGCCTAACTACAATACAAGACTGATATAGATGTTTGCATATTGTCACCAAAAGGTGATGTTATATTTATTGACATATTGTGCTGCAATTCTGTGTTTGTACAGATCTGTGTGCTTTGACATCGAAGCTCAAACGGAACAAATTATCACAGACCTGAATAAACAATTCTGCTGCAAGGTAAATTAAGGACAAAGCATGTAAGTCAAGAAGGAAGCTACAGCTTAAGGCAAGAGAATTTGAATTTTGTAACCTTATTCATCCTTATCACTGTGATTTTGTCATAGTTATCCATTATTTTAACTTCAAAATGCCTGCCTATTTCTCATCACAATCAAAGCAGAAGTTTTCACAGAGGCTAACAGTATTGTATTTCACAGGTGTAATACACTTTCTCTGCTACTTTCCTGTACTAGCTAAGAGTAAGTTATTAATTCATGTATTTAAAACTAGTTATTTTTGTTATAGTCATGACCAAGAAGCAACATTTCTATATGCAGGTTGATTTCTCACTGTCCTAGAACCACATACCAATGGAAAATATATCAGGGCAAATATCCGTTAAAAGAAAAGCTGAATATGACAGCAAAATATGCTATGGAATCACAGAGTGTTAGGGGTTGGAAGGGACATCCAGAGATCATCGAGTCCAAGGAAAGCAGGATCATCTACAGCAGGTCTCACAAGAATGCATCCAGGAGGGTTTTGAATGTGTCCAGAGGAGACTGCACAACCTTTCTGGGCAGCCTGTTCTGGTGCTCCATCACCCTCACCATAAACAAGTGTCTCCTGGTGTTGAGGTGGAACCTCCCGTGTTCCTACTTGTATCCATTATTCCTTGTCGTATCACTGATATCGCTGAAATAAGATTGGCATCTTCATGTTGACACCCACCCCTCAGATATTTATTGACATTTATAAGATCCCTTCTCAGCCTTCTCTTAGTCTCAAGATTAAACAGCCCCAAGTCTCTCAGTCTTTCTTCATAGGAGAGATGTTTAAGTCCTTGTAGCTCTCTGCAGATCCCTGTCTCCTCTTGAATTGGGGAGCCCAAAACTAGACACAATATTCCAGTTGTGGTCTCACCAGGGCAGACCAGAGGCAGAAGAGAACCTTCCTAGACCTGCTGACCATGCTTTTCTTAATGCAACCCAACATGCTGTTGAAAGAGGTGAAAATATGAGATTCTTTAGGAAGATGGGAAGAAGAACTGAGAAGGGTCAGGAAATTAAGTCAAGAAGCTGATAAGGGGAGAATAAGCCTGGAAAAGTAGTACATTAAGGAACATGAAAGAATCGTAGGAAAATTCTCTCTTCACTGCAATCAACATGTAGAAGAGAAAGGAATGAAAGTCATCTGAACCTAATTTACAGAATTTCTATGAGTAAAATCCTTTAATCCTCATGAATTTTCTTTTGTGATTTGTACAGCCTGGGCCAGTGTACTTCTGAGCAGATTTACATGGCAATCAGATGTCAAACATCATTAGATATGGATAGCAATTAACGATTTTGTTCAATTAAGTGACAAGCAAGTTAAAAGAAGAGAAGTTTCTAATCAAAATGTTATAATACATGAAGAACTGGTGTCTGTATACTGTGTTTAAGAAATTACAGACAATAGGATTGGTTTAGAGATCCCCTGCATTGTTTTTTGTTTGGTTTGTGGTTTTTTCTTTTCCTCCTACAGTTACTTGTGTCAGTACAGTGAGGCAGACTATAGATTAATTTGAACTAGTCCTCAAGACTAAAATAGGCCAGGGAAAAGGTGAAACAGAGGTGCCTCATCAATGTCACACTACCAAAACAGTACTTCCTACAATTATCACCAGCTGTAGGGCAAGAAGGAGAAAGGGTGTGATCTATAGGGATAGAGATAATGAACTTCACGAACAACTTAAAGTGGGTCCTTGAAAACAAAATATCTAGCTCTTCCAAAAAACTTTTGTCTTTCTGCTTTTAAAGATAAGCCTCATCAGAAGCAAGCAAAGGTTAAGAAGAACAAAAGTCAAGGAAAATGACTAGTATTAAGGCACTGCAAATGTGCTGGTTTTAAGCCAATAAATACTACTTTTAGAATGTAAGTTCTTGGAAAGTCATTTAAAAAAATGAGTGAATTAAAGCAAATTTAAATGAGACTGCACCATCTGTTTAAATATTTCAGGATTGGTTTAGTTATACATTTTAAAGACAGAATTTGAAAAAGATTTTTCAAAAGTAGCAATGCCTTCTAAAGAGGTACATAAATGCCTATTCACTCATATTGCAATCAACATTATGATTTGTGGTATGTGTAATGAATCTTGGTAAGTTTTCTTCTATTAATGTATTTTTATGTGGATATTAGAAAAGAAATTTAGAATCAGAATATGTACAAGACATTTTTTATTATTTGGCAGGGGAGGGCAGGGGGAAGGTGTTTGTTTAATGTATCAGCCAGTTAAATACAGAACAGTGTTTCTGTTTCCAGAGAGAACCTAGCATACATAACCATAAACTGACCAAATAAACATAGTCTGTCCAGATATATTTGCATATGCTTGCACTATCTCTTGAAACAAAAGCAAAAATAAAAATTGCATGGTACATCTTGTTTCTGATACTTCTCTTTAAACCATAGTGCTGAACAGTTTTACTGAAACTTCACATAAATTACATACTTCCCCCAAGTGGCTGAAGAATCAACCATTTCCTAGCTGACTCCTTCAAGAAAACAGTAGGGTTTTGTTGGGCAAAATTTGTGCCTTTAAAATACATAGTACAATTTCAAAAATGGGCTGCGTTATCCGCGTAGATTTTACATGCACACTACATGCAAATAGCAGCTTAATGCCTCTTACTATGCTGCTGTTCTCTATAATTTCCTACACTTGGAGAGAGCAAAAGACTAGCAGATGAGTTCTTTGGGGACAAATAACCCTCATAGATAACATGAGATTGCTGTTTATAAGATTTTGGGGCAAAATATTGTTTTCCAGACTGCTATTTCTCGTGCCTCTAGAATGCATTGTTTATTGTGCAGAATGACAAGGAGAACAAATTATAATGATGCTTGCAGCGAATGACTCACTGTGTATTGTTGTCCACAGGCCACCGACTCACATGATTTCCTAGGGCTGAGGCTAAAAGAAAATAGGTTGTCTCAAATGGGAAACTCAAACAGGATGTATCACTTCATAGTCTGTGGACTCAAACTTTTTTCTCTTAGCAGTTAGATGCATGCCACTGAAATACTGCTTCATCTTCTTTTTCAGTGTTTTGTGCTATTTTGGTGACTCATTTATTTTAGGAGCTGTAGTTTTGCACAGTGAGTGTTGCATGTATTCTAAGAAGTCATCTTACAATCATTGATGATAAATCCTGTTACCTAGCAGTTTTTATTTCATAGTCGATGACAACCTGATTCCATGGCCACAGCATTTATGACTGCGGTGGCAGGGCCAAACAGGCCCCATACAAACTCAGAAGAAGTCCTGGCATCTCCAAGCATGAT
>VXBD01005617.1:0-76006 GCA_013399975.1 Indicator maculatus | reverse complement strand
TCCCCTTCCCTCCTTCAGGAAAAAGACAAAGAACCCAAGCATCAGAAACTCTGGTAATCAACGGATATGTCCTCCTTTTGTTATGAATAGGCATGTGCACTGCCCGTGCTTCACCTTGACTAGGTTCATGTCTTTACCTAATACGGCCACAGCCTGGCAAAATCCCATTTTATTGGTTGCCAATTGGCCAAATTTATCTACAGGCAAATGATAAAAGCAAAGCCAAAGTGGTGTTTTGATGCATTATTTTTTTCCCCTATGGAAATAGGTAGTTTAGGAGCAAACACATCAGACAGTTCTCATGCTAGTGAATATTGAATGGCTGTTGCACAGAGTACACTGAAATTTTATTTCCCAGTTACCTCTGTGGGGTACCTGTTATTGAATGGTGCAAAATACAAGATACAATAAAAAGAACAAAACATTTAAGAAAAGGATAAGTTTTGAAATTGAGTCTTCAAGAGCATGTTACTGAAGAGTATGTGAAGCAAAGGTCCTATGTATCTAAGGCTGTTAAGTGTTGTACTCTTGAGAATTCACTTATTCCATAAAAGAGAACTGCATCACAGTCAGATCCACTAGAATGTGTAATTTATACAGCAGTTTGAACTATTATAAGAGGCAGGAGGATTTTAACTACAAGATGATTATCATAACACCAAAAAGGCACAAATTTGCTATCAGTGATCACAGGAAAGCACAACTACAAGTGTTACACACTGCGTATGAATTATTTTAAAATTTAGTTCTTTGTATGTTCAGATGAGAACTCAGGAAATATATTTGATCACCATATGTACTTAAACTCTTGTGAAAACACTTTTGTTGTTAATGGTCATGTTTTACAAGTTTTTTTGTTTTGTTTTGTTTCATAGATCATAGAACCAACCAGGTTGGAAGAGACCTCCAAGATCATCCAGTTTGGGTTTGGGGTTTTTTTTGCCCAGGCTGTGGTGCATTGATAAAAGCTTTAAAAAACAGAGCTGTAAAGTTTAGCTGTAAGTATAACAAATCCATGTCAAAACAAAAGTCTCACCTCACTACTTTTGTAAACATTTTGAGTTGGGTATCACAGTAGCACAGTACATTAGAGGTTGGAAGGGACCTCAAGAGGTCAAGTCCAACCCCTTGCCAAAGCAGGATGACTTCAGGTAGTCTGCACAGGAATGCATCCAGGTGGGTTTTGAAAGTCTCCAGAGAAGGAGACTCCACAACCTCTCTGGTCAGCCTGTTCCAGTGCTCCATCACCCTCACTGTAAAGAATCTTCTCCTCACACTGAGGTGAAATCTTCTATGTTCAAGCTTGAACCCATTGTTCCTTGTCTTATTATTGTGCACCACTGAAAGACATTAGCCCCCTTGGCTTGACACCCGCCCCTCAGAACAGTATCCCTTGGGGTAAATATCTAAATAGTGGCGTGATAAACTACAGTAGTAAAGAAAGAAATTGTCACCTACATTTAATGTCTTATGAAGTAGCAGGGTACTCTGTTCACTTAAAGGATGTTGCATCACTTCTATTAGTGACAGTTTTCAGACCCTTGTGGATATATTAAGTATTATTCAGGTAGGAGTTCAGTGGTATAATAGTATAAGATAGGATTCCTTCCAATTAAGTTCAGACATGTTTTGCTGCATCTAGGATAAAATATTTCATATTTCTAATAGATGCATTTAAATTTGCGATATAGACAATAAAATGAAAGTTGCCTCTGGAGGTCCACAGAAGATTTAGACAGACAGACATGGGGGTATTTTCTGCTATGGCAGGATTTTATAAAATTAGGAAAATCAGGAAGTCTGTATTTCATCTATCAATATGAGCGCAAGCAATGCCTGTAATTTTTTAAATCAGTATATTTTGAGATTGTCTTTGGAAAGAATAAATAGATCGAAATGATCAAGGTTCTATCATCTGTAATCACAGAACCAAAATATCATACTTTATTCATAACATCAGTATTTGCCCTTGCAGGAAAGACAAACAAATCATGTTTTTAAATTATAAGGGAAGAAAGAAAAATAATTACCATTATTATTGCTGCCATATGCAACTGACTTTGCTTATCACAGTTACCTACTAGAGTGACAGTTGCAGATTGCAGTATATGAAAGACTGTGCACTGAATTCAATATTTGCCTGTTGTGAAGATGAATGAATGAAGAAGAGCCCATCATTTAAACTCCCCAAACCACCAGTCTGTTTAAGTAAGGATTTCTACAAAAGGTGACTTTGTCAAGCCATTTTTACGCTGAGTAGTTCAGGACAGTCTGTGATAGCTCCTCTAACCACACTTTGTTGCTGTGAACACAAACCTGTGGAGTCCAGAGCACAGAGTAGTCACATTCCCTTGGAATCACAGTTACAGAATTTTTGGTAAATTCATTATTTACAGAAAAAGAAAGATTACTATCAGCTTCTCATAAAGAAGTGCCCAGAAACCACAGTATGATTGGAAGAGGTACTGAAACTTACACAAGTTTGATATCAGTGGTTTAAAGTTTTTAATAGAACAGAGCTTAGGAAAGAGTATGTTTATGCATTGCATGCTTCCGTATTTTAAAGTCAATCTTTTGCTTGGGATTTTTATGCACTTTATCTACCTTGCAAGAAAAGAGGAGATACTAGGAAAAATTTGTTCCTTTCTGCATGCAGGGCAGAATGGTCTCTGATCTGTTTTCTCATGAATGGTTTAAAGATGAGCAGGAAGGGATCTCTAAGATATCTGTTCTTCTCTTGTTATTTGAAAATATTTAGTCATTTGTATGGTAAATACATAAAATCTGATTTTTTGAGAGCTCAATGGATTTTCCTTTAAATGGGTTTTCTCTTTGCATCTCAGAACATTAACTTATTTCTTTCCCTCATGCTGTGATTCTTGAAAGCAAGAAGTGAAATTTAATTTGTGAGAAAAAGGGTCATCTGCTTTAATCAGAAAGAGGAAGTAGTTTCAGAAAACAATGAAGCTTTCTAACAACTTTCTAACAATGAAACATTCTAATCCACCCTGGATTTACTAAAGAGAATTCCTTTTTCTTGTCTGGAAGGACAAAATGTAATCAAGATATATTTTTCAATCTCACTTAAACTGTGTATTCTAAGTGCAAAATCAGACATGCTCTTAAAATTACTTCTGCTCTTTAAATTAGTTCTTCTATAGTTTAATCATTTTTAACTACTAAAATATATATGTATAATCATAAAATGAGTTTAAGAGTATATGCATCTATAAATATTTTGTTTGGTTTAGAAAGTGATACATTTGTTTGTGTATTTAAATTGACACCATCTTGGAAAGCACTAAATAACATGACACAAGAGCAAAATCCTTCAAATCAGACATCTAACTGCAGGGGTCTACAGTGTAGATACCAATATGTGAGCAGTGTACCCAAGTGCAAGACCAAAGAATTGCTGTTCCTATCCTGAAGCATATATTTATGTATGGTCAAATTAACACCTAAGGTTCGTGGACTAGATCTACATACAGGGGAAGATGAAACATCTAAAATGGAGGAGTCTGAAGGAAGAACTGAATTCCAAACACAAAGCTTTTGATTCTTTTTCTCAATTTACTACTTGCCAAGTAATAGAGACTGTTGGGTCCTGGAGATCTTGGTACCATGACAGGCTACACAAGCAAATATACTTACTGCTGATACACAGAATTCTGATTGTGAAGAAGGAAGGACTGTATCCTATTATGAGACAGGCATAAATGCTACTTCAATATCCTGCATGTATAAATATTTAAGAGCTGACATGAAAAGTCATATAAGCCTGAATCACCACTCATTTCCTTTCTCTTAATACAAAGAACAAATGGCTACATAAAAAATACAACTGAATAACATAAACACCATTGTTTAGTAAGCAAGGTAACAGCAACATGGAACTTATATTAAAATGTGGCTGCCTTCACAAATAGCAATATATCTTTTCATAAAAAGATATATATCACTCTGTCAATCTGTCATCTTAAAGCTAAATTAGTATATAAACATCTAAAAGTTTCAGGAATTATTAGTTCTAAAAAACAAGACAATTTTTTTCCCTACTAAATTAGTTATTCAAACTTTTTCAGTGCAGTACTACTGTTTGGATAGAGTGCTAGACTTAGTAAGTCTCAATGTATTTCTGAGACAAAGCCACAATCCATTAAACTCCCCATATTTAATCTGTTTATCATAAGATTATTGTGATTCACCCTTTTTATATCATAAAGGACAAAATGGTGACCTTTTATATGTGTAACTCTAATATATATTTCCCATCGTCCTTTCCAAAGCAGTAAATTATAGAGAAGAAAGCTTTTTCTGAAGTTTCGTCAGCCCTTTTATCTGAGGAAAAGCAGTTATGTGTTGGGTCTCTAAGGAATTTGATTCTCTCTTATCCCTTGACCCTATTTCCATACTCAGAATTGGAAAAAAAAAGGAAGCTAAATCATTGAAAGATTACATATTTGGAGGTTAGTAAGACTTGCAATACGTAAATTGCATGCCTTTCTCCCAAAGACTCTAGTCTTTTGGGGCAAGGGGAAACAGCTCTCAAAATGAAATACCTTAAAATGGAATTGTTCCATTCCACTCCTTTAGATCCTCACTCAATGAGGAAACAGCACAACTCCTAATCTCTAGAGGAAAAACAACACAATAAACTGTAGAGTGTAGATTTAATATCAAAAGAAGGACAGCATTCCTGATAGATAAAAGACCTTGAGACTTAGCCAGTAATATCTGCAATGTTTTCCTTTACACAGCAATTTGTAGTTCTTAATTAAGTCATAACATCTCTTTGGAGGGAAAATTGTATTCATTTTCTCACCTTCATAGTCACCGTTTTAATAAAGAGATAAAGTGTAGTGAAGATTGAGGGCTATGAAATATATTTTTTTTAAGGAGGAATGAATAACAATTGCCATTGAGCTTCAATCTGTATGCCACTTCTTACAGAAAAAAAAAAATCTTACAGATAGAATAGACCTTTTTTTGGGGTTTGGTTGGGATTTTTTGGTTGAGATTTGTGTGTGTGTTTTGGGTTTGGTTTTTTTTTCCCCTTTGGTGTTTCATTTCTTTTTCTATTTCTCCCCTCTTTCCTTTGTTGTCAGAGAAGAGTTATTTTTCACAAACAGAACCAAGAGAGTTTATCAAGAAGCTATTAGCAATATTTCAGCCCCCAAAACCATTTGGGAAATTGTATTTAAAAGCCGCCAAGATGGAAAAACAAAATTGAAGTAAGTCCTTAGGTGGAACTAAATGCATCATGCACAGAACAGCCTTATATTTGAGCAATGAGGTAGAGAAGGAGAATGGGGACTATAACGGTGCCAATCTTACATGCCCTCCCTAAGCAGCCTCTCCTTTTACCAGTGCAGATGAGGGAATAGAGAGTTCACTGGGTCACTGACAAGAAACATCAAAACATTTCTTATTGCTGAGCCTTCAGATTGGAGCAGAAACTTGTATTTTTAAGCTTAAATACAGAGTTGTCTGTAAAACAACCATTTGTTTTGTCCTATAGTTCTGGTTATCTGTGCATATAGATGCAGCACAAAAAAAGATACCAGTTAGCCTTTTAAAATCTTTCACAAAGCTATTATTGTGCAGAACCATGTTAGGATTTATTGTCTAGTAAGCCTTAAATAATAGTGATGGCCATCAGATATGGACATCAGGAAAAGAACATCAGCTCCTTTAGTATGTATGCTGTTGCTCAAATATCATAGTTATTCTGTCATCCAAACAAAAAACTTAGCAACAAGACTAGTTAAGAAAGAACCTAGATTTAGTGAAGATGGAAGACTGAAATTATGGGGGTTTTGGTTTTTAAACTTATGCATCCACCCAGTTAATATCCCTAAATTATACTGTTTGTGCTTCTATATGCTTACTGTAATGTGGCACTCATAGGTACAGATGGCCCAGCTGCCAGAGTTTGATTTCCCACACTTATCTACCATATGTAATCCTTTTAACTAAACCATTTTTAATAACTGAAGAGAGAGCAAAGAGTGTTGTACTGTTGGCATGCACTGAGCAGCAACTTTGATTAACAACCTTTTTTTGTACAGTAAATTAATACTTTCACTACTAGAGTGGTCTTTAGTCCTGTACTATTATAGGTAAGCAGCTTACCTGAATAACATGTTTCAGCTTCTCAATAACTTGACTTATTACAGGATCGTTCCCTTCACTTTTACTTCTGGATTTGCAGACTGAGCTTTGATTCCACTGCCAACCACACAATGAGTATAGCTAATTTAATACACAAACATACAAAATCATTTTTAGTAAGCTGTTCTACTCTTAGACAGTCATCTTCTAGTTTATAGTAACTCTCATGGCACCAACGTTCTACTTCAATACGATGTATTAATTTCATGCACATATTGTTCACAGAAAAGAAATACGGTATAATTATGACATTCTACAAAGTTATATTACTTATTATAGTTTAGCCCTCTGTATGCTTGTGTATGTGCAAAGACTGACCTCCATTTGCAAAACCAAAAAAAACAAACTATATGGTGATTCCCTAAATTCATGACATTTCAGATTTTAAAAACAAACTACAGATCCTACACATACTGTGTGACCAGGACTACACCTGAAGCTTCATAGCTCCTTCAAGAAATAGTTGGTGTAGTAACTAGAATGGTGTTTTTAATATATCAAAACTCACAGATTAACCACCCAGCAGAATTCTGTGGTTTATTAAAATGCAATTCTTCATCCAGCTCCCAATGATACAAGTAATACCCAGGTTACACAAGAAAAACTGAGTATCTACCTTCGCATCACAGATACTGTACATTATGCAAATACTCTCCGTATGTTAGGTTTTGTCTTCTTACTCTGCAAGAGAATAGCTCTATATATCTTTGTCTCAAAAATATTCTGCCAGCTGTTACACTGTAAGAAAAAGAAAGGGCCCTCTCAGAAATATAAAAAAGCCTAATTCTGGCCTGTTGGATCTGCATGTGAGTACAGGCATCACAGCATACTCAAATTTCACAGAGTTGTTTATGAAAATATTGCAGGAAAAAGCGATTAGCTGTATATAAATCACTCCATGTATGCTAAAAGACAGACATTGTTCATCAAAACAAGATTACCACCTAATATGTTGTCTTTGATCTTTGCTTAAATGTCACCTTACATGAGATTGAGGATATTCTGAGGATATTCCTAAGAAAGCATACACAGGCCCAGATATCACTCATAATAAGACATTGGCCATGCCCACATGTATAAATTAACCTTGTCATACAAAATTATTCTAAGTTTTCTTAGGAGCAGAGTGAGGATAAGCCCAAGCAATAAGCAACAACACCAGACTCTCGTCTTTTCACCAAACTGCCTGCCTCATACTGAACGGTGATGCTGATGATATAGGACATATCTGTGAGCCAAATCAAGTCAGCTGTCTTGGCTGATACAGAACTGCTAATGGCTGCAGCCCATGGCTGGCCTGAGATTCTGTGCAAGCAAAGCCAGAATACTCCTTAAGGCATTACAGGCAGACACTTTTTGGGCTACATTCTGAAAAATGCTTCCAAAGTGAACTAATTCTAAGGCTCAGCAAAATTTTCCTAGACTATTAATGCATCAAAGTCCAGAAGTGTTTCATCACTTAAGTCCTTTAAAGCCTTCATCACAGACTAAATACTAATTCTAGACCTTCTATATACAGCTCTGCATGTAGTATTTAAAACAAGTGTACTCTCTATTTCTTCTGCAAGCAATCAAGCTCACTGGAAACAGATATCAAATTTAAATTTAATTATGTATCGAGATCTCACAGCAATAATCACCTAGGATTAGTCACAAGTTAAAGAGTTCAGCTTTAGCCACTCATTTGGCAAAATAGTCAGCCACATGAAGTATTCAGGACACACTGTATCAGGTAAAAGTAAATAGTAAAAATAATAAGCTATTTACTAAAAGCCATTATGAATACTTTACTGATTCGCCAACCATAGAATTTCTTGGAATGGAGGTTAATGGTGCACAATCAGGAAAGAAAACCTTAATGTACTTAATGTAGCTCACTGGAACACGGTAGTTGAAATGAGTTTTTAAAAATCTTCATAGAACTATTGATCATACTGAATATATGAGTGGTTCATATTCTTCACAAAGTGGTATTTTAGATTATAGCAGACAGCTTTTTGTGCTGTCTTGTAGTGGTGGCAATTTTACCAGCTTGTAGAGATGGAGTAAAGCTTTTTATAGGGGTGTGTACAAAACCTGCAGCCTGCCTGCTAGATTTGGGGAATGTTTAAGGCAGCAATATGACTAGGGTCAACAAATCTTCTAAGGATAAAAGAAAACCCCTAATCTAAAAACTCATTGCCTAGGGTCAACAAAGCTAAGGATAAAAGAAAACCCCTAATCAAAAAGCATTCTCCAAGGTTTTCCTCGAAAGTCCTTCTTTCACAGTCGTTTTTCTCTACTAAAACAGATAATTCAACCTGTAATTCCTTCCTTACTTCCTTTCTTCCCCTTTCCAGCTGAACAATACTGGGCTCACCGGATGGGCAACTGGTTTAACTCAACACACTGGTTTAATGAGACATAGCAATTTCTCTTCACGCTGTAACATTACAACAAAAGTCTTAAAAGTCACAGCTATCCTTTCTATACAATGCTCTCATTTCGTGTTTCGTGGCATGCAAAACACATGTTCTCACTTTCTCTCAGGTAACACCTTTTTTTTTCAAATGCTGAAAACCCAGCTATTGCACATTTACCAGGGTCCTGCATGGTTGTGTGAGAAAAAAATACCCTTTCTCTTTTTATTCAATCAGTGATATTAATTTCTCTAAACATACAGGAAGAAATAAACCACACAGAACTTGAGACGTGCTTAGGCTACAGTGTCATTCATTTAGCACTACTAGGAATTACCTGGAAATGGCTCCTTCAAGACTGACCACCATTTCTTTTTCAACTATTTCCATAATGAAATCCGCACAACTTCACAGCTGATATTTACTTTAGGACTAACTTCCTTTTTTTTTCATGTGAGGCAGTCACTGGGAAAGTATACTGTCTTGTGAGCTGACCAGATAATTAGGAGCTTCAGCCATGTTCCCCAGCCTCTTTACAGCTGTCATTCTCTAAATTCCCATTCAGTTGTGTGTCTTCAGGAATTACTGGATTTTACTTACCAGTAAAATGTGTTAATAATTAATTTGATTATTTATCTCCCATTCCTTGTCCTGTAATAGTTATGGAATTACAAACTGATAGAATGGTTTGGATTGGAGAGACCTTAAAGATTGCATCTAGTTCCAACTCCCCTGCTGTGGGCAGGGGCATCTTCCACTAGACCAGGTTTTCAAAGCCCCATCCAACCTGTCCTTGAACATTTCCAGGGATCTGTCATTCATATTCTTTTCATATTCTCTCAAAGACAAAATCCATATCTGTTCCCCAGGAAAAGAAGCCCTATTATCTCATATTAATATTTCTTTCTAGACAATGATCAATTTTCCTTTCTAATGAAAAAAACACTGTTTTTCTGATTTACATATTTTCAACACTGTCAATCTTGTGTGGCCCAATATTTTTTTGCCATTTTGAGTTGGAAGATTCAAGTTATTCCAAAGATATGTCCAAAATCTGTTCTCTCAATTCTCATAACTGAGGAAATTCCTATGCAAAATCCAGATTGTTTTACCCAGTAACATTGCCTGAAGAAAATCTCACTTAACCTTCACCTCTATCACACACATTGGTGAGAAAAAGGAGCTCTCTCTGCACAGAAAGAGATGCAAAGTATGGGTGAGAGTGTTGTAGTCTGGGAACATCCCCTTCCATTTTTCTGCCTGCCCTCACAGTTTCATAAAACAAAAACCTGAAATTATGTTAAGCATTTTCTTCTTTGGTACTCACTACCAGACTACTTTTTCTTCCTTTCACACTTGTGAAAGAGTCTAGTCACCTTGCATCCTTGCTGAATGCTCAGAGCTTGGGTTTGCTTTTACCAGTTGAGACTAAGAAGCTGAACAGAGACGACATATGCAACAGAGCAGTCACAGGCAGCACACTAGTGCTTGATAATGCACAAATTTCATTATTAGCATTGCACAACAGCAAGGTACTGGTCATTAAGTACTGATAGTAACATATCACTTGTCCTTACATTCTCTGAGCTGTTTAGCATCTTTCTTTTTACTTTCTTGCTCACTCCTAAGCTTTCTCTTACCCACAGCAAGCACAATATTTCCCAGCTTGACAGAAGAAATGAATTTGTGATTCCAGCTGCTCCCCCCTGCCTGTGGCCTCCTCATGCTCCACAACATCGCTAAGCAGAACAGAGCATATCTCTACCTAAAACCTTCACAAATACACTGGATGCCCCTAAAACAGCTGTCTGTGACAGCTGACACATTCCAGCCCAGTGGCATTTTGTCACTGGCCCCAGCAGACACCAGAAACCTGTATGCTTTTGAAGTTCTGGGTTATTCAAGCTTTGTGAAGTTTTCACTCCTTCAATTGTTTTCAAATCTATATTGAGGGGAAAATCACTCTTGAAATTAATCCTTCATGGTCTGCATGACAATTTTCACCCAGGAAACTATCATAGAATCATAGAATGGTAGGGGTTAGAAGGGATCTCTGGACTCCAGCCCCGCTGCCAAAGCAGGATGATGTTTCATCATTTGGACGGAACAAAAAGAATGTAATTTCATTTGGAAGAATGTTTTTTCCCCAAGTGTACCAGGTTTACATGGCAAGATCTTGGTAGCAAGGGGGCTACAGAGAAGGCTTGTGTGGGAAACTGCTAGAAACTTCCTTTATGTCTGATAGGGCCAATACCAGCTGGCTCCAAGATGGATCTACCATTGGCCAAGGCTGAGCCCATCAGTGACAGTGGTAGATAATGTATTTAAGAATGGGTGGAGTGACAATATATGAGAGAAATGACTCTGCAGATATCAAGGTCAGTGACAAAGGAGGAGGAGGTGCTCCAGGCACCAAAGAGATTCATTTGCAAGCCCATGGTGAAGATCATGGTGAGGCAGGCTGTCCTCCTGCAGCACATGGAGGTGAACAGTTAAGCAGATATCTACCTGCAGACCATGGAGGACCCTACACTGGAGCATGTGCATGCCCAAAGGAGGCTGTGACCCTATAGGAAGCCTCTGCTGAAGAAGGCTTAAGGCAGGACCTATGGACCCATGGAGAGGGAAGCCCATGCTGGAGCAGGTTTGCTGGCAGGACTTGTGAGTCCATGAGGAGTCTGTCCTGGAGCAGTCTGCTCATGGAGGACTGAAGCCCATGGGAAAGACCCCCACTGGAGCAGTCTATGAATAAGCTGCTGGAAAGATTCATATTGGAGACTGTCTCCTATGGAGGGACCTCACACTGGAGCAGAAGAAAAGTGTGAGGAGACAGGAACAACAGAGTCAATATATGATGACTCCAACCCCCATTCCCCATCTGTCTGCACCACCCACAGGAAGGAAAGAGGGAAGTCATTAGTGAAGTTGAGTCTCGTAAGAAAGGAGGGTTGGGAAGAAGGTGTTTTAAGATTTGGTTTTATTTCTCACTATGATTTCACTGGTAATAAATTAATTTCCCCAAGCTGAATCTCTTTTGCTCATGACAGTAACTGGTGAATGATTTCTCTCTGTCCCTGTGTTAACCCATAAGCCTTTTGTCATATTTTTCTTCCACTGTCCAGTTGAAAAGCAGTGATAGAGAAGCCTTGGTGGGCATTCAGTCAAGGTCAACCTACCACACCAAATTAACAACACCATCTCTGTTCACAGCATAAATGCTGAACAGCCTTTTTCATGGGATGTTGCATGGCTAAGTGATGGTGGTCTCCATATAGAATCTCCAAATACGACTGCTGAAATAAATAAATGGATATGATTGTACTTTTTCCTTTTATTGGAAATCCTAACCCATATTAAATTTGCTTTCAGTGCAAGGGTATTTGGCTTTGATCAGTTGGCATCAAAAACTATCATTTAGCTGAGTCTTGTGTAATTACAGGCTCTAATAAGCCACAAAATATGTTGAAAACTCTTTCTTCAGGTGTATAATAAGGCATTGACAAAGACTTATGAAATATTACTTTATTGATTCTTATCATGAAAAGATTATGGAAGTCAGCCTCTTTTTGTCTAATCTATTCTTTCACTCCTTGAAATGATAACTTTTGCATGCAAAATTTATAAACTTACTTATATGTTGATTTTTTATTTTCCACGTTTCATCGTGTTTAATTAACAAATGTCTATAAATCTAGTATCTTCAAACATTCTAATGTGAACTAAATGATCTGTCAAAGCTAAATGGGATATTTGGAATCCAAGCATGGTACACAAAACTTCATCCCTGAGGACTTACATTTGCATGCAATTTCCCCTTTTAGTTGCAGGGAAAATACGAAAACTGAGACTCTTGTTTTGAGAGACTTCATTCATTATAAAGTTTTAATGCTGCATTAATCACTTTCTGTTTCTGTTACTCCTAATGTGGAAGTGATACAGAAAACAGAAAAAAGAACCTGAGTCTCCCCACAGAGGTAGCCTGACTTGAGCAAGTGTTGCTCATATTTGAATCCGGGGGTCCGGGGGGGTGGGGGGGAAATGACAAATTTTTTTCTAAAGAAGTAATAGACCCACCATCTGTGCTCATTTCTGTACAAGAATGGTAATGTATCACATAACTTTAATAGGCAGACTTGGTTCTCAAGTACTATTCATTTTCATCACTAGCAAAAAAAAAAAAAAACCCAAACAAAAACCCAATCACCAATATATTTGTATTCTATAAATATGTTTTAAGGTGATGAAAACCAAGGTGCCCATTTTCTGAGCTGAATATATGAATACTCATATAAGTTTCCTATCACTCTCTATTGTTGGTGGATTTTACATTTGATTGTATCAATATCTCTGCTAAAGAGAAGATCATGATCTATTGGCTGTCACTGATTTCTTGCTACATGGAATTTGTTGGTTTGATCGGTCTGTTTTGCCCAGCTACAACCTGAAGTTGAATGCTGGGGCTTGCTAATGAACAGGGCTTTCTAATACAGTTGCAGAGGCACAACAGCCTGGCTTTCAGATCACAACAGCTTAGAATAGCCCTCCCACTTAAGAACACACATAAAAAGAAGCCACAAACCTTGTAGCCTTACAGTGAGTCTGAGGGACATGCAGACAGGTAAGCTTGAAACACTGTACACGCAAACAGGTTAGAATTGCATGATGCTGAAGAGGTGAAAGAATAACTTTGGCGTTAATGTTTTCAGGGCACCAACCAAAGCACATCCAGAAAAAGAACTGAGGATTCTGAGGGGGATTCAAACTTGTTGATTCTTCCACTGTTTAGAAGAAGTGATGTCAGGTTTCTTTTTGGCCCTTGGACCATGTCCCAAATGGAGAATTAAAGTAGCAAAAGGTATATTATCACAGCAAATGCTGTTCTCCACAGCAACTCTGTCTCCCCAAAAACCTGATGTCCTGCACTTCATCAGGTTTAGCTATTTGCCCTGTCCTGATGTTTTTCTGCCAGCTGCTACAATCACCTTCCACCATCACCTTCTCGGACTTTACAGTTCTTGGCTCAAATGCTACTCAGGGATTTCTATGTTAAGTTGTCAAGTTTGTCATATGAAGGAAGGCTGAGAGAATTGGGTTTGTTCGGCCTTGAGAAGAGAAGACTTGGGGGAGACTTCATAACCATGTACAGGTACATAAAGGGTGGCTAGCATGAGGAGGGAGACTCCTTTTATACAAAGAGTCAAATGGTAAAGACAAGGGGTAATGGGTACAAGTTGCTACTGGGGAGATTCAGACTGAATGCCAGAAAAAAAATTTCACCATTTGAACTATGAGACATTAGAATAAACTCTAAATGGAAGTGGTGGATTCCCCTACGTTAGACAGCTTCAAGGCCCACCTTAACAGGGTGCTGAGCCATCATATTTAAAGTATTTTCTTACCCTGACAGGTTGGACTAGATGATCCTTGAGGTCCCTTCCAACTTGGTGTTCTATCAGTGAATGAATGATATCAAGAAAACAGCCACAGTTGTGAAGGGCTTAATCACTGTGGTGTTTGCCTTATCATGCATACCAGGCAATCACACTGCTCTTGAGGTTCAGGTGTTTCATAGCTGCTGCAGCTGTAGAGACACTGCTTGACAAAAATTATTCTTTTCATAATTTTGTGGCCATAAGATTCTCACCTCCATTTCTGATACTTCAACTCAAATGAAACTTTAGCTGATAGATCTCCACAAAAGCAAGCAGACAATAACCACTAACTCCTCATCTGGTAACAATGAAGAAGTCTGTTCACAGACTTAATTTTCTGCATTTGAAACAAATTTGGTGTAAATGAAGCAATGCTAGTTTTCACCAGCTGACTGACATAAACATTGAATTCCTAGGGAAATAGTTTGAAACTAGGTGTTTTCTGCCTGTGAAATCCTTGAGAAGCTCCAGAAAGAGAGACAATAATGTATAAGAGACTGGATAATTTAATTTTTAAAATAGTTTACTCCGTTTACTCTCTTGTATTCATTTCTTTAACTGGCATTGATATAGTAACCAAGATGGAGCTTTTGCAATCTGCTCCTTCCTCACAAACTTGATTTTATTGCTTGTATGTTCTAGTTCGGAAAAGCAGGCATTCGTGTGCTGACATTGCTAAGGTATTTGTTTTGTTTAAATTCTCATATTAATTGAATTCTAAATTACTTCACAGCTTAGGATGCGGTCACGAAGTTACAAGCAAGCAGCTGTATTTATACAGTCTCACTGTGTTTAAAAATGGATCACTACAATTTGTTTTGTTTCAGACAAGATATGATTTTTAATAACTCCTGAGCTTGCTTGCTGATAGTTGCTGTTTTATACATGCTGTCACTAGAATCTTCATCACCAGTGGACATTTCAAAATTCTGAGTAACTGTTAATTGAGAAACTAGCAATTACCTGAATATTAGGAAAAAGTTAAAATGTGCAGCAACAAATGAGTAAGAGTGTTTAGTGGTGCAAATTCTAACAAAGCTGAACAAATCTAAGAATCACTGACATCATGAAAACCACTTGGAGTTTGAACAGGTGTGTTGGCTGGTTTTCTCTAGTCTCACATCATTTTTTAAGGGCAGATATTGCAAAGTGAGCCTCAGAAAACTTGGCAAAAATGTTTTTGCGCCCTGTTATCAGAGACGGTATTCATAGGCTTTCTGTGATAAATTCCATTTCTGTTAGACAGTTTAAGCACTTTTTAACTGATCAACATTTACTTCAACAGAAAAAAAAAGTCTTTGATTTTTTCCAGGAGATCGTTAATTTGGTGTATATTTGAAAATAGCTGATTCCATTTTCTCAGGTTAAATTTACAAAAAATACTTTACAGAAAACAACTAAAAGTGCTACTGGGCAGACAGGTCTTCCTCTGGAGATTTCCAAAAGCACCAACTTCTCTCCAGTTCTTATGTACAGAACACGCGTTTAGAAGGATTGTTTTACTAAGCATCTGAAATTTGATACATGATGTGTGTCTGTTAAGACTATCCTTTTCTGCAAAGAATGCAAATTCTTCTGAAGTGAAAACTACTAATGATAAATTTTCTTGTTTTGGAAGAAATGCTATAATAAGTCCACTGAAAATTCATGTTTTGAAACTTTCTACTAGCACAATAGATAAATTCATATCATGCTTAAAAAGTGATCAGGGTGCACAGTTGTGACAGTTTTGAAATAGACCAAATTTGCGTGGAACTGCAGTAACTCATTAAGGCACTCTATTTCAAGCTAAGATTATATAAAATGTTTTTTAATACTCTCCTCTCTTGCTGATTTTCTTTCTTCATTTTCTTGGATTATCATCTAAATGAAATAGTCCATATTAACTGAAAAAAAATCTAGAACATTTCTGCTTAACGGCGATGAAAATGTAAATACATTTCCCTGTTACTGCTGCCACTTCCTACTGTAAAGAGAATGTCTATATTGTGTTATCACTGTCAGGGAGTTCTCCTTTGTTTTGCTTCAAAATATAATCTTTACATGGTTCCAAATTCTCACTTGAAAGACACCATGAAATTTAGTCTTGTCAATTAATGGTAAACCCTATAGTAGTTACCTATGTGCATGTATCTCAGCATTACGTTGCTAAATTCCAGAGACACTGTTCATATATGTGATGCAAAATGAAAGCCATAAAGATCAAGACAAAACACTACAGACAATAGCTCTTTTCTATTCAAAAATAACTCTGCCAAGCATCACACACTAGTGGGGGCAATTCCTTACTCCAATAATAACCAAATTTTCCATAGAGGCAAAAGAAAACAATATCTGAGAGGGAGCTGTGTTCAGTCTGCAAGGCATCTTAACAATAAATATGTTCCAGTAATTGCAAGATTCACTGAACAAAAAAGAACTTGAAAAGGAGCCTTGAGACAGATATTTCATTTAAACAAGGTGCCTTGGGTAAGTCACATGTTTAAACTTCAGAAAATAAATTCTTATTACATTAGAAAATAACTAAACAGCAGACATATGCAAGTGCACTAAATCTAGATAAATAACACCTTGCAGTATTTTTTAAATCTTCTTACAACCTTAATAATTCTACTGTACCTTCATTTAATGGAGCAAGGAACCAAGAGATATTAATTATAAACAAGCACATAAAGGCTTATAGCAAATAAATGACAAAACAATAGGAAGTATCTTTGAAAAACAATTCAAACAACTTGGAAACATAAAAATGCCAAGCCTAATTAGTCTAAATTTTTTAAAAATATAACAAATGCTTCCCTTGTAGGCCACTAAAGTGTTTCTGCTTGGAAACAGTAAAGAGTCATGTAACTATGGAGTTATGAAGGACACCCAACCTTGGAGACAAAAGTCTGACATTTCATATCATGTCCTACATAATGCTTCAGCACACTAACCAGAGCATCCTGTAGGGATTTGGAATGCATCTGATAACTTTGGGACTGATATCTGACAGTAGTGGTGCAAATCAATATTCATCTCGCAGACAAACGGGTACTGTGCCATTCAAATGATGTTAAATGTACACTATCATAATCAATTCTTTGTTATTAAGTGGTTTGCTTTTTTTCTGAAAGAAATGGAAAATTAGCAAAAAATAAATTAATTACATTTAAGTTATGATAAAGGGCTATCAAGCAGATAATAAACGTGAGTATGATTATTGACAAAAGAAAAGAAGGTCATCCAGAAAATAAAGGTCAGATGAAGGAATCAACCTAAATCACTGTGCAATGCCAGGACTAAAATATTAGTTCAGCAAATTCCCTGACATGAACCACTCATTAGATCTTTTCCTGTTTATTCTAAACAGTGAAATTTCCTGTGGTGGTGAAGCCCACTCTGTTGTGAGAATGCACTCAGAGTTAGCAAAAGATTGGTGGCCAACCCATCTTTGTTGTTTTTAATTCATTGTATCTTCTAAATGTGCATGAATTATGATGCTGCAAACTAGGGATTGATAATATGTATCCAACACATGATGTTTTTTATCTTAAATAACCTATGTGCTTAATATTAATTGTGTGGGGTGATAGGGTTTTTGGTTGTTTGCTGGGTTCTTGTTGGTTTGGGGTTTGGGGGGTTTGGGTGGGTTTTTTTGTGTGTGCTTTCATTTTGTTTTCACAAATAAAACACTTTCATCAAATCTGTTCTCATATGTCTCTTCTCATGGTTCATTCAATCCAGTTTTGCACTTATGCAAGCATTGCTTATTGCCGTCTGTGTGGAAGGAAAATCGGTCCCCAGCTATATTAGTATACAACTTGGACTGGTTTCATTTTTACACAACAGATATCAGACATTGTGGCAGTACATCCAAAAGCCCTCCCCACCCACCACGGAGCTGGAATGGAGGGAAAACAAGCACGGGAAGGCACCTCTCTCTCCCCAAGGCTGTGGTCATTGGATGCACATGGGTCCTTGCCCCAAGCCAGATGCCAGGCACAGACTTCCATGCCTGAGCAAGCCTGGGCATGTTTTCTGCCTTTTTTGGCTCTCTCTCTCATGGGTGGTGGAGCTAAATTAATAATTTAGATTTTTACAAATTCCCTGCCTTACCCCTATTTATCTGTAACAGGCATTTTACTGAAAAAGAATTTTCTCAGCAATTGTAAGTTTGTTCAGCTACTAACCCATAGCTATTTCCTTATTTCACAGGTTTATCATTCACAATAACTTTGCTGGACACATATGTATTACCTGATTTGTTAAAAACCTGTAAAAAACTTCTCAGAGTGCAGTGAATAGTTCATCTTTAGAACAAACACAGAGTTATGGATCAGAAGCTCTGCAGCATAATGTATTTTATTAAATAATAGGAACAATCCTTCCAGTATAATGCCAGCTGTATGCTGGTGTTACCTATCATTTATGGGAAATTAAGAACTTTTTAAAATGCCATAATTTTTCAGTTACAGTTTCATTGTGTACTAGCCCTTAATTAGCCTTAAGCAAAAAATGAACATGGTTGCCTAAAACTTTGATGCTTTTCACCCTTCATGACAGACATTGTGGTAATTTGTAAAGTATTTCAGGACAAGTAACAAATAAATAAAATAATATTCAAAGATAGCACCATATGCACAAAGAGGTCCAATTTCAGGAGACATTTGTAGCAGAGTAATCAGACGAAGTGCTAGTCAATGACTGAAGGGTTGTCTGAGAAACTGCTAGGAAGGTATTTTTATCCTTAATTTTAAATTTTGATAGACAAAATCATATCAGTACTGAAACTCCCCATATTTTAGATCAGAGGACCATAGAATGCACTGGGTTGGAAGGGATATCTAGGTCATCTAGTCCAACTCCCCTGGAGTAAGCAGGGACATCCCCAACTAGATCAGGTTACTCAGAGCCTCATCAAGTCTGACCTTGAATGTCTCCTGGGATGGGACCTCCACCACCTCCCTGGTGGTGTTCCAACACCCTCAGAGTAAAGAACTTCTTTCATATGGCCAAATGCATATTCTTGATAGAATAAGACAGAATAGGTATACTGTATACACTATATACAAAGCAAACCACAGCACAGGGGACATACAAAGGCATAAAAACAAATCTGAGAATGTTTTAGTGTTTTCCACAACACTGCAGTTCGATGGCTCTTGTATTCATGTATCATGAAGCACCATCTATTAATGTTTCTGTTTAAAGATAAACTCATTCTTTACCCTTTGTGGATACAAAAAATAAATATATAAGCTAAGAAATTCTTCATAGTTAATGTTAAATTCTTTAAAGACAGGTATTGTACTGTAAGCACAAGAGCTTTAGCAAACTTTTGGTTTTCTCTTTCTTCTCAACCTCCTCTTTATGTGCATTCTGATTACTGGTTCCACTTATCACACTGAAATATTGCCCTTTTTTTTATTATGTATTTTCTCTTCAGTGGATAAAGGCTTACTGAACAACAGTAGTAATAATATTTTGTAAAGGATATAGAAGTTCATCTTTCAAAGTCCTAATAAAAACAATTGCTTCAGTTTTATTGTTAAATGGATCTCTGTAATTGTTCTTTGTTTTGTCTCATATGAAAAAATTATAATGAAAATGTGGCACTGACTCAGCATCACCTTTTTCTTTCCATTCACCCAAATCTTAATAAAACAGGTGGTTTAGATAAGGCATAGTTTTCTCCTGAAGCTGCACACATAAGACGAAAAAAAGACAAAATTATTATTAGTTGCATTCACCTTTCCTATCATTAGCTATTTAAAAATAAGGTGACTAAGCTTTCTTTGTAGATTAAGAGAAGAGAAAGAAAAGAGAAAAAGGTCCTTAAGAAAAGATTGGATGTGTCACTTGGTGGCATGGGTTAGCTGATGTCATGATGTTAGGTCATAGGCTGGACTTGATGATCTCAGTGGTCTTTTCCAGCCTCAATAATTCTGTGATTCTGTAAGGGAAATAGTGCAACAGAGGGAAATGTCCAGTGGAGATGCTGGTCTACATGAGATCACTTCTCCACTGGACATGCCTCCTAGAAAAGCGGTCTAGATGCCATACTGAACTTTTAAATAGCTAAACTGAAAGGAGATTGCATTAGTCTTGGAGTACTCGTTGCTGAAGTCATAACCTTCCTGCAGCAGGACCTGTTATTGCCTCTGGTTTTCAGATTTCCATTTGTAAACTTATTGTAATTCTTACTCATCAGTACTGTGGAAGATACTATGAAAAGACAAGAATGCTGTGACGTATCTAGTTATTGCAGTAGTGGGAACTGTATACATGAGCATCAATAGGATGTCGAACTTTTCATGTTTTTCTGGAACATGCAGTTCAGTGCATTCGAGAAATCAATGCATCTAATGACAAGCTTTTATCTTCCTTTTTGTTTCCTAGAGAAGCTCAAAGTATTCCATTTAATGAAATATTTAGTAGAACCTGGCAAACTGAAGGATAAAATTTGTGAGAAACTCATACAGGTTGTAATGAACTGTTGGAAGCTAAAGCTCTTCCTAAGAAAAGAAGAGCTCTCCTTCCTTTGCAACTGGAAGGAGACAAAGTTGTCTGCTGTAAATTTGGAAGTGTGACTGCTTAATATACAGTCTGAAGGGACAACCAATCTAGAGGCTATTCTCAGAGATTTAGGGGTTAACTTCAATTGTGATATTGCTGTGGATGCAGAAATTAATGTCAAGTAAGTAAAAAGGGTTTCAAGGATAATGTAAGTCAAACCAGCTATCTTCCCTATTAGAAAAAGCTGTCAAAAGGAGACAAGAAAAAAGGTCAAAGAGTTACCAAAAACATTCCTCAGGGAAAAAGCACCCTGCAGAAACTATTACACGTCTGAAAATATTAAAGGAATCCTGTGTTGCAAAAATATACAGAATTCCTGTGTACAATTAAGTATTTGTATGTGTATATATACATTTATCTATGTAGAGATGTGTACATTTCTATTATGATTTCATATACTCAGCCAAACTAAACTGTCTCTGTTCTGTATCATAGACCTTAATAAAATGATCAGAATGTTTATGAACAACAGCTAGATTCTGAAAATATTGTAACAATGAGAAGCTTCACTGAAAGAAAAAAAATCATGTTTCTGTACCAGGGGACTTGGAAAAGTAGGGTTTCATATTCTTGATTTAGCATTTTACAAGCAGACAGAAACTAGGTCTTTGACACTACAAGAGTGTTGCTGTGACATTTTAGTCATAAGTTTTGGCCTATTGCCTGATGTCAGGTAAACCACAACCTAATTCTTTGTGTATAATTTTTTCAGAAAGAGAATTTAAGAAAGGGGTTCACAATGGCTAACACAGTCAGCTTTGGTAAACAAGGATTAATAAGTTTCTTAAGATAATCATTATTTTGTATTTATCAATGCACAGAAATTTCAAGCCACCTAAAAAAATATTTCTCTTTGCTTGGCTGTTTCATATAAATTCTGTGGATTCTGTGGAATTTACTTCATTTTCAACTGAGATGATTAAACATAATGATGCAGGTGACTGATGTGCCTCAGATTTATTCCACGCTGTAATACAAGAAAGAGATAGATACAGGAAGCTCTCCTCTCTGTTGACAGAGTGTTAGTCTGTCACATCAGTAGGTGGTTCATTTATAGACTAATTTGGACAGAGAGAAAAGGGATTGTGGCTCGTTGTTAATACTTGGGAAGGAAATGGAGGAGGGTAAAAGTTCCCATATGTTCAAACAAAGGTGCATATTCTCTGTTTTACAGTTACTGGATAAAATGGTGAAATATTCATGACAGCAGAAACTGTGATTTTGACAGCTAGATCCTGGCAAGCAATCCTAAAAATTAGACCAAAGCCCCATGATCCTGCAATGCTGTTTCAACTCCTGAATCTCAAATTACTCCATGAAACCTGAAGAAATATCATTGGGGCAGACTAAGACTGCCTTTTCTGATGCCTCAGTGGCCTGATTTTGAGAAGAGCAGTGGCCCTGAAGCATGGCATCAGAAATTACCTGTATGCCCTACTTTAGTGGCATGTTTCTAACTGCTGAATTAAAGAAAGCAGAAACTACTTTTTAACAGCACTGAATCCTCCTCAGTCTTTTGGGGTTTGGTGTTTGTTTGTTTGCTTGCTTGTTTGTTTCTTTTAAAATGCATGCTAATCAGTTACACGTGCTCCAGTAACACTGGAGAGATTGCATACTGCATATAAACCAGCCAAAGGAGAAATTGTTTTGATACTAAAAAATGAAATGAGCTTATTAACCCAGAATTTTGACAAGTGCTACTTTAGATCCATTCCAAATAATACACATGCATCCCCAATTTATAAGGTAACTTTTAAATTATTTTATTAGTGATGAACATGAACATAACACCTTTTGGTAGATAATAATATCAAGATAACAATATCAAGAGGGATAAGAATATCAATAGGCACTCTGTTTTCATCTGATGTTACTAAATCAGCTGTCTATAGAATTAACTGATATGAAGAATAAAATGTATGTCAGATATTCAGTATCTTGTAATAAACCCAGGAAGGCTGTGAAGTCTCCATCACAAAGATGATCAAAAGCTTTCTGAACGTGGTCCAAGGAGACTGGCTTTAATGGCTTGCTTGACCAATAAAGGTTGGGCCAGATGACCTTCAGAGATCCCTTCCAACATCAACTGTTCTGTGACTAAGTGAAAGTAGAGTCACTGACCTTTCATTTCTTGATGTTTAGGTTTATATTACATTCTTCACAGTGTTAATGATATACACAGTTCTTTATTGATGATCAGTAATCTTCAGACCAACTATTGTATCTGTGTGGTAATTGGGATTTCCCTCAAACATAAAAATTAATTTGTGTGTGTAGATTCTATTTCAGAGTAGAAGACTGTGAAAAAAAGAGTAGGCCTTCTATGTTATTACCGATTTATTTTATTCTGAAAATTCTGGGTGTGCTATTAAATATTAAGACAGTTTACTAGTTTACAATTTATTTTACTGAGTGACTTTGAGCAGAGAATAAATTGAGAAGCTAAACAATCTAGGAAATTTGATTTTCTGTAAACTGCCAGGCAAGTTTCAGAACCTGAACGATTTATTTCACAGAGTAGCATCAATGCCAGAGTAGAATGACTGCTTCTTCGTGTCTGGGAGGCCAACGGCATAAAAGAATGGCCTGTCAAACCATACAGGTGCTAAGAACAACCCAGAGTCCCACAAATCTGAAAGAGAGGAAAAAGCTGGACAGAGCAAGCAGGCTTCCAATGGACAAAATGACAAAGGAAAAACATAGGAGTCTATGAATGTTTTGTTCCAGCTAGCTTTTGCTTGTACGTAACTATTGCTAATGACAAATATATTAGAATATCAACTAGTTTATAATTCTGTGATTATAAATAGTAATTGAGATGCATGAAGATCTTGGTGAGTACATTGCACAGAGCAGAAAATTATAGTGCCAGATCTCCAGTATGCTTTCAATGTTGGCTATTAAGAATAAGAACTCAAGAATAAGTTCTTTGACTACAGTTGAACCAGACATTCAAACACTTGATACTCAGTTGTAAGTGTAACTTTTATATCCTCCTCAAATTATCATAAATTCTTCTATATGCTATCAAACACTACCTTAAGCCCTCCAGCAAAGCAGACATGAGGTCTGATTAAATCCATCTAACCTGAAAGCATTCTTCCTAGTGGTAGCAAAAAAATGACAGCAAGTTCTATATATTAAAGGTGAAAAAAACCTCTGAACCTAAAAGTATCACTGATACATAATTCTCAGTTTGCTTTATGAATATATTAAGGATCTACAGAGAGAGGAACTACACAGAAGGAATTAGAATAAATTGACTCAAAAATTTGTATCCAAATCTTCTTTGCTTGCCTTTTTTTTTTTTTTTTTCCCCAGGATCTCTGGAATCTCTTAATTCCAGGCTTGTTTTCAGAACTGTGGGGTGCATAGTTTTTGGAACAGATTGACATTTGTGTGCCAGAAACATAATCTCTGTTTCAAGACACTAAATAATTTTTTCAGGAAAATAAGTTATGTGTGTATTTTCTGATTGTAGTTAAGGTTCTCAGTGTGTTATAAATTTACTAAACAACTTTCAGAGCAACTAGCATATTTTTTAAAAATATCATCATATTGATGAGGTAATTTTCAGAAGGCAAATATGAGATAAGGAAGTCTCATTTCTGATTCATTCATCAGAGTGACACCAAAACTACTTTATAAAGAAAATTTTTGTCTGTCAGAAAAACTATTGCTTTGAATTGTACATTTCTTCACAAAGAAGTTCCCCAAAGCATCTCGTTATTACCTAATTTTGATGCTTTTGAATATGCTTCATGAATCTATGAATTGTAACTTCCAGTTACGCTCATTTTCTGTATATTTATCCCATATGGCTAATTCTACTTTTTTACAAACATGTTCTCCTCATTCCTGCTCATCAGTTTGTTTTTTATTTCATACCCCAAAATAAATGTTTCTCTTTTATTTCAGGCCACCTGGTCTTCTTGCAGTATATGTGTGTTTACTGCACAGCCTCATGGCACAGCCTTGAAATTTTTCATTGAGATACACTCTCATTTTGTCTGAATAGCATGCCAGTATTTGCTACTCTAAAGACAGACAAAATTCAGGATAGCAGTATCATCTTATTAGTTCTTAGTAGTAGCTGAGGACAAATTCCATATTGTTCTCAAAATTTCTGTTTGTAGCCCTGAAAGCTGATGGAAGACTTTCTCTTTGCAGATCGGATTTTGCTCCTCACTAAAAATCACTACTGACATTGGTCCTTACCAGACTACTGGTGCACTCTTCCTTGGTGCTGTCTGAACAATTTCCAACTTCAGCTTTTTCACCTTTTCTTAGATATATGGCATTTCTTCATCGCTTCATTGTCATATCTTATAAAATATTAGAGAGATGTTGGGCTCAAGCTCAATGGAACTTACGGGTTTTTTGCAGATGAAAGTCTAAGGATGTACTCTCTCTTGAGCAGGTTGGCTATGTCCATATTACACAGAACTTGGTCCTGGAGTCACTTTTTGGTCTGTTGATGTCCTGCAGCCCAGTATCATTTTGTGTGATTTTAAGAATAAGACCAGAACACTGTGAATGCTACCTGGTAAGCTGCCCGTTGGTATTTTTGTTGTGTGAAAGTGAGGGTATGCAACAGATGTACCATGAGGGTGCATGGAGGCATTTAAAGATGCAGCACTTTGTGAGGTAATTCTTCAGGGGTGTGTAAGTGACAAAGCCAAACTTTCTGCCTTACTATCTTTTAAAAATTGTTCCTGAAGTGAACCTTGCCATATACAGTGCATAACACTGAGTGGTTCAAAATAAAATCAGTGTAAACTAACAAATTAGCTGTGAGGATGAAACATGATAGTAGTTAAACTTGCTGTCCAGACACATTTTACTTAATGATGTAAATGTACTTCACTTATCTTTCTGGTAACTTCTTGCTATTTGATAGCCTCTTTAGACTGACTGCTCCATCCAACTGTTTCTACTGTCTGTTCTGCTACTCACTTGTGTAACCTCACCAATATAGGCTCTTCAGACAACCGTAACACATGGTGTAGTCATGCTGCACGAAAAAAATCATTACCTTTTAGGCTACATAAGTTGCTGTTTTCATGCTTATTCTCCTGTTTTGGAGCTTCTGTCTGATTACATTTTTGTGCTGCTGTGTTTTCAACAATTTTCTCCTCTCTCTGATTGCTAGAACTGTTGTGTAAATGGGCCTTAGTCCCACCACATTAAGGTCATTCTTCAAACTTTGAGGTTTCTTCCACAAGTTTATATTTTCCTCGTGAGATTCAAGACATTGAAAAATATTTTTATGCAAATGAAGAAATACTTTTTTTCCCCCTGTAAAAATACTGCTTATTGTATAAGGCCTGATTTGACTAATTATACATTTTACTAAGTAGATGAAAGCCTAAAACACCAAAATGAGTTATTAGGGAAGCTTTATCACAAGGAAGCTCTGCAAGAGGTTCCAGAAAAGTTTCAGAGTTCTCATTTGTGATTTGATGCTGGCCATGCTGTACTGCTGTAAGTCTGCTGTAAACGCTCTAACCAGGCTTGGAGGCAGCATTTTCATCTGAACTGCTGAGCTCTACACATAAGACAATACAAAACTAAACACTGCATACTAATATAATGGTTAAAAAGCATTTTTAATACATTTAAGTATGAAAACTATCTTCCAGCTGCTGCTCCAGATACATAGAATTACCTCTGCACTGTAGCCTGTATCTGCCTCTAGTATCATATTGATAAGGAGTAAATCACACTCTTGAAGACCTAGCCATACCCTCAGTGGAGCCAAGAAAGCAACACACTTCAAGAGTATATCAGCTGAACCACATTGTAATCATCACAAATTGCACTGATTAGGAACTTGTTTGAATTGTCTAAACATGATTGTCTAGTACTATTTGAGATGCGGTCAGGTTTTACATCTGGTCAACAGCTGCTTCTCCAAAGCTGTGCAGATCTTCCATGGTGTATCTACCTGTGCCATATAAGTATTGTAGCTATTCTGGGTATTGAAAAACAGCACACTGCAAGCATCACACTTTACCAAACAAAATCTCAATATTATAAGTTCCTGAATTACAGTGGAAAACCTGACATGTGTAACCATAGTTGTAAACTAATATTAACATTAATGTATTCAACAGTTTCTAACATCTATATTGAGTTTGACAGTTGATTTTTTACTTATTATTTAAATAAATATCATGCTCAAATAATAATTTGCCAGAAATTAAATATAAATTTAACCTTTGGAATTGTTTTTCCTTTCTTTTATTTTTTTTTTTTTTTTTACATTCGTTTGGTTTTAATTATGTGTGTAGTCTTCACGTGAGAACTTATTTTAATTTTCAGTATTGCTGTCTGGGTCTTGCATACCTCTTTTGCCTGTGCACCAAGTTGGATGTAAGCCAGCCAGCCCTGATCTGAGAGTTGTGAGCTCAAGCTAATAAGGTAATCCTAATGAGAGTACAACACCGTGCTAACAAAGATGCACAGCTTTCTGATTGAAACTTGCTGGCCTTTAGCCAGCCCTGAGCAGAAGTAAAATGAGTGTAGGTTTGTCTGGAAAAGGCCAGCAATATATGCTGTGACTTGCAATGAGCCAGATTCCCCACACTTCATAAAATGATCACATTTGGCACAGCTATGTGCTGAAAGGCAAAATATCTGCAAACATCTGTGGTAATGTTTGAATAAATATGGCAGATATCAAGAGACCTTTGTTGACATAGTAAGACTTCTAACTTCACAGAAATGCAAGAAGGAAAAATTAAGTCCCAGTGAGGTCTAGGAAACTGGAAAGTGACTATTTGATATAAGAATTATACATACATTATTTTTTTCTACCGAGACAGACTATGTTTAACTGGAAATGAGGTACAAAGATAAAAATTTTTGTATATTAAAATGTATGGACCTGATCACAGAATCACAGAAACATTCAGCTTGGAAAAGACCCTAGGGATCACCAAGTCCAACTGATAACTCTACTCTACATGCTTCACCCCTCAACTGTATCCCCAAATACCACATCCAAATGACCTTTAAACATATCCAGGGTTGCTCATTCAACCACCTCCCTGGGCAGCCCATTCCAACGCCTGACCACTCTTTCTATGAATATTTTTTTCCTAATGCCCAGTCTAAACCTACTCCATCATAGCTTGAGGCCATTCCCTCTTGTCCTATTACTAATTACCTGTGAGAAGAGATGAGCACCAGCCTGTCTGCAACATCCTTTCAGGTAGCTGTAGAGAACAGTGAATAGTCCTGATATCAGAACTATTTCAAAAGCAGGCACTTCAGAAGCCACTCAAGTTAAAATAGTAAGGTACTTGGATTAGATAATTTTTTATATAATTTGTCAAAAAAATATAATTTAACTACCAGTGCAACTAAGGAGATTGTAGCTCCTTAATATCACACTTATATGGTTTACAAACACTTGGAAAATGAAAAATTTACAGGAGATAAAAATGCAGCATAATCCATATTAGAGATTTTATTTATACCGTTATGACAACCCATTTTGTCAAGCCATATTATAGGAGAAAACAAGATTTTATGTATAAGCATAAATAACAGGACTTGAGAAGATTCTGTCTGTTGCAGTGCATTGCTTTATGATGGAGAACAACACCTTGATGCTCAAACTAATGTTATTTTGATTCCTGCAGTAAGAAATCTGTGACATTTTACAGTAATTTCAGTGACTGGTAAAAGAAGAATGCAGCAAAAGTTTTTAGTTCTATCTAACTTAATCAGAATCTGTTAACAAGGTCATCAATATTAATCCTATTGATGCTGCCACTTCCAGGCAGTTTTTTTTATTCTCTGTTGATTTGCCACTATATATGTTTTGGTAGTGGGAATAAATGGCACAACATATTTTCCCCCTTATATAAGCACAAAGTCAAAAAGTCAAAATACAAATTTTTTTTTTAAATGTGGCATAAAAGAGCAAATAAACAATCAACTGTGTTCTTTTTCTACTGATTGTAACACTTGCGGATTTTCTATTATCGACATCCAGTTGAGTAGAGCTCCTTACATTCAGACCAAAATTAAAGTTTATGCCAATCAACTTCTTATTTGTTAGGAAAAAAAAATAGCAAATTTTGACTACTATTTAAGTTAGGAATTCCGGAAAATGTACTGATTAAAATATGCATCTATTTAAATGCAGAAAGATATTTAGATTCCTTTTGTTTCTCACAAAATTCTTGCAGTGAATATTGTGATATTTTGTCATTTAATCCTATGATATTTTTCACCATCTCTCATATGACAAATAGGGGGTCCAATACCCACACATACACTGAGCATGTACATGCCTGGGGAATGTACATATATAGTCCAGACACATATGTCTAACAAACTAAATATATGGCAGTTGATCAGATCTCCAAGTGGGATTTTACACATCATCTCTTGTATTAGTCTGCTGTAATGTACTATTAACAGAACAAAGTGTAGACTAAATCAGTCAAACAGTGACTGTAATATAAAGTTTAAAATTACTTTTGATCTGATGAAAAACTGGCATAATCAGCTATTAGACAGCTCTCCAGTGGGAGGTCATTATCTGGAGGTACATAGGCATAGATTAATTCCATTTTGCTAAGAAATTGGTTAAAACTACTCATGCTACATTCCCAGTTGCCCAAGAGTCTTTCTGTAGTCAGTGAAGAGACAGAGGCAACATTGAAGGGAAAATTATCCCAGATGAGTTTGGTTCAGCTTCTGTAAGTGCCTCTATCTTTCCACTTGTGATGGCCAACACACTCCAGCAATGGAATAAGACTCAGAGGAGAGAAGCAAGAAAGATGACCTCAGGGAAGAAAGCAAGTAATGACCATCAGTCACTGGAGAGAAAGTCGAAGATATCTCAATACACAGGGGACTGCAGACTTGCCTGTACCACTGGGTCTGCAGGCTGTATAAACATCCCTCTCTGAGAGAATTAGTAAGGTATTCCTGTGCTAGCCATATCAGTGTGGGGCAAGGGGGAAATGTATGCATGGTGCAAGCCAACAGAAACTATTAAAAAAAGGGACAATTAATAAAAGAACTTTGAAGAGAGAAATGAGCTTGAGTTGCCTTTTACCCACATATTCCTCCCCAGAGACTTGGGACACTCGGTGTCATATAGAGACCAGTGCTTCAGCTGTAGGGCTTCATCCTACGATACTTTGGCCAGCAGATCCCTGAAGCAATCAAAGTCTGCATGCCTGAAGTCCAGGGTCGTAAGCTTAGAATATGTCCTCCTGGTTCCCCTGAGGATCTTAAATTCAACTGCTCCATGGTCACTGCAGACAAGGCTGTCCCTGAGCCTCACGATGGTCGCCAGCCCTTCCCTGCTGGTGAGAACAAGGTCCAGCACAGCACCTTTTCTTGTTGGTTCCTCTACTATTTGGAGGAGGATGTCATCATCTGGAACATCCTGGATTGCTGATGCCTTGCTGTGTTGTCCCTCCAGCAGATGTCATGGAATTCCCCTCTCTGTCACAAATTTTCTGTGACCTTCACCATGTCCTGCTGAATATATTTATTTACATGTGTAGCTGTCTCCAGCTCTTTTAAAAGAATCAGTGTGAATCTCTGAAGCAGCACAGTTTCATACACATGGACAGACCTTTGAAGCACAGAGCTCTCTGGAAACTAATTTGTGCCATTTCTCTTTCAATGTTTGCTTATCAGGCAGATTCCAGGACTGAAAAATATCTAAAATAATTTTTAGTAGCTATGAAACAATTCTCAGTTGAAAAACTAAACAATATTTTTAGGTTCTTTTCTGCTCAACATGAATCAAATATTTATTCAAAGATACTTTCATCACTCTGACTCAGACACAAACCAGATGGTATTTCTGATTAAACTTTCCATGTTACAGAGCTTCTACTTCAGTATTTTAAGTATGTCTAGCAAATGGCATCTTGGAAGGTAGCTTTCACTGAATCCTCAGCATCAGAACACTAAGTTGTTCATTCCCATAGCAGATAGACGTGATTCCCTTGATCTTCAGCATTACTGAGTAGGATTGAGATGTGAAGCTGAAATTTGCTGTTCAAGTGTCTTTAATAAAAACAACCCAGTAAGATTAATATAATTTAGTTTGTCACTTCTACAGTTTAAAGTAATAAAAACATTATCTTGAAATACAAAGAATTAAAAATTAAACATTTTTGTTTAAAGGCTGAATAAGTTTAACACGACCTTACATATTCCCAGAAGTCAGAGACTACTGCATAAGTGTCCTAACCAACAGTCTTGAAATCAAAAACATAATTACTATTGCATTTCTATTCCATTTGTAGCACTTACTTTTGTTTCAGGCTCTGGAAGAGCTGGACAACAAAGCAATTGCATAAATAAACCTGTCATTCTTTTCAGCTGTGTTTTCAGAAAAAAAAAAATCACAATAGTGAAATTGGAAGATTTAAGGAAGGCCATTCATGTTGCCCAGGAGAATACAAATCAATAACAGTTCATGGCTCAGAGGTTCTCATTGATTGGAACATACTGGTAGCACAGTAATTTCAAAAACCAGTGTAGGGTTTGCCAATCACACCACATTTTGTGACTGCACACAATAAAATGTTATGACCTAGAAACAGCTCTCTGCAGTGCAGACCTTTGAAAGTCTTAATGTGCTTGACTCCAGCATGGATCATCTAAATACTGACCATCTGAATGTATTTCAGAAATGTATAAGACTCATACAACACAAAATGTTTAATATTAAAAATAGTTCCAGGCTAAAGAGCACAGACATTAAAAAAATACTTCGAGGAAAAATTTATTTTGTGTAAAGGCACTTAAATGACAAGTAAAAAATATACCCAGCTAAACTCTTCTGTTCTTTCATTCACTGTTGGACATTAATTGCCATCACAGTCAATTCATGCATGTTGCCATGCCAGTAATTAACTTCAAGTTAGCAAAGGAGAAGAAAACCCATCCAATCTTATTGCTCAGAGACATATCTCAGTTAAGTTCTCAAGAAAAAGAGCTTTCTCTATCAATTCTTGTTGGGGGGAAAAATACACGACGTATCATATCTGAGGTGTACTGTAGCTTATTCTGACTCACAAAACATGCTGTGAAAGTAATGTCCACTGTTCCAAACCATGGAACTAGGTTCTACATGGTATGTTTGCTCCTGCTGAGTCAAAAACCAGAATTTAATTGAAGTGTAAGGAAATACTATTTTTTTCTATTTAATTTTACTATCATTTTGAGTAATGCTAAAAGGTAGTGTTTGTTAGAAAAAAAAAGGAAGAAACATTAGAGTAATTGTAAAACAAAACAGGATACTTTAAGTATCCAACTTTATCTCAAATTCAAACTAAATATGAATATCATTAATTTTCAACCACCTACTTGGTCCTGGATTTTATGGAGTAAATAAGCCTTTGGGGAGCTCCATGCTTCACAGGGCATTAAGAATCACAGAATCACAGAACAGTAGGGGCTATAAGGGACCTCAAAAGATCATCTACTCCAACCGCCCTGCCAGAGCAGGATCACCTATACCAGATCACACAGAAATGCACCCAGGTGGGTCTTAAATATCTCAAGAGAGGGAGACTCCACAACCTCCCTGGGCAACCTGTTCCATCACCCTCATAGTGAAATAATTCGTCTTCATGTTTACATGGAATTTCCTATGCCTCAACTTCTACCCAACACCATTCTGACACCAGGCATCACCAAGAAGAGCCTGGCTCCATCCTCTTGGCACTCACCCTTTACATATTTATAAACATTAATGAGGTCACCCCTTAGTCTCCTCCAATCTAAAGAGCCCCAGCTGCCTCAGTCTCTCCTCATAAGGAAGATGTTCCAATCCTTTAATCATCTTTGTGGCTCTGCACTGGACTCTTTCTAGTAGCTCCCTGTCCTTCTTGAATTGAGAGGCCCAGAACTGTACACAATGCTCCAGATGAGGCCCCACCAGGGCAGAGTAGGGGAGGGGGAGAACCTCTCTCGACCTACTAACGACACCCATTCTAATACACCCAACAATGGCATTGGCCTTCTTGGCTGCAAGAGCACACTGCTGGCTTGTGGTCATCCTTCCATCCACTATGACCCCCAGGTCCTTTTCTCCCTTCCCTGCTCTCCAACAGGTCAGTCCCCAACCTATACTGGTACATGGGGTTGTTCTTTCCCAAGTGCGAGACTCTACACTTGCCCTTGTTGAACTTCCTTAAATTTCTCCCTGCCCAGCTCTCCAGCCCATCCAAGTCTTGGTGAATGGCAGCACAACCTTCTGGTATGTCAACCACTCCACACAGTTTTAATTAAGGGTTCAATGCAAGTCCCTACTACTACAGCAAAATGAAATCAAGACTGGTCTGGTAAATCCAACAATGTGATTTACCTCATTTTTTCTTTCATGTCCTTTTTCATTACTGAAGATAAAAGTGAAGCCTGTTGAAGCAAGGAGTCTCTTTTCATTGGTTAAAACCCATTTTAATAATATTTTATGCAAAGTAGCACATATAATAAATAGTAGGATAAAACTGATCAAATAGTACAAGCCTCACTACAAAGGTGGGTAGATTAAGGGAAATCAAGAGTTAACTGATATAACCATAAAGAAAAGTTTCTGAAGGCTAGAGGGTCCCAGGGGGACAGGCATTTGTCCCAGGATGTTGTAGTCTGTTGTTCTATTCCATATTCCTGTATTTCTCTGTTTAAGGAAGTGTACAGCCAAAGCTCTCTTCTCTTTGGTCAAGACACACATGTACTGTTATCTTATGGTTTGTGGGGGAGAGATTTTCTCTTGGCCTTGGCTGGCAGCAAATTTTCAGCTACACCAGTGGGCCTGTTGAAGCCTGTGGTCTAGTGGCAGGGACAGTTTGGCTGCTCTTGGGCCTGCTGAGGCTGAGTGGGGTGGAAGTTTTTGGAAGGCTCTGGAAGGTTTTGGCTTGGTAGGCCCAGGTGAAGAACTAAGCCTTATTTGTGAATGTATTCCTTTAACCCGGATACCTTTTCTGTATATTTGTAAACAGAATTTCCATTTAAACTTCCAATCCAGTGTGGAGCATTTTTATTGCACTCCATCAGAAGGGGTAAAATATTTTTTCTGTTCTTTTGCCCTGGGCAGCCTGTGGCTCAAAACTCGGACAAAAGTATACAGTGAAATTTGATATTTCACTTGGGCCCAGAAAAGTCACCTGTACATTAGCCAGTGGTTTGTAATTTACCCAGGAAGGTTGCACACGACCCTCAGGACAAGCAAGTCATGAACAGGATATTTGTACAGGGTAGTCGAACAGGAGAAAAAAAAATGCTAGCTCTGAGAT
This sequence comes from Indicator maculatus, assembly GCA_013399975.1. Taxonomy (NCBI): domain Eukaryota; kingdom Metazoa; phylum Chordata; class Aves; order Piciformes; family Indicatoridae; genus Indicator; species Indicator maculatus. The sequence goes on along the minus strand of VXBD01005617.1, from coordinate 42,157 downwards.
GGGTTATATTTTTGAAAAGCACTGTATGCTGGTCAGGCATCCAAGACTCCTCCTGAGCTGAAAATATGGAACAATCGGAGAACAACCTCACAGTTGTTGTTTTTCTTCTTTTGTATGTGTTTGTATGTGCAGATTTTATGTGGATATATGTCCATGACCTGTAGGAGCTGTTATTTAGTTTGGCTTAATGATCTCTAATTTTTACAGTCAAAAACTGCATATTCCTTCACTTTCCTACATCCCTTGTGCTACACTCACAGAAACTGCTCTGTTCTGCACTTAGGAAGAATGATTCTTCACTCAGCCCAGTCTAGATAAAAGAATTTGTAAGGTCTGTGGTGAAGGCACCATATGCCCAGAATTATGTCCCAAATACTGGAAAACTTGTCCCAACATGTTTTGGCAAGTTCCCTCCTTCCACCCTCCTTTCTGGAGCAGGGAACAAAGGCCCAAGTGCCAGCCAAATGGCAAAATGATGCCAACTTCCCTTCTAAGGGGTAAACAACTACATGCACCAAATGTACGGGATACTCATGCTTCTTCCTTTTAAGGGCATAATTCTAGCTTCACAGTTCCTATATGGTAAAACAGGTTGTTGATAAGTGTGCCCATTGGCCAAATCCAGCCTCGAGAAACTTATAAGTATTAGCCCATTTGTAAACAAGTCACTCTCTCCTTTTGCTCCCTCCTTTTGTTCTCCAGAGCTTTGAATGCTCTCGCTTTGCAAGCTCACAGTGCTTAAGCCGTTGCCTGTAAGTCTTCTCACTCCCACATGCATGCATGCTAGAGGTCTCTGCAACACGAAGAAGAAGCCAGCACCCTGGGAAGGCCGTTGTGCCTCAGTTTGCCCGAGGAATCTGCAACAAGATCCCTTCACTGAAGCTACGAAAGCCAGCATTGAAAACCCAGTCCCAGCGGATCAGAAGACTCTGCCGTGTCTTAAAGGAGACTGGACACCCCAAGGGTAAGCTTTAGCCTGGAGGGGGAAGGGTCTAGCTCAAGCCCGGCAGTCCAACATCTGCTACAGCTATAAGCAGCAGACCGAGCAGCCACGACCTCATGTGTACTGGCTTGCATAAGCAGGAACCGCGCTCAGCTGCCCTGCGTGGCCCCGCTGTTCACGGGAGATAAACGGAGCTGCCCGCTTCGCTGCTCCACACCCCTGTGCCGCCAGGGCAATATAAAGTCGGGACCTCCTGAGAGAGAGAGAGTCCCGTCTGCTCTTTTGAGTTCAAACCAAAGACTGCATTGTAACCTTAAACGGGAAGCAGTCCCGATGAAATTCGGCATTGTCAGCTAGTTTGAGATGAGCCAAGGGACCTAGCCGCGCCCCTTCCCTGAAGTCCGTCGCCCCACATCGTGGTGCAGGCCGACTCTGTGAGGGCCTACCCTATCCAGGGAGGCACACCAGCCCTGCCTCAGCCTCAAGACCACCCTGCCAAGGAAAGCCACCAATCGACAGAAAGTCTCACCCCTACCACAAAGACAGGAGGAGAAAGAAGGTCACCGTCCAGAGGTAAGCCCCCCCCCACAGCCCACCAGCGACTCAGCCACAGCCTCAGCCCCGGGAGCCTTCCCCTGCTCAGAATGGACCAGCCTTGGTCCAGCCCTGTGCAGACAGCAAGAAGCCAGCATAACCCAGCAACTTGCTTTGCTACAAACACAAGAATGAGTGCATCTTTTCATGTCTGTAGCACTCGCTAACATTCAGTTCAAAGCACCCACGCCTTAGACACATGACATTCTAGCTTGAACTGCCTTTGATAGCATGGTGGTGGATAGGTGGCAGAACTGCACCCTTTGTTCACTTAATTAGAAATTAATTCTGTAAATATTCTAATTGGGTCAAATTGTACATACTAAACCAGTTGTGGGATGTATTTTCACAACTATGCACTAGAATATATATATATATGATTGCTCAGTTATTAATATTTTAATAACTAATAATAAAATATTCCCATAATTCATAATTCATAAATTAATAACCTTATCATCATAGGTCCTACTTCAGTGTCTGGGAAAAGTGACTGTTTCTCATTTCTCCATATATTTTTTGTTTAAATTATGTGTATCAGACAGACACCTCTGTCTCTAAAAGCCATATAGCAGGTGGAAGATATTGCTAGTGTCCAAGCATGGACCTAATGACGAGTGAATCTGGTTCATTTCTCACCTTGTTGATGCTGAGGTCAGTAAGGTATACTCCTATACCTCTCTATCCTAATTTATTGTCTTTTTTATTACTTTTAGCTAAATATATCAGGCTAGAAAAATGCACATTTTGTCTCTGAGCATTTTTGCTTTTCATTGTTCTTTCTTTTTGTTTGTGTTACAGTTTGAAGGGGGAACTTTAGCTTAATCCCTGACTGCAAAGACTGAAACTAAAATAAATTACCGTTGGATGCAAAAGGAAAAACAATTATAAGGTCTATATAATTCATTGGATTGCTAATGGAATACAGAGCAGAGGCATAAACAGTTCTTTTTCTCTTTTTTTCTCCTGTTGCTTCTGCTTGCAACTTTCCTTTCTCTCTCTCATCCATGGCCTTGCTGCGTATTTCTGTTTTGAGCACTGTGTGAGGTTACGGGAAGGAGGGCGTGGGGGAGGAAGTGAGCAGGCCGCCTGGATCAGTTCAAGGGGGTTCTGCGGAGTTTCTGTGTTGATTATAAATTGTATATATATAACATTGTACATATATTGTATATTTTGTATATATTCGTTGCATTTCATATTTCTAGATTGCAGTTTCTTTGTAAATATAGTTTCATTTGCTTCAAAACATTCTGAGCTAGTCTGGCAATTTTATTTTTAGAGGGATAGTTTCTCCAAATTATTTGGGGAGGTAATTTCAACTCACCACAGTCTGTAATAATCAAGTTAAAGTTGACTGTTCTCTAAAAGCACATTAATCTTATCCTGTAGCAGTGTGACAGAAAAGTATATGACTTCAGGCCATGTGCATGATTATTCTGCCATCTTTTTCTGATTAGCTAAACTCACTTCTTGCTATAGGATTTTTAGCTCAAACACCTGACGATTTCATCATCATACATTGGATCTTGTCCTCATGCCATTGTCCTGGTTTAATACAGTGTGCTGTAAACAATTTCCACTCTCATGATTAAGAGTGGGTGAAAAGAAACAAAACCAGTTATGGTTGGACCAAATCACTGAACTGCTACTGCAGCCTCCCCTGCCTCCCTCCCCTCACTGGTTGGCATAAGGAGAAAGAGGATCCAGGAAGCAAATGAAATAACAGAAAGCCCTCACAACCTGATAAGGGGGGAAAACAACAAATTTACTGAAATAATACAAAATAACACAGAGAAAAATACCAGTGTATGTAGCAGGCAGGGGGAATAGATGAAACACAAACTGCACACCTGTGCAAACTAAGAACAAAAGGGAAGTACCCCAGCCCAAAAGCTGGGAAAAGAGGGGGGGAAAAAGCAACAAAAATGCAGAACAGGAAACTTTGCAAGCAACAGGATGAAATCCAAGTCTCATAAATCTTTTTCTCCCCCATCAAGCCCTTTCTTTTCACATTGAGCATGACATCAGCATGGTATCAAATAATTCATTAACACCCTGCATCCCCTCCCCGAGGCTTGCACAGTGGTGCCATCCCAGATTCCACTGTGCTATTGTGGAAAGGGTGGGGGGTAGTCCCCCACCCTGTCCCTCATCCCTCCTAGTGGGGCCAGCCAGGTAAAGTCAATACAGCCATATTCAAAGTCCAGTTTTGCCATTTTTCTCATCATTTTTTACCTCCTCCTCCAGCAGCCCTCATCTTAGCACCTTATATACTCCAGATTTATAATTAAGTATAACTAATCCATTATTATAACTGACTTTTTCCTAGTTACACTGCAGAGCAATCAAGAATCAGCAGAGTTCGAGAAGTTCAGATATATGCATTATTTTGTAGCGTCCCTGTGGGTTCTATGAGTGATGTGGTTTTGGGTGACCACATGGGAAAAGATTAAGCAGGGAGGAAATTAGTGCAGTGTCTTATAATAAAGGAAATAAAGGCAATAATAAAAGGGTGTTCTTCTGTTAAAGTCCAGAAGATAGGATATGTGATAATACACCAAATTTCTTCTTTAAGGAAGGAATGAGGGTTAGGAAAAAGAAGAGGGTAGTCAAAAGGTGCTTAACACAAACACAGACATTAGAGATATTTTAGGCTGAAAATTGACTGTTTACAGCATAGATCTCTTGGGAACTGATAGAGGTTAGTAGCATTGTAGGGAAACTTTTTACTGTTTTTTGTATACCTTGCCAACTCTTCCTATTAGCCTGTGAATTTCCCCTCTTCAACAAAATTGTCTCATTGTCCAGTTAAGCTTATTACCTGTAAATGTCAATTACCAATTAACTATTATCAATTACCTATTATCTACTATTATCATAATAACTGCTAACATTCTCATTAGGTACGGATTTACACTATAGATTTTTCAGGATCCTGGGCATTACAGTTAGACTGACTCCATCATCTGTGCAGTAAAATTTTGTGGTAAACTTCAGAGACAATGTCCTTAGAGCTGTTACAGGTGATGAGACTAAACTCATATAAAGCCTCTATATACTGGATGATCTTGAAACTGAGCCAGTACTTTTTAATGCAGGTTCTCTTGTGAGGATGACAAGGCCAAGCAGAAGCGAACATCACTAGAACAACTTAGATACATTGCCACAGCTCGCCCAGGTGGCAGTGTCCCTAAAAGCAAGAATTAGCTGAGAAAACTTGTTTTCATTATATTTCAGTATGCTCCATCAAGGTAGAAATGTTGTACTACAACCACCATCTTGTAATGCATCATATATTTAAATACATCCAAAGTAAAACAGAGGTTAGGTCAGAAAAAGTGCCTTCACATGCAAAAGCAATCCTACTACCTTGCAAATCATTTCATTTTGTTTTTAAGCCACTCACTTTCCAGATCTAATAGGCCACAAAGTAAATATAGATTCCTTGCGTTCCAAAATTGATCATGAATTGGTGAGATTTCTTTACCCCAAATAATTATGACTTCTGATTACAGCAAGGTTTCGTTTGCATATATTCTAACCTTACCACACAAGTTAGGAACTGTTAAGGTATGTTTCAAAAAGATATCTCCAAGAATAGGCACCCAGAGGATCATTATAAAAATATGTTTCTGTACCACCTGTCAATTCGAAATACTTCTACATATGGTTATGGCTTAATGCTTCCCATAGCTCTTCTCATGTTCACGCTCTCCTTTCCAGTCCCCTATGCAATTGTTGGAGCCAGTGAGCAGGGTATAAATCACCCCCAAACTGGGGCTTTTATGATCCCTCCTGCTGTTGTTCCTCCTCTTCCAGCTGCTTCTCCTTCTGTTATTTTGCCATTTTACAGAATAAGGGTGATAATCTGAATTTTGCAGGCTCATCAGTTGACAAATATTTTTGAAAAAGAGTGCCAGCCTTTAAAAATTTCAGTTTCCATAATGCTTATTTGTTACTTTGTTACTCTGATAATTTCCAATCTGGTAGCCGGTTTAGGACTGTACACTGCATCAGGGCTAATTTGGCACTGTTTTTACCACCGTAAAGTCATAGAAGTTGCCAACATTATCTGCAGTTGAATTTCAGAAGGGCAACATGGCAAAATGGACTTCTATGGATGGTACAGAAGTTTAAAGATTTTATCTTAATGTCTTGAAAGCTTTTTGTCCAGTTACCATAGTATCATTCAGCATCATTTCAAAAAGCCAAAGTTACCCCCTTTACTATTCAAAAGTCAGTCCTCTAGCCCTCCAACAAGGTTGGGATACTCATTTGGGAAAGATAAGTTGTCCCATTCTGCCATCTCTTCCTCATAAAGCAACAGCGTCAACAGAATAGCCATCAGGTATTCTTGATATTATTTCAACTAATAGAGCTATTGAAAGTAGCAGATAATTGAACACATCATGGATTCATCTGCTTTTCATTTCCAGTACTTGAAAGATTAACAGAGTTAATCCAACTGGAAATAAAATCTTTAAGAGCTGAAACAACTATTTGTAATATTGCCAGAACTAAAGCTAGTATCTATATCTTAAAATGTTTTATTTCCAAAGCAACTCTTCAGTATATCATTGCCCTAATTATGCTTATCACATTATTTTCCTTTAGATACTCAGAAGAAATCATGTGCACTTAAAAGAGACCATGTCCAAATTGGTTATGCAGGTATTCGATTTTTGTCTCATCTTTTATTCTTCATTCTGTGCTCCAGTCACATCTGTTTTACAGTCAAGATCAAAATGATCACAGTCAGCCTCACCTCCATCCCTGGAAAGATGATGGAGCAGCTCATCCTGGAGGTCATCTCTAACCACATGAAAGGCAAGAAGGTTATCAGGAGTAGCCAACATGGATTTACCAAGGGGAGATCCTGCCTGACTAATCTGATAGCCTTCTATGAAGTTATGACCAAGTGGGTAGATGAGGAAAGAGCAGTGGATGTTGTATATCTTGACTTCAGTAAAGCTTTTGATTCTGTCTCCCATAACATCCTCATAGAAAAGCTCAGGAGATGTGACATAGATGGTTGGTCAGTGAGATGGATTGCAAACTGGCTCCACAACAGAGTTCAGAGGGTCATCATCAATGGCACACAGTCAGCTTGGAGGCCTGTGGCAAGTGATGTCCCCCAGGGATCGGTACTGGGTCCATTTTTGTTCAATATCTTTATCAACGACCTGGATGAGGGCATTGAGAGTACCCTCAGCAAGTTCGCTGATGATACAAAACTGGGGGGGTTGGCTGACACCCCCTCAGGCTGTGCAGCCATCCAACGTGACCTGAACAGGCTGAGAGCTGGGTGCAGGCAAACCTCATGAAGTTTAATAAGGACAAGTGCAGGGTTCTGTATCTGGGGAGGAATAACACAGGCACCAGGACAGGTTAGGGGCTGCCCTGCTGGAAAGAAGCTCCCCAGAGAAAGACTTTGGAGTGCTGGTGGACAGCAAGTTCTCCATGGAACAACAATGTGCCTTGTGGCCAAGAGAGCCAATGGGATCCTGGGATGCATCAAGAAAAGCGTGTTCAGTAGGTCCAGGAGAGTTCTTCTACCTCTCTACTCTGCCCTGGTGAGACCACACCTGGAATATTGTGTCCAGTTTTGGCCTCCCCAGTTCAAGAGAGACAGAGAACTGCTGGAGAGAATCCAACAGAGAGCCACAAGGATGATTAAGGAACTTGAGCATCTCCCCTATGAAGAGAGACTGGGAGCCCTGGGGCCATTTAGTCTTGAGAAGACTGAGAGGGGATCTGATTAATATGTATAAATATCTGAGGGGTGGGTGTCCAGAGGAGGGGGCCAGGCTCCTTTCAGTGGTTCACAGTAATAAGGCAAGGAACAATGGGTTCAAACTAGAATATAGAAGATTTCACCTCAACTTGAGGAGAAACTTCTTTCCAGTGAGGGCAACAGTGCCCTGGAACAGGCTGCCCAGGTTGGTTGTGGAGTCTCCTTCTCTGAAGACTTTCAAAACCCACCTGGATGCATTCCTGTGTGGACTACCCTAGGTGATCCTGCTCTGGCAGGGGAGTTGGACCTGATGATCTCTTGAGGTCACTTCCAGCCTCTGATATACTGTGACACTGTGACTTAAAATCACAGAATCAGAGAATAGTTTTGGTTGGAAAAAGACCTTTAGGATCATTGAATCTAACTATTATCCAATTCTAGCAGGTCTAGAGCTAAACTCTTCCCTTAGCACCACACCTATGCATCTTCTAAACACATAATCACAGAATCATCCAGGCTTGAAGGGACCTCTGAGATCAAGTTCAGCCATTTAACCTACTCTGCTACGGCTGTCACTACAGTATGTCCCCAAGCACCAGATGTATATGGCTTTCAAACATGTCCACAGATGGCGACTCAGCCACCTCCCTGAGCAGCCCATTCCAGTGCCTGAAAACCCTTTTTGTGAGAAAAGAAAAAAAATCCTAATGTCCAGTCTAAACCTGCCCTGGTGCAGCTTGAGGCCATTCCCTCTCATTCTATCGTTAGTTACTTGTGAGAAGAGACCAGTGAGTAGAGACCACTTCCAGAGACGGGGATTCAACCACCTACTTGGGCAGCGTATTCAAGTATTTATTAATCTTTCTAGTGATGAAATTTCTTCTCATATCCAATATAAACCTTCCTTTATGCATCTCGAGGCCATCTCATCTCATCCTATCACTTGTTACTAGGGAGAAGAGGCCAGCACCCACCTTGCTACAACCTCCTTTCAGGTAGATATAGAGAGCAGTGAGGTCTCCCCTGAACATCCTTTTCTCCAAACTAAACAATCTCATTTCCTTCAGACACTCCTCATAAGATGCATGATCTAGACCTTTTGCCAGCTTCACTGTCCTTCTTTGCACATGCTCCAAAAACTCAACATCTTTCTTCTTGTGAGGGGGCCTAGAACCGAACGCTGTACTCAAAATGTGAACTCACCTGTGCTGAGTACAGGGGCACAATCACTTTGCTACTCCTGTTGGCCAAACTATTAATGACAGAAGCCAGGATGCTGCTGGCCTTCTTGGACATCTGAGCACATTGCTGGCTCATGTTCAGACAGCTGTCAACCAGCACTCCCAAATCCTATTCTGCCAGGCAGCTTTCCAGCCTTGCTGCCCCAAGCCTCTAACATTGAATGGGGTTGTTGTGATCCAAATGCAGGACCCAGCACTGGCTTTGTTAAACTTCATACAATTGGCCTTGGCCCATCAATTCAACCTGTCCAGATTCCTTTGCAGAATCTTTCCATGTCTGAACAGATTAACACTCCCTCTCAGCCTAGTGTCATCTCCAAACTTGCTGAGAATGCACTCAATCCTCTCATCCAGATCACTGAAAAAAATCAAGAAAGAGAAATGGCCCAGCACTGAGATGTAGGGAGCGCTCCTTGTCACCAGCCACTAACTGGATTTTACTCCATTCACCACCATTCTTTGGACCTGCCCATCCAGCCAGATTTTTCCCCAGCAGTTTCCATCCATACAAGTCATGCATTGCCAGTTTTTCCAGGAGGATGTTGTGGAAGACAGTGTCAAATACTTTTCTGAAGTGCAGGGAACCAACATCCACAGCCTTTTCCTCATCCACTAAGCAGGTCACCTTGTCACAGATGATCACGTTTGTCAGGTAGGACCTGTCCTTCATGACCCCATGTTGACTGGTCCTTATCACCTGGTTCTCCTGCACTCAAAATTACTTGCTCCTCAACCTTCCCCAGCACTGAGGTCAGGCTCACAGGTCTGTAGCTCCCCAGATCCTCCTTCCAGGACTTCCTGTAGATTTGTGTCACATTTGCCTCTCCAGGGACCTCCCAGGTCCTTTGGAACTGCTGTTAAACTATGAAAAGTGGATTGGTGAGCACTTCCTCCCGGTGTCTCAGTACTCTTGGGCATATTCCATCTGGCTCTACAGACATGTGTGTCTAAGTGTGTGCTTGGTTACACCCATCCTGGATGGGGCTGAAAAAACCCAGCCCCCCAGGTGGACAAAAAACAGTTAATCCAGGTGGGACTTGGTTTGTTCCCTGCCAGAAGAAAGTGTCCCCTGGCTCAAAGGTGGTCTATTCCACCCCCCTTCCTGTCTAGCAAGCCTATAAAAGGGTGGACATCTCGCTGCTTGCTCTCTTTCCTGCCTTGTCCGCTCGAAAGAACATCACTGCTGCTGCTGCTGCCTCCTGCACTGACCGCGTGGCCGAAGCCTACTTCTTCCAAGAGAATCCACTCACATCCAGGGAAATACAAGGCCTTCCAGGCTTGGTTTTGTATATTTTCCCACTTATCCTCACTCCTTGCCTTTGTGAACCCTCCCCATTAATGCTATATAGATACATACATATATATATATATATATAAATTTTATTTTTGTAAAAAATTTACCTCTTCTACTTCCAAACCAATTCCAGACTATTTCTTTGGTGAATTTACTTCTTCGCTCCCCTACCCCCTTTTTTTTTTCTTTCCTCCTTCTCTAAAAAAAAGGGGAGAGGGGAAGAATCTCAATCTGTTATCATTTGAGCTCCTAAACTCCAGTCAGAGCTCAAACCATCACAAAGTGGTACAGCAGGTCACTAATCATCTCTCCTTGGATTATGGGGGCTTCATTCTGCTACCCCATCCCTATCTTCTAGCTCAGAGGGCTGAGTATCCAGTGAACAACTGTTCTTACTACTTAAGACTGAGGCAAAGAACGTATTGAGTACCTCAGCCTTTTCCTTATCTTTGACCACTCTGATCCCCCTTGCACCCAATAAAGGACAGAGATTCCCCTTAGTCCTCCTTTTGTTGCTAATATATTTGCAGAAGTGTTTCTTGTTGTCTTCAATAACTAAAGCCAGTTTAATTTCTAGTTGAAATTCAGCCCTTCTAATTTCCTCCCTGAATAGACTCAGAATAATTTTGTAGTCCTCCTGAGTGGCCTGCCCCTTCTTCCAAAGGCCATAAACTAATTTTTTACCCTGGGTTGCAACCAAATGTCTCTATTCAGCCAAATCAACCTTATTCTGTGCTGACTTGTCTGTCGGTGTATAAGGACAGGTTGTTTCTGCACCTTTAAGAAGTCCTCCTTGAAGAATGTCCAGCATTCCTGGATTCCTTGGCCCTTCAGAGATGCCTCCCAAGGGACTCCATTGTCCAGTCTCTGAAACAGGACAAAAACTGCCCAGTGGAAGCTCAAGGTGTCAGTTCTAAGACAACCCCCTGCCCCTTCTCCAATAACTGAGAACTCTATCGTTTTGTTATTGCTGTGCCCAAGATGGCCTCCAACCATTACACCACCCACAAGTGCATCTCTGTTTGCAAACATCAGGTCCATCAGGATGCCTTCTCTCTTCTTCACCGCCTGTGTCAGGATAATTACACAGGTCCGTCTTCATAAATGTCATTTGGATTTCTCTGGATTTACCTAAATTTAAATAAGTTATCTTAAAATGACAAAACACAAAATTATATGTAAAAAATTGAATGATAGGAAAAGTAACAGGATAGGCTTATAATAACATTTAATATATTCTCTACATTATGCAAGAAGATTCTTTTTACAGTTTCTTCTGTCATTTTGAGATTAGGTAACCGTGTCTTACTTGATGAAATTCCTCCATTTTGTTATAAATTATAATAGAATATCTCTCTTAATAGGAGTATATTTCAGTTCTTACTTTCATTGCCCTTATATCCATTACAATGCACTAAAATTAATCTCTTTTCTCTTTCAATACAAAAGTTTGTTATCACATCCAATTAGTCACAACGAAATTGAATTCTCTGTACAGTGGTCATATCTTTTTGATGTCTAGATAGTGAAAAATGAACATAATATCAGTATATTATATAAAGAAGGATACAGCCTCCCTGCTTCATGTTCACAGGCTCTTCATATGCATTTTAGAAAATCGCAATAGATTTTTTCCTTCTGTCATGTTAAACTGCAAGGTAATACGTAATTAGCTAGGTAGGAAATGTAACAGAAAAAAAAGAATATGTATACCCTACAGGGTCAAATCATATTTTGAACTGTTCCTTAGCAAAGGTTTTGCATTTGCAATCTTCTCCTCAGCAGACTTATCATTTCTCATAGTTCTATTCATTTCAAATGCCTGCAGAGACCTTTTTCAGTCTTTAGAGAACAATTGAAACTTTCCATCTTTCATCAGGAGTCTTTGATGGCGCATTGACTACAATGAGGTACAGATTTGTAAAGGCTTCTTCTGTCCTTCTCTAACCTATTCATTACATGAGATATCACATGAGCAGCCTTTGAAACTCCTTCAGAATTTCCAACCACATGGGAAAGAAATGTGATGATAGGGTACAACGGTTGCTTCCTGCATAGATCATCCATTTTCAACCTACTCCCCTCAGGTTTTCTTTACATTCCTATTGTACTTGAATGATCTCTCTGAACTTGTTTTTTCTCATATTTCTAAACCTCAGGGCTCCACATTCTGCTACCAACCTTTGCTTTGCAAATCTTTTGCATTATTCTGCTTATGCATTTTTACCAGAATATGCAATGATTTTTCTATGCATAAAAATACTTCCTGCCTAAAATACCACCTTTATAATTCTTTAAAAAAAGAAGTCAAAACTGAATAAACACAGAACTGCACTTTTCTTATTCTTTTCCTTGCTTATCAGATTCTACATCAAATTCTGCCTTGAGTTTAAAAAAGGTGTTCATTACGTAGCATATGGCTTTTAAAACATAAGTTTACCAACAAACGTTGTGGTTTTGGTTTTCTGCACATACTAGAACACAACTGTAAGTCTTGCACAATACCATACCTAAGAAATAAATTAAAGATTTAAAAATCTATTTTCTACAGATATTCCATTAAGAACAGGAATGTTTCTCATAATCCAGGCTGCAAATGACATCATCGCACTGTTTGAACAGTCAATTGAAAATCAGGATGCTATAGGTAGTGAAATTAAAGTAAGGCCATTATATGCTTTATTCTAACTTGCTCCATTTAATTTGTAAGAATTAGTGTGAAAATAGGTCTTCCAATTCTAAAAATGAAGTCAAATAAAATTAAAACTATTTCTTTCCATAACTAACAAAACATAATTTTTGTTTTCACCAGTTGTTGCAGGTTAAGGCTTAATTGTAAAACCATTGCGCTCTCTCTCTCCTCTCTCTCTCTCTTTCTCTCTCCAGATGCATGGCTTGCAGCATGGGGGAGGTTTGGCTGGCTGGGAGGATGTTGAGGCCTGGCAGAGGCCTAGTTTGGGGTTTAGCTGACAGGGGTTGGGGGCTAAGCCAGGGCCAATTCAGAAACTGCCTATATATCTTTCTACCTTGGTACCTTTTGCATTTTGTTTACTTTAGTAAATAGTATTTCTATTTAACCCCCAGTTCTGTGCGAGTGTGTTCTTTTTAGAAAAATTATTAGGTTCCTCTACAAGATTGCAATTTTCAAAAAAAGCCTGATATTTTGAAATAAAAAAATATTCTAAGAATATTGCACAGTACTTCTCATAAGCCATGATATGCGTATTTTTAGAGATAAAATATTCATGAATTAATTATAGCTCCTTACAATGCAATCTCATTACAAACGATGTGTTCACCATTTTCCATTTAGAAATTAAAGCTTTTTTGTGAATGCATACAGTGGTATGATAAATCATTCTGTTTACAAAGGCTACGTAGTAACACAGGTCTTGACATGTTTTCCCATATCCAAACCCAAATTTGTCTCCACCACAAATACAATTCCTGTAGCTTCATGTGAAAACTGTGGTCATCAAAACCCAACAGAGTTATTCTGCTTTACAGAAAAAAAAATCATGAATTTAAATCTCAGCTGTATGTTTACTATGTGGATAAAAATGAATTTATTAAAATAAATACATTAACACCTTTTAAATATAGATATAGCTATTAATCCTTAAATTTATATTCCATTCAGTTCAAAGTAAAGGCAAGACAGTCTTACTCAATAAGAAAGAAGAATCATGCCCTCAATAGACAAATGAGGCATTAAACAACCTTATTTGAAATCAATATGAATAAATGATGTTTACTATTTAGGAAAATGAGTTTTTTCTGAAACAGTTCTATTATCATTAGTTTTTCACAAAATTCCTTGTAGTTAGAACCTGAAGTCTTACCTGACTACCAATGTTTCAGTTTTCTTTTCTTTCTTAATGAAAAACTTCTTAAGGGTATTAGTTAATTGCTGTATGGTAAGTATTTCTCTGAGTGACCTCTTGATTATTTTTAAGAATACTATTTGTTCACTTCCTAATAAAACCTAGTATCTAAAATGCAGATTTTTCCAGCTCTCTGTGGGCTACAAGTAACTAATTAGCATCACAGACTCCCTAGTCAGTCCCACAATGCTGCACTCCAGCATATGCCTCTTTATCCATTGTCAGTACTGACTGCCCCATCATTATGTGTAATCCCACCAGTTTTAGGGATCAAGCTTGGCTCGAAGCATAACTCACGTGTCACAGTCCTGACACCAGGATATCTAAACTGAGTTGTCTATATTTAGGCTATGTTATAGAAAACAGGAACCTCATTCAGTTGAGTAAAAGCAAGCCTTGAGCATTATCTGAGACCTAGTGTATCAAACACATCTACATGGAATGGCAAATGTGACCCACAACCTCACATATACTCAGAAGTATACACTCTTATGGCAGCAGAGGCTTCTCAGGAAACACTACAGGAACTCAGATGATGCTAAAAGCCTCTCTGGGCAGCTCAATAGAGCCTCAAGTGTCTGTGAAGCTGGATCACTCCCCAGGTAGCACTGACCTAGCTGATGATTCATTGACTACCTGTAAACACACATAGATAGCTAAATTGTCATAGCAGGCCACTGAGAGATGTCCTCATTTAGGACCATGTGGACAATGGCAAGCATACCACCATTTACAAAAAAAAAAGAACAAAGGATAGGGAACCTCAAGACAAAGAATCTAATATACAAGTCTTCTATTTACCAGTTCCACAAAAGATTCTATAGACCATTATGTTCATGAAAATTTTTCATTTTCCAACCAATTACTTAAATTCTCCATAAACATAAGCATTCCACACCTTGGATAGTAACTCCATACATGCAGTTCATGCTGTTTATTGTGATGTGCCATAGCTAAATATCTCACATTTCATCTCCCATTTATATACCCTTCTCCATAAATTAACACAGGTGTCTGATGGCCACTTCTACTGTTTGATGAAATATATATATCCTGTTCATTAGCTCAGGGTTAAATGCTCAACTGTCTTAACTCAGTATTACTACTATTCTGTAGGTCCATTTGGTTCCCCACTAAGAAAAAAAGAAGCTTTGAACTGTCCCACAGATCCTAGGATACCTCACACATTGTCAAGAGAAGAAAGGTCCTACTTCAGGTTCTCTGAATTACTTTTTTTTTTATTTTGCTTTCGGGGGGGAAAAAATGTTGAGCTTCTATAAGCTTTTAATTTAGGCAGCGTTAACCATGGTGCTTAAGTGTCAAATTTGGTTTTTAAATACAGGATTCAAAAGCATTTGGGCAGCATTAACAAATTAAATTCAATTATATGTACAGCATAACACAAATGTTGAATTTTCTACTGTAATTCCTAATTCCAAAGTTGTCTCTGATAAATATAATACATTTTTTCTTACCTACTATGTTTACTGTTGCAGAACCCTATCTCCACTTTCCCTTTTGCAAGGCATGGTTAGGTGTGGATTGTGTTCCATTTATAACAAGATGCATTGAATACTACACCCTAATCTGTGATTTCAAAAAAAAACATGTATTTTCCAAACCCTGCACTAAAAAAATCCATTTTTATCAGCAGAAATGTAGAAACAATCCTGTCAGAGAGTATCTTGATACATCTGTTTGAGAAACACCATCCATATGTTTTTTTCAGACCACCTTAATGGATAATTCTGTATGCGTAACGCATTCCACAAACCTGGCATTCATCAGTTCTTTTTTCTGGCAGATGATGAATTCCTTGTTGCTCATTTATCTTAGAAAAGTAGACATGATGCAAAAAAGTGTGGATATATTCTATTTAAAAGAAGCTTGAAGTTTGCACCTATTTTAAATATCTGGAGTTACTTAACTCAGAGTTAAGTTGCATTTTCTTTCGTATGTTTAAAAACATTCCCATCAGATCAAAAACTGGAATGAAAATTGATCACAGTAATTGACACAGGAAGGGTTTTATTCTGAGAACCAAAAAGAAGACAACAGTAAGGAAGGAATTTTGAATTGAAAAATAAAATCTTAAATGCAATTCCACAGAAAAATACTTGTTATTATAGATGCATAAATAGACTGATAAATGAATAGACAATTATCTACTAAATATTCACAATATCACAATTTTTTCTTGACATTTTGAAGAAAAAATCTGTATTCCTGTGTAATTTTCACTACTAGACAAGCAAGTCTTAAAACCAACAGGCTACTAAAATATGGGGGGTTTAATAATGAGAAGTCACTCAGTATTTAATGCAAAGAACTTTTTTTTCTATATATGATAATAGTTAGAAGAACATTTCTACCAGTTGCATAGTGAACACTCTTTAAAAAAGATTATATTATTATCTTCCATATTACAGTGTAGTGGTTAAGGCCAAGATGGATGAGAATCAGCCATGTTTGCTCCCTAGAGGACACTGCAACTTCTATGAACCCGTTCAGATCTGTATCCTTATATTTTCAGGTATATAATTTTACTTAATGGAACATATTACTTTTGTCCACAAACTTTTTATTGCAGCATTTTGAATGATACTTTTCACTCGTTTGTCTGAAATACTGTTTACTTGTAAAATGCAATACACAGCATGGTGAATATCTGATTTTAA
The DNA here is from genome assembly GCA_013399975.1 of Indicator maculatus. Taxonomy (NCBI): domain Eukaryota; kingdom Metazoa; phylum Chordata; class Aves; order Piciformes; family Indicatoridae; genus Indicator; species Indicator maculatus. The sequence continues at coordinate 25,789 of VXBD01005617.1, read as the reverse complement.
GTCTTCTGAGAAACATTAAAAAGAAGACCTGTCCAATGCAGTCTCCTAGGAATGTCATTTAAAACTGTCACCAGCACAGCATTTTCTCTTTTGTATATAACTCTGACAAGAATTTTCTGTAACATTTGAACTTACTTTATTATGATATGTGGACTGCAATTATTAAGATGAATTCTCTGAGTCTTTCTGCCTAATATGTTAAGTCACACTCTTTTTCCTGGACTTGTGTAACAAATAGGTAGACTTTATAGCAAACTTTATAAGTAAAACACCTCCTAAATAAGTAACATTGTACACTTAATTCCTAATTTGAAATATTCATCTTTAAGGTTCTAATTTTTTTTTAATAAGAGTGCAAAGCTTGATTTTCTCATGACAAAATTCTATAGTGAGCCTATTAGTCATTTATATTGAAGGCCATTTACACATTAGTGGCAGGGTTAAGGAGACTTTCAGTGAGTGTAAATGTAATTTATGTTCAGTCAGAATCGAAGAGTTGATTTCTCCCTATTCTGCAATTACATTCTAATGCATAATTTACATATATGAAACATTAATGACAAATGAAATAATTTTCAAAATTCTATGTATAACTCAGTACCAAACTTCATTCTTAAACAAGTTGCTGGATGGCCTTTAATCCATATGGTGTAAAATAATATTTATCCATTGGAAAATGTGCAGTTTGATCTGTCAGTTAAAATGCTGTCATTCAAGGGAAGATGTTCAAAGGATGAGTTTACTCCTGATAGGAATATCTGTAAAGCACTTTGCAAAATATAACAAAATAACATTTTATGAGTATGTAGCATTAACACAGATTTTATTTCACTTGATCCTGTCATCTAGCAAATATCACAGGAAAAAAAAGTAAAAAAGGAACAGGCTGATAATAGATCATATCAACCACAATATTATCTAAACTTATCCACTACACTTGACAAAATTTCTTCAGGTTATTGATAATATATTGCTAATATTTTATTAGATCAGTGGAGCTCCACAGCTGAATATTGGAATAAAAATATAACACTTCTCAAAGAAGATGATGAATGTTAAGAATAATCACATAAGCTACAGATACTATACATAAAAACATAAACAGAAATAAATAAAAATGAGTTATGAAGCCTTTTTTCTTCCTGACAGGCCTCAACTTAGGTATCCTTGTAAAATACAGCACTGATCAACTTTTATTAGTGTCTGTACATTTGTGCATATTCTTTATTCAACAGAAAGTTGATCATTGAATGAAGAGAGCAAACGCTAGAAAAGAAAGTTTTGTAAACACAAAATTACAAGAGCAGTAAATTCAAGAGTAATTTTCAGACATGTCTAAGTGACACACAACCTTAAGTTCTAGTTTGGAAAACTACAAGGAATGCTTAAAAGAAACTGCCTGAAGACTTCTGAAAATTTACACTGTACAGACTCACCCACTTTGCAATAGAAAAGTTGCTACTTTAATTCAGTGTTGTGGTTTAGAGCGAGACAGATTGCTCTTTTACCTCTTCCAAAAGGGGCAAAAGAAAATCGCTCACACAAAGGATTGGATAATATTGGAAAGTTTAAACGGAAATGCTATTTACAACTACATATAACAGTGCAAAGCATATAAAATACACCAAAATGCAGTGTCCATGGTGCAAACACAGAAGCTCATTAAGTCAAAGCTTTACACAAACCTCCCTTTAAACCAGGCTAACAAAACCCAAGCTTTTATGTCCCTCCCTACCTTCTCTACCCTCGATACCACACCATTGTGATACAGCATAAAATTTGTCTTGACAGCTCCATGCCCCAGTTAGACTGCTCCATGCCTAACTGACATCACTGCCAAGGCCAACACCAGGTATCACTGTACTACCAAAGAAGAATCTAGGTGTCCTTCCCAGGAGGAGAGAGGGAGGGGGGAGAAAGGAAAAAACTGATTTCTCATCCAGTTTTATGAGGACGCAGGACTTATGCGTATGAAATACATCTTCCGGTCCACCTCCTGAACACTCTGGCCCCTCTGGAAGTCTGTAATTTTGTGCTTCTTTAAAGGCACCACCCAGCCTCAAACTGCCACATTCATTTAAATGCTTTTACATTTTGCTGTAGGTTTCTATTGACTCAACTTTCAAAATTATGGAAAAGCATGAAAGAGCTGATTCATGTGCAGTGAGATCGATCTAGATCTTTTTCATCACATTTTTCACAAAGTTTTTTTTTCATCACAATATGAAGCAGAGAGGACAATTCTTTATATGGCACACATATTGTTGTGTAAAACATGAACACGCAGAATTTTTCTTTTCACTATATCACTCTGACACCATCTGCTCAGGATTATTTTCATACCTTTTGACCTACGTCTATATATCAAAGCAAAAACAAGTCAGAAATAAAATAAAGTCACTTTAGAGCAATAGATGAAAAAACAGGGTTTCTCCTGTCATTGGTATGATAAAACTTTGACTTATCAGAAAGCCTTACTGAAACAATGTACCTAAATATGGAACTTATTTTCTACATTGTGAAGAAAGCCATTCACTGCTAATGATAAACACTCACATAATCATACTATTCACTTTTCAGACCCACTCATACCTTTTCTGAAAGCCATACTCATGTCAGCTACATTATAAAAAGCTGGAGACAAAGCTGAAGAAGTCTCAAAATGCATGCAAGTCAATATAAACATGGATTTTAATGCATGAACAATGAAGACACTAACAACATTAAGTGCTTTTTCCCTTTGACTTCTTTACAACCAGAAAGAAAGTGGATGGCAGCAGACCCACTGCTTTAAACCATGAATAAAGTGCATTTCCCCTCAGTCTTAATTCACATTTTGTTTCAATCTGAGACTGTGTATTAGTATAACAGTCGAACTTTCTTAGAGTCACCACTGGTATTACAGGAGGATGTGCCTACATCTGGTATAGTGTGTCTCCAGCTACTCAGATCACTCAAGCAATTGAGTACAATGTTGCGCCTGTCTGGGTAATATCCTGTGCGTAAAGGTAAAATAAATCATGTAGGGGAAAGAAGAGGTAAATTCACAAAAGAAATAGTCTGGAATCAATTTGGAAGTAAAAGAGGTAAGTTTTTAACGATAGATTGATAGATAGATAGATACATACATACATACATACATACATACATAAATATATATATATATATTTAGCAGTAACAGAGGAGGTTACAAAGATGTAGGGTAAGGATAAATAGAGAAATATACAAAATCAGGCCTGGATGGCCTTGTATTCCCTGCATGTAAGTGGATTCAGTTCTTTAGAAAGTGTGGATGCAGCTTGGAAAGTAGGTCCCAAGTGATCAATGCAGGAAGCAGCAGAAGCAGATAACCTCTCTTAAACAGGCAAAGCAGGTAAAGGGAGGAAAGTAAAAGATGTCCACCCTTTTTATAGGCTTGCTGGACAGGAAGGGAGAGTGGAATAGACCACTTTTGACCCAGGGGACCCCTCCTTCTGGGAGGGGAAAAACCAAGTCTCTCTCTGCCCACCTGGATCAAGTTTCTTTTGTCCACTTGGGGGCTGGGTTCTTTCTTCAGCCCCCATCAAGGATGAGTGTAACCCAGCACACATCCACAGGTTTTATTTTTGAGGGAGTTGTGCATTGGCTTCTCTCAAAAGACTTAATCAGAATGCAATGCAGTTATGCCATCATCAAGACATTGTATGGTCAAGGAAAAAGACCAACCATGGACATATATTAGCAGAGATAGACCTTGGCACTTATGGTTCTTCATGTGGCTTGCCAGATATGCTTTAATTAACTATATTGGTATCCTACTTGGATCAACAAATTTAGTTTTACTATAAAGTTCCATATCAGCACTAACAAATGTATGTATCATTTGAGATGTCATGGAGCAAATGGACCTGACATGAAGGCAGAAGACTGAGGAAGAATGACCAAGCCAAAAGATGACCTAAGAAAATTATCTTTGCAGAATGAATGAAGCAAAATTAGACATGTCAGTCCAGTGATCTTAGCTAGGGTAGCTATTTTAGTAAGCCCAGTCTGTCATTAGCAATCTGGAACTACACAAGAGAATTTTTCAATACTTGGGCCAGTTTCCATGCTGCTGTAAGTCTGCATTGCCACTTTACACCAAGTGAAAATCTAGTCAACTCATTGAAGCAAATTCTTTTTACTTAGCTAACCTAGTTTGTTGTATTGAGTGTAGTCCATTCCCTTTATTAACAAGGAAAATAAGATCTATGACCTTGGCTACTTTCCTGTGAAAACAGTCCTTTGTCTCAGGATACAGAGAAGTGTGTGATGTGAATGAAGCTGCTAAAAAGAAACCTGAGCAGGAGTGCTCTACAGAAAATGTGGAAGTAACATATTGGGAAATCCTCTATGAGCTTCACAGGCTGGCAGATGTGACTGAAGGTCCTCTTTCTCTTTATCTGTGACATTTTAAATCCTGAGGGTATTACATAAAGCAGACAACTTCTGGGACAACACTGTTTTGATAGCTGCAAGCAAGTTAAGGCTTTAACAAAATGTAAAAGCAAAATGTTAAAGAAATTGTCACACTTATTTTTTTTTTTCTTCTAGCATTCTGAAACTTGTGTCTGGAATACTTGTGTTTCCATGGCACTGGAGTGTGTGTGAAGATCTTATGGAAGTTCTTAGTTTGTTGCTTAGTAAAGACTGCAGTGATCTCTGTCCCAGATTACTTATTACAAATTTATATAGCACAGCTGGTGTTGTGTATAAGCCACTGGGCATTTGTTGACACTACATTGAGCAGGTATACTTAGAGTACTCAAGAGAAAGTGGTATGGTATTTGTTTTCAAAAATTCCTAAAATATCTGCAAGGAACAATGAGAAAAATAAAATGTATACCATTGCACTTCAATCAGAAAATGCTGACTATTAGGAATTAATTTACCTTCTGCTACACCCTTGACAGATTATAGTAATTTATCTTAACTGCCAGGTAAGGGAAAAGCAAGACTAGATTAAAGTTGTCCCAGAAATTCAGGTATTGCAGGATGGTTCAGAACTAGGATAGAAAATGGAACAGATGTAATCCAATTCACTTAGAACAGGTAAACCTAGTAAAGATTCTGGGTTTACTATTTGAGGGAGCTATTTTCAAAATCACCACCTGAAACAACAAAAAAAGTCACCTTAACCTACTCAGAATGACTGATGTCATGAAATTAAGGTCATGTTTATGACTGAAGTCATGTTACAGCACGGAATATTATTAAAAAGAAATAGTAATGTCCATATCTGCAAAGCAAATTAATCAAAACGGTGGGTAACTAGAAAAGCTAAAGGCACAGGAGGCAGGAAAACCTATAAATATCAGTGTTTGTGATCACTGAAATGACCATCAGTAATACTGTGTTTTAGTATACTTTGATTTGCTGAGGATGGATTCCTGGAAATAGCTTCAATGAGAAAATGTAATAAATAATTTTTCAAGAGAGTGGAGCGATTACACAGCCTAACCACTCACAACATAAAGCCTGAGAAACATGCAGCAGTGATTATGTGATTTTGCTTTTTGGGGCTGAGCACAGCTGAGGTTCAAAAGAGCTTTCATAAGTCTTATGGGTGACTAGTTGGAGTCTGATTAATTAAACCTAAACACAAGAGTTTGGCACAATTAGAGATACCTACTTCTCTACTTCCCAGACTTCATCCTAATTATGGTAACTACGTTTGCTAAACGCCTTTAAAAGATTTAAGAGAAAAGTACACATTCCTTGACACACTTCAGAGCATACAAGAATCCCAGTCATCCTGATTATCCATCTACTGGTAAATATACCAGATCAAGATCTGTTCCTGGTCCTGAGGAATAAACATGATGCCAGTCCCAACAGTTATCTGCTCCTCCTTTCCAAGGTAAGGTGGCAGTCTCCAGTGTAGACACAGAGCTCAGAGTATTTCTCCAGTGTGTCTTGACTCATTACTGCTACATAATATGTGGAAATCATAGAATCACAAAATAGCTTGAGTTGGAAGAAACACTAAACATCATCTAATGTCAATCCCACTGCCATGGACAAGAACACCTTCTATTAGATCAGGTTGCTCAAAGCCCCATCCAACCTGGTGTTGAACATTTCCAAAGAAATGTCAGACACAACGTCTCTGGACACTCACAGTAAATAATTTCCTTCTTACATCTGATCTAAATCTATCCTACTTCAGTTTAGCACCATTACTGCTTGTCCTGCACTATACTACCTGATAAAGAGTATCTCCCCCTACTTCCTGTGGGCCTGCCTATAAGGTGTTCCCAGAGCCTTCTCTCATCTGAAAAACCTCAACTCTCTTAGACTGTTCTTATAAGGAAGATGCTGCAGCCTTGTGATCATCTTCATAGCCCTTCTCTGGATCCAGTTGAGCAGGCTCATATAATTTTTTATGCTAGGAGCCCCAGAGCAGGATGTAGTACTCCAAGTGGGATCTCACAAGAGCAGAGCAGAAGGGGAGACCTCACTTGACCTGCTAGCCATGTTTTGTTTGATTCAGCCAAAGATGCAATTAGCTTTCTGGGCTTTGAGCACAAATTGCTGGCTCATATTCAGTTTTTCATCTGCTCACATCCCCAAGTCCTTCTCCAAAGTGCTGCTTTCAATCCACTCATTGCTGGGCTTGTATCAATGTTTGCTATTGCCCTAACCCATGTGCAGAACCTTGCACTCAGACCTTCTTGAATTTCATGAGGTTTACACAGGACTGACCTCAAGCCTGCCAAAGACCCTCTGGATGGCATCCCTTCCCTCCAATGTGTCAGCCACACCACAAAGCTTGCTGTCATCAGCAAGTTTGCTGAAGGTGATCTCAATTCCACTGTCCAAGTCACAGCCAAAGATTTTACACCAACCAGTCTCAGTATTGAACTCTGACGTCACTGGTCTCCACCTAGACATCGAGTCATTGACTGCAACACTTTGAACATGACCATCCAGCCAATTTCTTATCAACCAAGAGTGCCATGTGTCTTCTCCCAAATCCATGTCTCTTCAATTTAGAGATAAGGATATCATGTGGGACACTGTCAAATGCTTGGCATAAGTTTAGGTAGATGATGTCATTTGCTCTTTCCTTATCCACCAATACTGTAACCCCATGGTAGAAGGCCACCAAATTTGTCAGGCATTTTTTGCCCTTAGTGAGGCTGTGTTAAATGTCACAAATCATAGAATCATAGAATCATAGAATCACAGAATCAGTCAGGGTTGGAAGGGACCACAAGGATCATTTAGTTCCAACCCCCCTGCCATGGGCAGGGACACCTCACACTAGATCAGGCTGGCCAGAGCCTCATCCAGCCTGGCCTTAAACACCTCCAGGGATGGGCCTCAACCACCTCCCCGGACAACCCATTCCAGGCTCTCACCACTCTCATGGTGAAGAACTTCTTCCTCACATCCAGCCTGAATCTCCCCACTTCCAGCTTCATTTCATTCTCCCTAGTCCTATCACTACCTGATATCCTAAAAAGTCCCTCCCCATTTTTCTTGTAGGCCCCCTTCAGATACTGGAAGGCCACAATAAGGTCACCTTGGAGCCTTCTCTTCTCCAGGCTGAACAGCCCCAACTCTTTCAGTCTGTCCTCATAGGAGAGGTGCTCCAGCCCTCTGATCATCCTTATTTTCTTCATACTCTAGTATAGTTTCCAGGAGAATCTGCTCAATGGTTTTGCTGAGCAATCCTTGGAATCCTAATCTGAAAAGAGCCTTGATCCAAGCTATTAATTATTAACTGTGTGCTTTAACTACATTCAGTCTAATACAGAATAATGATGATGTGGACCTTGATGTGAAAATTTTATAGGATTCTTTAAGACTCTCCAAGTAATCCAATTAATAATAAAAGCCTGATTCTTCCTGTATTTTGCAGTATCTGTCCTCTCTGTAAGAAAATCTGGTCTGTACATCTCACAGTAAAACTTCCATACTGTGAGCATTATTTAAGATGACCTGCACATCTGTGTATACTTTTTGAAGTCACAATTTTAGGGGTCATACATTTAATACCCTTAAGATGTTGAGTAGTATGTTTCAGCCTATTTTAAATCTTGCAAATCTTTTTGTTGTTGTACTGCAGGTCAAAAGTGCAGACCCAGACAGGTCACTAGTTCCCACTTGGTGATAAACTGTACTACATGCTCTATAGGAGCTGCCACTAAAAAAGACCAATGCCCAGAGCCTGCTTAGGGCAGTTCTACCTCAACATAGTCACTACTGTTATAAGCTTCATTTGAAAATATTCTTCAATTGTATTTCATTTGTGGCAAAAAAAAAAAAATTCACTTTAGAGAAAGTAGGAGAATAACAAACAGCATTTCTTCTTTTCTTTGGCTCAGTAAACAAATCTGTACAGATTCTAGAACAAGTCCACCATCTGCTTTTGTAAATCAGAGTCCAGGAAGAATTTGCTATTATAGCCTAAGAAGAGAAAAATCAATAAATGTTAAATTTGTCTGAGTGCCTGCTAGACAATGTTCATGAAAAATGCTGACACCAGCAATATGTTAGGAGTCCATGCTTATCTGTACACACACACAAAAAAGAATGCATTACTTTTCCTGTTACCTTGCATTTTCTTTCAGAAAATTGGTATCCTAGATGCTAAAGTACTTCTTCCTCTCTAGGTTGATTACTTGGTAACAGAAGTCATGAAAGAAAGATTTATCAGCATAATTAATTATTTTTGCCTTGCATACAGTGCAATGATGCCATCTACAGATCCTTGTAAAAAACATTCCTAAATGTATCCAATTCAGTCTGTAAGGCTTCTATCCTGGATATTAATTAATATGTTTATTTCACTGACTCTGACAGGAATTCTAATAGCTTAGCCACTGGAGATCAGATCCCCCACGACTGAAATCAAATAAAAGGCTCTCATCAGTTCTTCAGAAGCTGAATCAGGCCCTGAAACAATTTTTCAGTCATATAATACCCTCCATTCACTTCATCTGCAAGCCAAATTATTTCCTCTAATTTTGCTGGACAAAACAAACTGCTGATGAGGGTTTTTTCGTTTGGTTGGTTGGTTGTTTTTTTTTAATTCAGACAGACTGACCAGATCCTTCTGAGGGGTAAACTGTTCTGCTACATCAGATATACATAATTTCAGCACACTGTCTCTGGAGATTATCCCAACAAAACAGTTTTCCCTCACAAATGCCAAGAAAAGACTAGCGCTGTAATGCATACCCTCAGGCAGAGCTTCATATTGCTTTCAAATTCACGTATCATCCGAATCTCTGAAAGGTTCTTCTTCCACTCACTTATCTCTATTTTAAGATGAAATGAATGCAGTCTGAGCTCTTTTGGATTTTGGTTTATGTTCCTTGTTTTTTCTTCTTTTTCTTAACCTACATTACGTCCTCTAGGCAATTCCATTATCTGATCTGTCACTAACATTTTGTTCAAGATCTATATACTTTGCACTGCAAAATCTACAACTGTTTATTTCTGGAAATATCATCCTAAATCCACTTGTTCATTCTCAATAGATGAACTCTTTATTTGCATTTTTAGTGAAACTGGTGTTGGAAATGTACTGTGTTCTGTACAACATTAGATGAGAGAGGGAGGTTCTTGCTGAGATATCTGAACTGACTGCATGAATATAACTGTTGTGTTCTCCTTGCTCTGAGGTTGTACTTTCTTAATTAAAATGATGTAAATAAATGCAACATTCTTTATTATTAACCATAATAGGATCTGCTTATGAAGACAAACCTTTCAAAGTCATTATATTCACAGCCTCTTTTTCTCCATGGGCAGAAATGTAAGAAAGGAACAGCGCTCTGAACAGACAGCACAGGTATAACTAACGCACATTGTGCCTAGTGTCCTCCTGGTGACATCTGTGCTGATGGTTCTGTGGATGAGAGGATAACAATGAACATTTTATAACTTGACTTTAGCAAAGACTTTGAAATGGCCTCTCATAGTACGCTTACAGCTAAGCTGGTGAGATAAGGTTTGGGTAAATGGACTGTAAGGTAGGTGTAAAACTAGTTGGATCACTAAGCTTAATGATTTGTGATCAGTAGAACAAAGTTTAATTGGAAATCACTTCAGTGGAGTCAATGGTGGGGCTGATGCTGTTTAATGGCTTTATTAACGACCTTAGCAGTTAAAGGAAATGCACTTTCAGCAAGTTTGTGGGTGATGCCCAATTGAGGAAGAAACTACAAAAATGTGCCAGCAGGAATCCCTTCAAGTTCAAGAAAGGCAAATCCAAAGTCTTGCTCTTGGGAAGAATGATCCTGTCTCAGTACAGGCTGGGGGCTGGAAAACTCTGCAGAAAACTGGGAGTCCTGATGGACAACAGAATCATGACAGCAGTGTGTCCTTGCAGCAGTGAAGGTCAGCAGCATTCTGGGCTGTATTAGCAAGACTGTAGTCAGCACAGCAAGGGAATTGATTGATTATTTCTATTCAGCACTTTTGAAACCACACATGGAGCACTGTGTCCAGCACAAGAAAGACACACACCTACTGAAGGATTTTCAAGATAATCAGGAGCTGGGAAACAAGACATACAAGTACAGTCTGTGAGAGGTCCATCTGCTCAGTCTGGTGAAGAGGCAGTTTGAGGGCATCTTATTGCTGTCTACATCTAATAGGAATCAGTTTCTCCTGAGATATGCATATTGATAAGACAAGAGACAACAGACACTATGTGAAAAGAAAGAAATTCCACCAAAAAAATAGTTCAGAAGGAATTTCATCAACCACAAGAACAGGTTGCTTAGAGAAGCTGTGGACTCTGCCCTCAGGGATAATCAGAATTCAAATGGAGATGACTTTGAAAAACCTGACAGAACTTGTCCCTGGTCAGAGACAGGTGCTGGAACTCTGGGTGTTCCTTCCAACATAAATCATTCCATGAAGCTTAGGCAGGATTTCTGATGAAACTTTATTTTTCCTGCGTAATGAAGTTGTTTGTATCCATCTATTGAAGTGAGGAGATTCACTGGCTGTTTTTCATTAACTGTTTTCTTTGTTAGACTTTCTGTCTATTAGAAAACTTTCCCAGTAGCATAGGAGATAAAGTGTTAGCACAAGAGATAGGTTTTTAGATATAAATAAGAATGTTTTAATTATCATTGGTATTGGTACAAACCTTGAGCTCAGATAATTGCAGCTGCCAGACACAGCTGCTGAATGTGAGGTAGCCAAGATAAGATTTCTCACCCACTTGAAGAATGGCTGGAAACCAACTTGAAGAATTAACTAGAAGAAGATACAGTGACAATGTTGTCAGGAGGGCAGAAGGTGACAGTGAAGAACCAGAAGTGAAAGGATAAGATTTATGCAAAATAAGTTTTTAAAAATCCTAATGCATATGTATTGTTGAACTCTGTATAAAAGGCATGATTAACTTTGTTCAGGTTCACAGCCTTGCAGGGATGACCCACTGCAAACCCACGCATGCAATAATAAACTGATGGATGTTTCGTAATGACTCCAGTGATCATTAAGTGTCTCTTTATTACCGCATCACTATCCATAATTATTACTTAATATAGCTTAACAGTGCAGTTGCAAGACAAAATCATCAGAATCCAAGTATTAATAAGAAAAAAAAAATAGTGAAAATATCTGGTAAACACAACCTAATTGAACAGCCATTTCCCAGGTCATGTAATGAGTATAACTTCCATACAACTCAGACTAGTTTTAGTATTTATCACAAAGTCCATGGATCCTATGATATATAAAACAGAAACAAATGACCCTCTTTTATATTTAGGCAAACCATTACTTTTTCATTTTTTTGTGCATTGTTCACATTTTGTCTATTACAGAGATGCTTTCATTTCTACTAACACTTCTAGGTAGGCAACTCTAGAAACAGCTGTCTTCTTGGATTATTGAATCCAATCTTAATATCAGCAGGTTAATAAATAGAAGAAGAAAAAAATTTAAATCCTGATCACCAGAACAAACCTGAACACCTGAAACAGTTTATCCTGTTCTACGAGACTCTAAGTTGGGTTTAACAGTAAACAACATCTTATCACGAAAGTAAAACTCTATCTAAATACTTTAGTTTTAGAAGTTTTACATTGGAAAAACATGGACATTTAGAAATTGTTTATTCAAATTTCTGCTTTAAATAGAAATGTAAAAACAAGCAAGAAGTGAGCCAACAGTTTGACTAGAAGATTTCTAGTGATATTTAAGAAATATCTAAACCATGATGAACTTTCAGTATCTCACATAGGTAAGAGTCAGTTCTGCTGTCTGACACCACTTACTACAGTCCTGGTAAATATAGAAGATCAGTGCTTGTCTGCCTGGATGTAGGTACTATACAGCTATATATGTGATGTTTGGAAGAATAAGATTAATAAAAGGGCAGTTAACATGAAACACAAGAGAACCAAACTATCAACTGTGAAAAAAGTACCAAAGAAAAAGAGGGAGGGAGGCGTATAGGGGAAATGGAAAGTAAAAGGAATAAAGGTCACTTAGAAAATTGCCTGTTCAGATTTTTTTGACATTTAGTACTGAAATAAAAAGCTGCAGCAAAATAGCTAAGAGGAAAGACATACATATGACTAAAAAAAGAGACATGATTAATTGAAAAAGTCTACAACAATCTCATAATTCCAAATCTCTGAATAGCCATAGGTTCGTATGTTTGCTACAAACTGACCATAACCAGTATACTCCACCCAAATGAAAATATTTAAACAGTTGAATAGCAGGCAGATATTTCTACAGTTGAATTCTCACAACTGTATTATCATATGGGATCATTTTAGTGTAAACATTCAATTATGTTTTAAACTCTTAAAGAGATCATTGACATAAATGTAGCTTTTGCACTGGCTTATTTCCAGTTTTTAACAAATATGATTTAACAAGATCTTGAACCTGGATGCCATATAGATTAAATAACATTTAAAAAAACAAATATGTAAGTTTCAGTGTCTGGCAGTCATTTAAAACCATTCAGAGGAATATTATTTCTGAAATCTGTCTGAATCAGAGTTAATGGGAGTGTTTAAAATACTCTGAAAAAAAATATCAGCATGACTATGAAGAACTACTATACTGTCTTCCAAACATACAACACAATTGAATCCATGATATAAAAGTTTATAATCTAATTTTATATTATGTATTTCAGGCTAAATTTAAGTATTAAATACTTCCTTCTCATTAAACGTGGGGACATTGTATATCATATAATCTTCATTCACATTTAATTTCAAAGTTCATACATGTGTGCTCAAATCAAAATATTTAAATATCTGTAGCATTTTTTAGGGTTCAATTTAACTTAGCTTAAGGTAGACATCTAAAACAAGTACCTTGAACAATACTGCAGAATTCTTTCTTTACAAGAGCTGTAAATGTGCCTTCTGGGTAGCACTAATCAACAATTCTTGCTGTTAATAAGATAGTTCCTCCAGAAGGGAACCATTCAGACCTGTGTGATGAAGATATCTTGAGCTCCAAGACATAAGTAGTCATCTGAAAACTCACTGTGCTGAATAGTCCTTTCCACCCTTTCTAACTCCAAATTATCAGAGTATGTCTAGACATGAGCTGGGACACTCTTGCATGGCACAGGCCAAAAATGCCCCAAGCCTTGTTCTAATAATGTAAAAGCAATAATACTGAAAATTTCAGCACTAGAGTAAACTAGCATATTTTTAGGTACATATGCAATACAGGAAGTCCTATATCTTTCCAGAGACACCTGTCTATGAACTAATCTCCTTGTGTAATTTCTATATAGTCAATGCCTAATGTCAGATGAACCTGAGATCTAAGATCAGAGACAAATACTTGTTAGTTTATTTTTTGTAGATTTTTAATTCCTTGATTTGACTTCAGTAAGTATTAGTGCAATTAAGTTTGACTCTTTTGGATATCGTACTGTTAGGAAGTGATTGGGAAGATGCCAGCGCTATCAGGCCAGGAAGAGACACCAGGACACAGGGACACCAGGATCTTGAGCCTGTCTTGAGCGTTCACCTGCTAACCAGTGAAATTACTTTGCATTACCGTGGAAATCTTGATGATCTGAACTTTAAACATAAATTTCACTTTAAACACTGGTTTAAGTCACATGGTAAAGGAAATGGAAAAGTATATTTGCATGAAGTTGTTTTGATGATGATACACCTCAACACAATGTGGAAAATTCATGCTGTCTTGTGGAAAATTCATGCTGTCTCTTTGTTATGAAAAGATAACTCTGATGCAGATGTTCAAGTGTGACCAGCTTCCAATAAAAGTCACCCTAAGATTTGGGGATTACAGAATCGGTGCAAACTGTTAGTGTAACCTGTGTTCCTTCTGTGCTGAGGACCACGACCTAGATATAGGAATGACCATTAGTCAGCCATCAGAAGGGCTGACAGTTTTCTTCCCATAAAATAGATTAGGAGAATGAATCAGACAGAGGCAACATGGTTTGGAAGTAGGAAACTTCTGTGAATGGGGATGCATCAAAAGAAAGAAAAGTTTACCTGGGAATCACTGAGCTGAAGCCATCTCAGCTGGATATAGAGGTCACTGGAAGTTGCAAATAATTTTAGTCCAGTAAAAACAGCCAAGCAAGAACTTAGGAAGAAAATAAACAGGAAACTGGAGTTGAAACTCAGTATTTGATTAAGGAGTAGAAGAACAACTCTAAGTCTCAGCTGCATACCCCCAGTGTTCAGAGTCTGCACTGAGCCCCCCACTAAAGTTGCATTGCAAGACATGCATACAAAGTTGCAGTTGAGGTTTGAGCAGGGGGATTAACTAAAACTTGCTATTTGGATGGAAGGTAGAGGATTTTGTAATTGGGGAAGAAAACGGATATACCAGACACATTCCTTTAAACTCTTCTTTAAATTCCAGAAGTATGTTGACAAGCTGTCAGGGGTTAGGGCTGGGGCAGCCACTAGACAAGCAAATGACAGAGGCTCTCTGTTACCATTTTCCCTTCCCAAGGGGAAGAGAATGGGAATAAAGGAGAGAGAGTTATGGATTAGGAATTAAAATTAAAATAACTTTAATGAAAAAAGTAATAATAAAATAGAATATATCCAAATATATACAAAACAAGTATCAGACACAACCCAGCTGATGGCAATTATCTCACCATCACCACTGAAGTTGTGGTCAGGCACTGGGGAAGTCCCAACAGCAGACAGGAAACAGATTCAGGAGCTGGATTCTGGAACTGGATTCATGAACACATAGATTGGCATTGAACTCAGAACAGACAGACTCCTCCTCAGACACCAGCCACTGAAGAAGAGAACTTGACCTTTGTGATCACTCAGCTTTATACCCAATTCCACATATATTTAACAGAATACCTTGCTGGTCAGTTTAGGGTCACCTGTCCTGTCGAGACGTCACAGGTGTGACTTCTTGCTTTACAACACCCCAATGTGGGACATAATATTTAGCAGTGACCTTGGTCTCCATAGAAGCAATTACAAGCAAATGTTTTCCTGCACACCAATCCTTAGTAGTAACTATAAACATTAAGGGTTATCACTTTGAGAAACAGACACTGTCTATCTTAAAAAAATGCAGTTACTTAGAAGAGACTTTGCTGAAAAGCAAAATCACTGAACAGAATTAGTTTTGTTCAAACCAGGACAGATGTACAGCACGTCTGTATGGTTCTGGGAAAAACCTCGTTTCTTGATGTTTCTATTTTCCACCTGTAGAGTGGCAGTAACATTGTCTTTCTCTTAGCAAAATGCTGGGAAGACAAATCAACTGATGAAAAAATTATTAACTATACTTCTATCGTCTATACAAGTTGCAAACCCTGGTGAGTTCTTCAGTGCAGTTCAGTATTTATCTCGATTGTTAACGTCCACAAGGTAATAAAAAAGGGCACATTGTCCAACCTCTTACTCCCCTCTAGATTATTCCCATAGGAAAACGCCAGGATCATGCCTCAAGACTCAGTCATTTCATTTTTAAGCAGATTCTAGATGTGAACAGTTACTTTGCTAATACAAATGTATCTCAGAAGCTAAAAAGCTGGGTGCAGTATAAAAATTTTCAATGCAAAAAAGAAGCTCATTACTCTAAACATACTACATCAGGCAATTGTATTCTCTGTATCACTAATAAAAGGAATTAAAAGAAAAAGTTTTCTAATACTGACACCATGAATGCTGTTACCATATAGTGTTGCGACATCTCAGTTTAAAATCTAATTCAGAATGCATTTAGAAGCATTCCATTTAGGATACACTGTAATAACTTGATTTAATGATTGTACTCTGCTCTGATGGGGTTGCAGATGGAATATTGTCTCCTGTTCTGGAGAGAATCTAATGGAGGGACACAGAGATGATTAAGAGACTGGAGCATCCCTCTTGCAGAGAAGATCAGAGAGACCTGGGGCTTATTAGCCTGGGAAAGCGAAGACAGAGACGGGATTTTATCAATACAGTCTAAAAGGTGGAGGTAATGAGGGTGGGGCTGGACTCTTTTCAGTGATGGCTCCTGATATGACAAGTGATAATGGGTACAAACTAGAACACAGAGGGCTTCACCTGAACTTTAGGAGAGCTTTTTTTAACTGAAATTTTACTTTGAGAGTGCCAGAACACTGTTATCAAGGCTGCCCATAGAGGTTGTGGAGCCTCCTTCTCTGGAGGCTTTCAAAAGTTACCTGGATGCATTCTTGTGCAACCTGATCTAGGGATACCTGCAATAGCAGGGGGGGTTGACTAGATAATCTCCAGAGGTCCCTTCCAGCCTCTTCCATTCTGTGTTTCTATTATTCTATGAAAACCAAAATTCTAAACCCTCCAGCAAAGACAATGTGTGTTTGGGAGACGGTCAATTGAAAAAAATTATAATTACTCATGATAAATCATGAGTATCCAATACACACAGAGCCTGAATGTTTCAATTCACTCCCTAGTATATCTGATCTATATGTATTATAATAAATTGACACTTGTGTGTTATTAGGATTCCCTGACAACAAGATAAACAGATGTGGAACAGACATTTTCTATGCTAGTGAGATCTCAGCCTTTGAAGCAGGATGACTGCGGCATATTATTTATTGGGAACAATGCCTAGAACCTCCTAACACCCAAATTATGACTAGGAATTCTTTGGGAGAGTGCCAGCTGGCACAAATAAAAGATCTTCTAGAGACTGTTCTAACAACCCAATAGGATTTTCCAGTGCCCAGGTACTCTCCTGAACACTGTTTATTGTATACGTGCATATAAAAAACCCAAATACATACATATATTCATATAAAAAATAATGAAAATATATATTGATTATGTGATTAGAAGTTCTGCTTGTCCAGGAGCTCTTACCTTCCCAGAAACTCCAATGGAAAACTTCAAGGGATCACTCTACCTATATTCTTCTGTTAGACTGCACGGGAATTGCCAACTGGAAAGGAGGACACTTCAGAATAAATACCAGCTAACTTGTTCTGAATGGGAACTTCTATTTATAGAAGCATCGTTGATTTATGTGTGGAACTGAGTGAGTGGTATAGAATATAACAATAATTTAAACTCATTTCTCTCTGGATTTTGAAAATCAAATGAGCAATCACAAGTGGACTGTTCAGTGGATAGGAAACGGGCTTGATGTTCACATCCAGAGGGTAGTGGCCAATGGCTCAAAGCCCACATGGAGACTGGTGACAAGTGGTGTCCCCCAGGGGTCCATACTGGGACCAGTACTGTTTAATACTTTTATCAATGATACAGACAGTGGGATTGAGTGTACCAACAGCAGGTTTGCAGATGGCAGCAAGCTGAGTGGTGCTGTTGATGTGATAGAGGGATAGGATGTCATCCAGAAGGACTTGGACAAGCTGGAAGTAGCCCCAGGTGAACCTCTTTAACAAGAGCAAGTGCAAGGTCTTGGACCTGGGCCAGAACAATCCTCAGTATCCATACAGGCTGTGGGATGACATGTTAGAAAGCAGCCCTGCGGAAAAGGTCTTGGGAGTTCTGGTGGATGAGAAGCTGGACATGAGCAGGCAGTGTGTGATTGCAGCCCAGAAGGCAAATTGCATCCTGGGCTGCATCAAAAGAAGCATGACCAGCAGATCCAGAGAGCTGATTCTGCCATTTTGCTCTGGTGAGATCTCACCTGGAGTACTGCATCCTGCTCTGGTGCCCTCAGCACAAGGACATGGACCTGATGGAGTGAATTCAGAGTAGGGCAACAAAAATGATCAGGGGGATGGAACACTTCTCCTTTGAAGACAGGCTGAGGGAGCTGGGGTTGTTCAGCCTGGAGGAGAGAAGGCTCCAGAAGACTAATAAGGACCTTCCAGCACCTGAATGGGGCCTACAGGAAGGCTGGAATGGGACTGTTTACAAAGGCCTGTAGTGACAGGATTAGACATGAGTAGGTTTAGGTTGGATGTTAGGAGGAAGTTCTTTACCATGAAGGTAGTGGAACACTGGAACAGGTTGCCCAGGGAGGTAGTTGAAGCCACTTCCCTGTGGGTATTGAAGGCTAGGCTCAACAAGGCTCTGAGCAATCTTCTAGTGGAGGATGTCCCTTCTCACTGCAGGGTAGTTGGTCTAGGTGACCTGTGGAGGTCCCTTCCAGTCCAAACTATCTATGATTCTATGATCACCATGAATAAACAAAAAACTATCAACAGGGGAGGCACATATCATATCACATATTTTACAAGAATATTTAGACAGTATTCAGAGCACACAATTATTTTTTATCTATAAATTAGTAAATGTCTTCCAATTCACTTGACAGACTACTCTTGTCCTAACTTTAAGCAGTGCTATGATAAGCAATATGGGTAAAATATTCCCTGTTATACAAAAGAGCTGGCTGCCAAGACCTTTCCTTTGGAAATAATCCCTTTATTCCTAGATCTAACATGTCCCATAATCTTTCAAAAAGGCTGCACTACCCATATTCTAAAGCCAGAACTGGGGTGGAATTTCTAGGAGGAAAAAGAAGGGATACAGTGGGAAATTTTGTAAGTTCACTGCTAATGAGTACCATCTGGCTGGAAGGGAAGCAAAAAGCTACTGGCTTGATCAGGTTTGGTTTCTACCTGCTTTTTCTTGAAAAAGGATGCACACAAA
Organism: Indicator maculatus; assembly: GCA_013399975.1. Classification (NCBI taxonomy): domain Eukaryota; kingdom Metazoa; phylum Chordata; class Aves; order Piciformes; family Indicatoridae; genus Indicator; species Indicator maculatus. The sequence goes on along the minus strand of VXBD01005617.1, from coordinate 6,698 downwards.
ACCTGGACTGGCAATCTTTGGAGAGGACCTTCTAAACCTAAAACATAAAAAGCTTTTTAAAATACAGAGAATAAAAATTAGCTTACTATTAGTCTCCTTAATAAGAGTGATTTGTCTAAGTTGCAAGGCAATTACTATCAATATCATTACTCCTGATAATGTACAGATGAAAGCACTATGCACACATCATTTCCTCAGCTACATCTTGTGCTCTCCTTTTCAAGCAGGGATGTAGCCCCACTCTAAACAGTGGTTCTATTTCCTTTGAATGACAAAGTAGTCCAAAGCAACTTGTGTTTAGCAACATTATGTGGAGGTTGATCTGCATGTGATGCTTTTTAGAAAGGAACTATCCAATCTAATGCTACCACTAAGTCTAATCAGAGAGATGACTAAAGCTCCTATAGACTCAGATGGCCAAAATGCTCACAGGAAAGTGGTTGTAGCATTTTTTTGCAGCCAGGATCTTGACTGTTCACCTAAGTTCCTACATAAGTACAAGGTGTCCTGGACTCCACATTACCTAGTTTTAAAAGAGTTCAGTATATATAGAAACATATATGCTGGACAGTGAATTGCAGTCATATTGCTGAATGTAATACTGATATAGTCATCAATATCACCATTGGTGTTTTTCATTCATCTTTTCAAGAAGGTAGTTAAATAAATACCTAATCTAATGATAAATACTGTGTCCATTCCCATTATTAGGCATCACCTTCCATTTTTTTCCTTCCTTTCTCCTCTGACAGAGTGAATAAAAGCTTCAGTCACTGTTAAATCCAGTGGAGCTTGAGGGTTTAGGGTAGGTTTTGGTGGTTAGTCCTATGATGGTAACAAACTGTGAGTCTCTGCTCTGCCACTAGCACCTGCAACCAATCAGGGAGTGAAAATACACTTAAAACCAAAGAATACTGATACCCTTGCTTCCTTTTGGAGCTTCTCTCCCTCTGATCAGAAGTTGCTAGGCTGACAGTACATGGTAGAGCTATTGCATCACCAGACTAAAGCAGGAGAAATCTTGGTAGACAGACAAAAGGTAGTAAAAATTTCAAAGTTACAAGGTTCCTCTTGGAGCTGCAGAAAGTGACAGGTTTGTCAGTGCAATCGTAACTGAAGCATCTAAGTAAAAAGGAAAACAACACCAACAATAAATAAATAAATAAATAACTAGATTAAGACCCTGCCTTTTGATTTTGTCTTTTTTTTTCTGGAGATAACTAAAAGTCAAGTTTACAAATAGTATATATGCATTTTAAGAGAAAAAGTCCTCCCCAATGATCAGGGGGTTGTGGCTACTAAAAGAACTGTCAGAGGGGAGAAAGTGACTATTTATTTTTTTCCTAAGGGCAGAAGAAAAACCTCTCACATTAAACATTTAAGAACCTGTCAGGGCTGAAACGTAAACATACAAACACGGATGGCATTCTGTGTGCCGCAGTGTAAATGTTTCCCAAACTGCAAATATTTAGCTGTTCCACAGTCTGTTTTTTAAAAAAGGAGCTATATTTTTGGATTGCAGACCCAAAAAGAAGTAGATGCCACACTTGCATGTATACTGTATTGTCTATTTTAAATCTCCCATGTAATGTTCAGAAAAATTACAATAAAATTATAAGAATTTCCAGGTACATCTGGATTGTTTTGTTGTGAGCATTTTAAATTATGATGATTTTTTAAATTTTTAGATGATTAGCCTAAAGACCAAGACTTGAATACGCTTAAGAACTTGTGGTAGTTTCAGGCTTTCTTGGCCAGTTAGATTAGAACCCCCAGGTCACGTTCTGCCAGAAAGCTTTGCCAGCCACACTCCCCAAGTCTGTAGCATTGCTTGGGGTTGTGGGGACCTAGCATTTGGCCTTGTTGGAGCTCATCCCATTAATGTTGGCCCATCAATCCAATCTATCTAAATTAAAAATTGCAAACAAAATCAAACCCAATGCTTTCAATTCTATCTACATATGTACATTGTACACAATATTTACAAAGTAGCCATCCTGAGGAACAAATCAACAGAGAGGTAACACTTAGTTCTGCATGGCATGCTTCAGTCTGGTCCAAATTGTTGCTTCAGGCATAAATCTTTTAGTATCTTCACCAACAGTCAGATGGGCAAGGCAAGGGTTAGAAGAAAATTGGCCAGAGAGATCATTCCAAATCCTTTCTAAATCTCCCCTTCTGCTCTATGGATTAATGAGCAGCACAAGCTTTCCTACAGTGGCTTCTCTGTCACAACCAGTACAGCAAGAGCTCCCCCCTTTGTTTTCACAAACTTTAACCATTTTGCTTACTTCTGACTCTTAAAATCAAGACAACAGCAAAAAAAAGGGGGGGGGAAAGGAAAGGGAAAAAAAACACACCTAAGAAATCCCAAAAATAAACCCAAGGTTTCAACAGAAAATATATAACCTGAATACTTTGCCTTCTTTACAAAACCACTCACTTCAAGCCAAGCTAGGTTTGCCCAGGGAACAGGATGTTTTGAAGTGGTCAGCCTGTTGAGAAATGACTTTTCATGGCAAGCAGTTCAGAAAACCTCTCTGATAAGTCTAACTCATTTTTTTACTGCCCATTCAAAACCCAAAGCCTTCTGAAAACAAACTCACTCTTAGAATTTCTTAAAAGACCTGAGTTTCTTCAAGCTGCTACCACTTCAGTCAATAATCTTGCAACTGAGCCAGAGCCTCTTAGGTTGAAGTCATTTTTATTGAAAGCTGAAACAGATGCTTGAAGACCTCGAGGAGCTGACTGAGAGCTTGTGGGTCAATTAAAAACAGGGCAAGGACAGGCGATATTACAGTGGGGGTTTCCTACAGGCCACCTGATCAGGAAAAGAGAGAGGATGAGGCTCTCTATAGACAGATAGGAGCAGCTTTGCATTCACATGGCCCAGTCTTCGTTAATGACTTACCATCCCAGCATGTGTTGGAGGGACAGTACAGCAGAACACAAGCAATCTAGGAGGTTCCTGGAATGCACTGATGATAATTACTTTCTGTAAGTGGTTGAGGAGTTAATGAAGCTGGTGCTTGTTCTCACCAACAAGGAGGGGCTGATAGCGAATGTGAAACTCCAGGGCAGCGTTGGCTACAGTGGCCACAATATGGTTAAATCTGTCCAGAGACATCAAGTGTGACAAGATCTTCTATAAGTATGTCAATAATAAAACAAAGAGTAGGGAAGAGGTGGGCCCTCTCTGGAAGGAAAGAAGGGGACCTGGTCAGCCAGGATAAAGAGAAGGCCAAGATACTCAATGACGTTTTTCCTTTCAGTTTTCACTGGCAAGGGATCTAGCTACATAAACCAAGTTACAGAGGGTAAAAGTAGGAACTGTGAAAATGAATAAACACCCACTATGAGTGAAGATCAGGTTCAAGACCACCTAAAGAATCTGATGGTGCTCAAGTCTATGGTATCTGATGAGATTCACCTGCAAGTCCTGAGGGAGTTGACACATGAAGTTGCTAAGCAGTTTTCCATTATATTTGAAAAGTCATGGAAATCTGGTGAAGTTCCCACTGGCTGGAAAAGGGGAAGCATAAATCTCATTTTCAAAAAGGGAAAAATGAAAAATGAAGACTCAGGATCCTACAGGCCGCTCAGTCTCACTTCTGTGCCTGGCAACATCATAGAGCAGATCCTCCTGAAAATTCTGCTATGGAACATGAAAAACGATGAGGTAATTGGTAATAGCTAACATGATCTCACCAAAGACAAATCACGCCTGACAAATTCAGTGGCCTTCTGTGACACAATAATAGCTTTGATGGACATGGGAAGAGAATCTGATGTTTTCTACCTGAACTTGTGCAAACCATTTGTCACTCTTTCCCACAACACTCTGGTCTCTAAATTGGAGAGACATGGATTTGATACATGGACCACTCAGTGGAAAAGGAATTGTCTTAATGATCACATTCAAACAGGAACAATTGATGGCTTGATGTCCAAGTGAAGGTAAATGATGAGTGGTGCTCCTCAGGGGTTGGTGTTGGCAAAATAGGCAGTGAGATTGAGTGCACCCTCAGCAAGTGCTGGCACCCTCAGCTGACAACACCAAGCTGTGTGGTGCAATTGACGTACCTTAGGGAACGCCACCCAGAGGGATCTTGACAGAGTTGAGAGGTGGGCCAATGACAACCTCATGAAATTTAATGAAGTCAATGCAAGGTCCTGCACCTGAGTCATGGCAAACCCAAGCACAAATACAAACTGGTCAGAGAATGGGTAGAGAGTAGTCTTGGGAGTGCTGGTTGATGAGAAGCTCAATGTGAGCTGGCAATGTGTGTTTGCAGTCCAGAAAGCCAACTGTATCCTAGACTGCACTAAAAGAAGCGTAGTCAGAAGGTCAAGGGAGGTGATTCTCCACCTCTGCTCTCATGAAATGTCTCCTGGAGTATAGTGTCCAGATCTGGAGGCCCTAATATAAGAAGGGCACAGAACTGTTAGAGTGGCTCCAGAGAAGGGCCACAAAGAGGAACAAAGGGCTGAAGCACCTCTTCTATGGAGGCAGGCTGAGAGATTTGGGGTTGTTCAGCATGGAGAAGAGAAGGCTTTGGGAAGACCTTATAGGAGCCTTCCAGTATTTGAAGGGAGCCTGCAGAAAAGCTGGACAGAGACTTCTTACAAAGGCATGTAGTGATAGGACAAAAGGTAATGGCTTCGAACTGGAAGAAGCTAGAATTAGATAAGATATTAGGGATTAATTTTGCCCCATGAGGGTGGTGAGGCACTGGGACCAGCTACCAGAAATGTTTTGGAGTCTTTAACCCCAGAAGAGTTCAAATCCAGGTTGGATGGGCCTTGAGCAACCTGGTTTAGTAGAAAATGTGACTGTCCATGGCAGGTATGTTAGAAGTAGATGATCTTTAAGGTCCCTTCCAACCCAAACCCATCTATGATGACCACAAATGACTACAAAAAATTCAGTAATGCATATATGTTGAAATGCAGTAAAAAGAAAAAAACCCAAACAATTCTAGAAAATTGCCTAAGACATTATGCAGAAAATTTCCTAATTCCTCTAAAAATATGACCAAATGTTTGAATAAGAACAGCAACTGAAATTTCAGTACCTATAGTAAATAAGGCAGAGACTGATAATTCTCTTTCTCTGGGCATAAGCTGATGATAATTAAGGAAGATTTCTTCTGGTACTGTAATATTGCCTGCTTATAGTAAAACATGTTATATTCTCAAACTAAGGTTCCACAAGTCAAGATGCATCCTATTTTTGCAGAAAATGTTTTATCTCAGTCTTAAAAACAGTAGAAGATATTTATAGTATCATATGACTTTAAAGGAAAAAAATATTTCCTAATAAAATTAAAATGTACTTGCACAAAATGCACATTATCTAACACTTTGCCTAGCACAATGCTGTGTCAGTGAACCTGGCAAGGTACTTAAAGTTCTGACTCATTGGAGTTGTAGCTCCACAATGTGGCCAATGTGAGAATATATTGAACGAGAGAGACATTTCCTATGATTTCCCAGTTGCTATGTGAATGCACTCCCCAGTTAGGCATCAGAAACCTTATCCACAGCCTCCTCTCCCACCAGGAAAAATTACAGGCTAATGCAATCTACTAATGGACTTCTCTTCCAATATTAGCTTCACGAAGTTATAATATTAATTTCAGGAAGCTTAGCGGTTTTTTATATCCTGTAAGATGATGGTTTCTTTATAACAGACCATACCACAAAAAAAAAAAAAAGTAAATATAATTGATATAGTATCAACAAAGGAAAAACACATGTCTGCTCAGTAGAACAGCTTTTCATTCTTCAGGCAAATTCATGGACTGATAAGGAGAGAAACCATATATTTTAAACACTGTAGACATGATTGTTTTTTCTGATGGAACAATCTGCTAAGCAAGATAAATATATTACTTTGAATTACATGTCATTGATCATTAAATTCTCCTACAAATACTTCTTTTCTTATGGTGAGTTTTTTTGGGTTTGGGGGATTTTTTTGAGAAGCTTAAAGGTAAATCCATTCAGTTTATTTGTTTTAGTATCTATGTGAGTGTTTAACTTAAAAGCTGGACCAGAGATCTAGATTCTAGTATTCCCTGGGGGTTACTAGAAACAATTCAGATCCATTGTTTATTCAATATAAGTAGTTTTTGAATTTAACTTTTAGAATAAATGCACTAAAAGTTCCTTCACTGTGAACCACAAAAGTGATGGATGTTCAGAGAGTTTAGGAATACAGTTAATTCTGTGCTACTGAATTGCTGAGTGATTCATTCAAACAAGAAAAAATTTGAACTGGGAAATTACAGTACAGTTAAGGTTGCCAGTCTGCATTATTTTATTCCTAGTTAAACCTTTCAGGCATTCATAATTTGACCATAAAGATTTGCTCTGCCCTGGGGCTACTGAGATATATATTAGGCTGACAATCTGTTCTCTATTCAGCTTGTTATGTCTAGAGAAGAAATATCACACATTATCCTGAGTCTGCTTGCACAGTCTGACAAGGGTATGAAGTAAAGGATCGAATGACAAATTTATCTTGTTTTTTCTTATATCAGTTGACAATGTTCTGTAAAATTTTGGTCACTCAATTTTAATTATCCTCAAGATAACTAAAACTGTGATGATACATAATCAGAATACTTTACAAGCATGATTTAACTGATATTTATTATATCTCCATAAGGCAGGAAGATGTTATTATCCTTACT
>VXBD01005616.1:84086-111790 GCA_013399975.1 Indicator maculatus | reverse complement strand
CCCCCTGCCAAAGCAGGAGCACCTAGGGAAAGTCACACGGGATCACATCCAGGCAGATCTTGAATCTCTTCAGAGAAGGAGACTCCACAACCTCTCTGGGCAGCCTGTTCCAGTGCTCTGTCACTCTCAGAGTAAAGAGGTTTCTACTCATGTTGAGGTGAAACTTCCTATGTTCCAGCTGATGTCTATTGCCCCTTGTCCTGTCACAGGACACCATTGCAAAGAGACTAACACCTGCTTGAAACCCACTCTTCAATATTTATAAACAATAAGATCTTCTCTCAGTCTTCTCTTCTCTACACTAAACAGCCCCAGTTCTCTCAGCCTTTCCTCAGAAGAGATGTTCCAGGCCCTTAATCATCCTTGTAGCCCTCTGTTGGGCACTCTCTAGTACATCCTTGTCACTCTTGCACTGAGTAGCCCAGAGCTGGACACAGTGCTCCAGATGTGATCTCACCAAGGCAGAGTGGAGGGGGAGGGGAAAGAGACCTTTCCTTGACTTCCTGTCCACACTCTTATTAATGCACCCCAGGAGAGTGCAATTCATTGCACTATCTTCATATTAACAATGGGATTTGATGATCTTAGAGGTCTTTTCCAACCTGAATGATTCTGTGAGTCTGTAATTTCTATTTGTGCAGGAAGATCTGTGCAGATGACAACAGTCCCATGTCTAGCTGGTACACAGCAACCAGTTGCAGACTGGATCTCTGCAAGGTCATGAAAGGGCAGGAGCCTGAAGTAAAGAAAGTACAGAGCAAGAATCTTCCCAAAAGATGAAGCTGAAACTCTGAAAGAGAATTTGACAGGCTGCATATGAAAAGCTAAAGAGATTTTTGTCACAGATTGTCAAGGATTGGAACAGGCTGCCCAGGGAGGTGGTGGAGTCAGCATCCCTGGATGTATTCAAAAAACACGTGGCCAGGGCACTTTGGGACATGGTTTAGTGGATGTGGTGGTCTCAAGTCGATGATTGGACATCAGGGTGATGATCTTAGAGGTCTTTTCCAACCTTCTGTGGTGGAAAAATCCTGGTTTGTTTCCCCAGAAATCATGACAAGTTAAACAGATGAGGTCATGAGGTTGGTTTTAGGCTTCTTTGATCAGCCTTTCTGAGCCAGGATGAAAAACTTCCTTTCCAGTTTACCTTCCTCTGTATGATCTCTTCTTTTTTATTCATCTGCTTTATCAGTACTGTATGTTGGAATTCAAACTGTGTCCTTGTTGGGAATCAGTGTGATCTTGAAAAGGCTGCATGCCTCAGAGGCAGAAGGATGTAAGGTGCAAATATCTGATTACTTCCATCTGTGGCATAGCTCTGCAGCTCTCCTGCTCATCAGCTGGGATACTCCTTTCATCAATCAAATCAAACAGCTCTCTGCCTTCACTCAGGGAATAAAGCTCATATGTGACTGAGGCACAGACTCCCTCAGCACCATGTGGTGATGCCACAGCAGATACCAGCACCAGAAGCAGCTCTGCTGCACACTGCTGCTGCTCTCTCTGTTCCTTCCCTGACTGCCAGTTGCTAAACCAGCAAAACACTTCCAAAAGCACATGAAAATATTGCTGCTGTGTTAACTCCCTGAGCTGGTTCAGCATGAGATCAAATGAAAGAAAAGGTTGGGAGTACTCAGCTTAGCTGTATTGTCCAACCACAGGCACCAGCTGGAAGCAGCATCCCTCCCAAACTGTGCTGAGAGAATGAGTTGGAATTCCCTTAATCCCATTTTTCTAACAGAGCAATATGCATTTAAAGGAAAATGTCCCAAATCTTTGCTTCTGGTGGCTAAGGACAAGTTATTTCCATCTTGCCTCCTGTTACTCACTAGAGAACTCTTTGCTTCACCCTTGGTTCTCTTGGGGACACAAGTGACTGTTGGCAGATTTAGAGTGGCTCTCATGGAATTCAGCAAGGCCAAATGCAAGATCCTGCACCTGACTTGGGGCAGTCCCAAGCACAAATCCAGCCTGGGGGGGTGAATGGATGGAGAGCAGCCCTGAGAGGGACTTGGGGCTACTGGTGGGTGAATAGCTGGACATGAGCCAGCAATGTGCACTTGCAACCCTAAACTAACAGTGTCTTGGTCTTCATCCAAAGCAGTGTGGGCAGCAGAGGTCTGCCCCTCTGCTCTGCTCTGTTGAGATCCCACCTGCAGTGCTGAGTCCAGCTCTGGAGTCCTCAGCACAGGAGAGGCATGCACCAGTTGGAGCAGATCCAGAGGAGGCCACAAAAATCATCTGAGAATTGGAATTCCTCTTCTGTGAGGACAGGCTGAGAGAGTTGTGGTTGTTCAATCTGGATAAGGCTCTGGGCAGACCTTATAGCAGGTTTTTAATACCTAAAGTAGGCCTACAGGAAAGATGTGAGGGGACTCTTTATCACAGACTATAGTGACAGGACAAGGGGTAATGTTTTAAGCTGAAAGAGAGTAGATTTAGATTAGATGCAAGGAATAAATTCTTTACTGGGAAGGTGGTGAGACACTGGAACAGGTTGCCCAGGGAGGTCATGGTTCCCCCCCGTGGAGTGTTCAAGGCCAGGCTGGACTTGACTTCAAGCAACCTGATCTAGCAGAAGGTGTCCCTGCCCATGTCAGTTCAAACTAGTTGATCTCTGAGGTCTTTACCAACCTAAACCATTCCTAAACCATTTGGCTAGTGGAATCAGCTGCCCAGGGAGGTGGTGGAGTCACCATCCCTGGAGGTGTTAAAAAAAAGATTGTATGAGGCACTTGGAGCCATGGTTTAGTTGTCAGGAGGTGTTAGGGATTAGGTAATAGGTTGGACCTGATGATCTCTGAGGTCTTTTCCAGCCTGGTTGGTTCTGTAATTCTGTGATGAATCTATGATTCTATGATCTGACCTAGATCATGGAATGCATAGATCATAGATGCATGGATCATAGAATCTATGATTCTGTGATCTATAAGTGTGCCACCAGTGCAACCTCTGTACTCCCAGCACCTGAAGGAATATGTCTTAGTCCAACAGCACTAAATTAGATGCTACCACCCTAAACCCTCTAATTCCTCCTGGTTTTATTTTTCCCCTCTCTGGTTTTCCAGGTTTGTGCATCTTATGCTTCCTCAGTCATCTTCCTTTGGATTTCTTCCCTTTGCGTTTAGGACAGGACCCTGCCACGGGGCTAAAAAAGCTCAGTCTTCATTTCCTGTCCCACTTCTGCTTCTTAGCAGGTTTTTCAATCACATCCCAAGTGCTGCCCATCAGCTTTTTGTGTGAGACCTTCCACGCAGCGCTCTGGCACAGCATTTGGGTGGGTGAGGCCCGGGGCCAGCCTAATCTGCTTGTAACGTCACCGGATTGCCCTGTGATGGTAATGCTGGAGGAATCACAGATTAAATCTTCTATCTCCCTGTTTGTCTCTGTCCTTAAAACCCACTCCTGAGCCCAGAGGTCCCAAGCAGTCAACAACAAGCTCTTTGCCAAAAGCCAGGCACGAGGTCAAACCTCCCTGGGGAGCTGAGCTTCTTTGCAGCGTGCCGCACTGCCACCCTGCAGACCTGGTTTGATCCACCATGCTTACTCCTGGAGTCCCTCAGCAGTAAATGAGGAAATGTTGGGATGAGTGGCACGTTTGTAGGTTGTGTTTTCACTGCTGTCAGTATCAAAGTTACAGGGAGAGTGAGTGGTGCATTTGCTATTGAATTATTTAAGAAGTCCTCTTGCATCTCTGCCTTTGCTTCAGGAAGCCTTTGTGTGCAGCACGTTACCTTGGCTGACAGCTGGTGAGAAATTGGGAAGAGAATCTCTTTATTTATGAAACAGGGAAACTAATTAGGCTTGCTGACTACTAGCAGGTGTGTTTCTTGCACTGCCACTTGTCGTTAAGCAGAAATTCAAGCTCTGCTTCTTTTCTTTCCCCACCTTCTCTTGGGGCAGCTAAAGATGAGGAAAGAATGGAGATGAGCAGTCCTAATTCTCCCTTGGATTGCACAGCTGTGGATCCAAGAGAAGCTCCATTAAACTGAGCAGGGTAGCTTCATGTAATGGAGAGCTGGGCTGAACCAGACACGTGATATCCTGAGGTGATGAGATGTGCTTTTAGCAGAGCACAGACATTATACTGCCCACAGGATTCAGGTAGCTGTTAGAAGGCTGCACTGGTGTAATATGTTGTGATGCACCAATCCACTTAGATTTCAGCCTGGTCTCCACATGACATTGAAATGTGGAGCTGGGGGAATGCCTGTGTTTGCATTTGTGTCTGCGTGCACTCAGGATTTTCTGCCTCAGACAGGAACAATAAGTAAATAAAGGAGTCCAGTGGGATTCAGCTCTCTGCAGACTTAGGTATGGGATTGTGCCTGCTTCCAAGCAAACAAATGGTGCACAAGGAGGTTGTTTTACATCAGCTGTCAGAGAGATGACCATAGATCACATTGTGCCCATGTTCTGCAGGGTAATATCCTTCCTGGTTTAGAAGTCAGTGTTAGGTTAATGATGCAGCCTGATGATTTTGAAGGTCTTTTCCAATCTAGGCAATTCTGTGCTTCTGTGATATTTTAGAAAAGTGAGTCTAGTGCTGCAGGGAGTAATTGGTGGAGCACCTCTGACCTGAGTCCACAGACAGCCTCTGATAACCTTTGATTTTCCATCTCCTTCAGCATGTGCCTAGCCATCAGCCCTTAGAGTCCCCATGCTGGCAGTAGGAGCCACCTTAGCTAGCTTTGGACATCTGTACTGCAGATTTCTACCACCCAACTGTCCTCTTCACACACACACTGACCCTTTAGGTCAGTATCATCTGACCTACTCTAATTATCTGCTTTATGCAGAGGTGACCATAGAAGTTCCTCTTTCTTTCCCTTGAAAATGGAATGGAATGGGGTGGGGTGGAATGGAGTGGAATGGAATGGAATGGAATGGAATGGAATGGAATGGAATGGAATGGAATGGAATGGAATGGAATGGAATGGAATGGAATGGAGTGGAATGGAGTGGAATAGGATGGAAGACTAGACTAGACTAGAATTGAATGGAATATAACAGAATATAACAGAATAGAGTGGAATGGAATGGAATGGAGTGGAATAGGATGGAAGACTAGACTGGACTAGACTAGAATTGAATGGAATATAACAGAATATAACAGAATAGAGTGGAATGGAATGGAGTGGAATAGGATGGAAGACTAGACTAGACTAGACTAGAATTGAATGGAATATAACAATATAACAGAATAGAGTGGGATAGGATAGGATAGGATAGGATAGGATAGGATAGAATAGAATAGGATAGGATAGGATAGGATAGGATAGGATGGAATGGAATGGAATAGAATAGAATAGAATAGAATAGAATAGAATAGAATAGAATAGAATAGAATAGAATAGAATAGAATAGAATAGAATAGAATAGAATAGAATAGAATAGAGTATTTCCATTGGAAGGGACCTACAGTGCTCATCTAGCAAAGATCTGGATGTCTTGCTCAGAGGTGGACACATGCACTAGGTTAGTTGAGTAACTCAGCTTTTCAGTGTTGGCTGCAAAACAACCAACCTCAAGAACACTTCCTCAGCCCTTGCATTGTCTGAGTGGCTTTCTTGGAGTGTGAAAACCAGGCTGGGGCTCAGAAACCCAGACTTTCATGAAATGAACGTTGGCCTGCTGTGAGGGTGGCTCCTGCAGGAGATTTTTGCTTTTTTCCTCCAGCAGTGAGGTTCACACCAGCATGGTGGCACTTAATGGGAGCTGAGGTATAAACCAACCATAAAGCAATCTCCTGGGTCACATCAGCTCTGGAGGGTAAGGACTGTCCTCTAACTACACACATGCACAAAGTGTGTCACAGCAGGACCTTGGTCTCAGCAGTGCCTGCTGCTGCAGAGGTGCAGTAAATCATCAGCTCAGGGGCCAGCATGGCTCTTTGGGCTCATACTTCTGTCTCTGCAGTGAGGAGTCTAATGTTACCCTGGAGAGCTGTAACCTACACCGGGTGGCATTGCTGACAGGCTGCCAGCCAGCTGAAGATTTGTTTTCCTCTAGCATCTCCCTCCCCTTATTGGCCCAAGCAGCCTTATTTGTTTCCCACCTAAGGCACAGCACCTTCCCTCAGAATAAAGCATGCTGATAGGAGGCTTAAAGGTGTTGCTCTGTCACTTGAAGCATACAGAAGGCAGGCTGGTTTCCAAGCTGGGCCATCCTTTCAGAGGGATGGGATTTCCTCTTTCCAGGAGCCAGCATGCTTGGGCCAGCCAGAGAGACAGCACTGCAAAGGCTGAGTGCCTCTGGCTGACACATGTGGCTCTGTCTAACGAGTCCCCAGAAAACCTCCTGCCAGCACAGGAGCCAAAAAATAATGCAGTGGAAATGTGTGGAATTACAGACCTTCAGCAGCCCCAGTGTCAGGGGAAGAAAAAAAAAAAGCCCACTCAGGAAATAGGATCACAGAGACTGGACTCAGCCTTCTGGTCTTCCATCTCTGCTTTGCTCCAAGGATAACCTAGGGCAAATCATTCCACCCCTCTGCTTCTTAGTTTAATCTTTGAAGCTTCACAGCTTCAGAAATACCATGCAGGGCGTAGCTGGGCAAGGATGATAATGTCTGCTCCACTGCAAAGTGAGATAAGTACCTTGGCTGCTCTGTCTCAGATCTGCTGCTCCCACACTGCTCTGGCTGCAGTGGTGTGGCAGTGAGGAAAGTGTGCTGATGAGCAAAGAACATCCCTAGGACCCAGCTCAAATCCAGTTTGCCTATGCTGTGGATCACTTTATGAACATTTATTTATTCCTTTCTTCCATGTACATCACTCTCATTGATTACTAGCTTTGATTGGACATCTGTCTTGTAGTTTCTAGAGGAACAGAAATGCAGTTTTTTACAGCAAAATGTGGTCAGGTCATCCTGGGGGTGGAGATCTCCCATAAGATTGCTACACCTGACCTATGTCTCTTTCTCTCTGCATTGCTATTGCATCTCATGGACATTTTTGCTCTCTCCTGGTAGATATCTCATTAATCTCTCACCTGGCATCTTATCCATAAGACCTGATCTCTTCCTTATTTCATCTGCAGAGCTAAAAGAATTAGACACCTTGCTCTTTCATAGAATCATAGAATGGTGTGAGTTGGAAGGGACCTCTGAGGGTCAACCCCTTCTACAGTAATCAGGGACATCCTCAACTAGATCAGGCTGCCCAGAGCCTTCTGCCCAAGTGCTTTCAGGACTTTTTAGTCATAGAGTCACTAAATTATTTTAAGGTCATTGAGTCCAACCATTTGTGGTGGGTTGAAAATTCCCCCCCCAACATTAACTTTGCCAGACCAGCTCAGTTGGAAGCAAATGACAGCTGTATTTACAAGCAAAACTACAACCTGCAATGGAATGCAATGGGGAATCTCAAGTGTGTTTAAGACAGGACAGGAAAAAGCAAATCTGGAGTGACTGTGGACTCAGAGGATAATAGAATAATTTGGGTTGGAAGGGATCTTAAAGATCATCTAGTCCAATGCCTCTAACATAGGCAGGGACACCTTCCACTAGACCAGGCTGCTCAAGGCACCATTCAGCCTGGCCTTGAACATCTCCAGGGAGAGGCCATACACAACTTCTCTGTGCAACCTGTGTCAGTCCTTCACCATCTTCATCATCTTCATTGTGAAGAATTTCCTCCTTATATCTAACCTAAACCTACCCTCTTTCAGTTGAAAATCCTTGCTTCTTATTCTATTACTGATAAAGAGTCCCTCCCCATCTTTCCTCTAGCTCCTCTTTAGGTATTTAAAGGCCACAATAAGGTTTTTTCCCAAAGCCTTCTCTTCAGGCTGAGTAACTCCAACTCTTTCAGCCTATCTTCATAGGAGAGCTTCTCCATCCCTCTGATCATCTTCATCACCTCCTCTGGACCTGCTTGAGCAGGCTCATGTCTTTCTTATGCTGGAGATCTCAGACCTGAACACAGCTCTGCAGGAAGAGTCCCAGAGTCTCAACAGAGATAACTCTTGTGCCCTTCTAGTGGGGCCAGCAGTTCTGATCAGTCTTTACAAGAACACTCCTCTTAGGCGGAAGGAGAGGTTGTAGAAGTGGACCTGTAGAGCAGCTAGGTGTAGAGAGGTTCTGCCCCCACTCTGTTTTGCCCTGCTGAGGTCACATCTGGAACATTGTGTCCAGTTCTGGGCCCCTCAGTTCAAGAAGGACCTTAGGGAACTGCTTGAAAGAGTCCAGAGCAGTGCCACAGAGATGATGAAGTGAGTGGAACATCTTCCTTATGAGGAGAGAGTGAGGGAGCTGAGGCTCTTTAGCTTGGAGAGGAGCCTGAGAGGTGACCTCAATAATGTTTGTAAATATGTGCAGGGTGAGTGCCAAGAGGCTGGAGCCAGGCTCTGCTCAGTGATGCCAAATGCCAGGACAAGGGGCAATAGGTGGAAGTTGAGGCATAGGAAGTTCCATGGAAACATGAGGAAGATTTTTTTCACTGTGAGGGTGACAGAACACTGGAACAGGTTGCCCAGGGAGGTTGTGGAGTCTTCCTCTCTGGAGATATTCAAAACTTGCCTGGATGTGTCCCTGTGTGAACCATGAGGGTGGTGAGAGCCTGGAAGGGGTTGTGCAGGGAGGTGGTTGGGGCCCCATCCCTGGAGGTGTTTGCAGTCAGGCTGGATGAGTCTGTGGGCAGCCTGATGTAGTGTGAGGTGTCCCTGGCCATGGCAGGGGGGTTGGAACTGGCTGATCCTTGTGGTCCCTTCCAACCCTGACTGATTCTGTGATTCTATGATCTGGTCTAGGTGATCCTGCTCTGGCAGGGGGGTTGGACTGGATGAACTTTCAAGATCCCTTCCAACCCCTCATATTCTGTGATTCAGTGAGTCAGAGCAACCTTGTTATCCCTGTGGCCCTCACGTTCAGCACACTTTCCTCCACAGCCCTATAGACACGGAGGTTGTGCTGCTCCCAACACCCTTCCACTCAATTATTTAAAATTCAGTTGCTATGGACCTACTCCAAGGTGATCAGTTGAAAGAAAATGCAGATGGCCTCAGGTTTTGAGTTCCCACTGTGCTTTGGTTAATTTGGTATGTAAAGGTATTAGGTTAATTAAATGCCATGTGTTGCATGGGGACTGCCCGCATTGGTGGATTAACAAGCACCTGAGCGTGCTCTGTGCTCCGAGTCCTCAAGCTGGCAGAAGGTTTGAAGGGAGAACTCTCAGGGAAATGAAGAGGTTTCCTGTTAATCCTGCAGTTTTTCCAGAGTGAGTGGTGTCCTTCAGGTCTCTGACCACCTATCATCCCTTACTGGAGAGCCTGGAAGAATTTAAGTGAAGTGGTTCGCTCTGCTTTGAGACTCCTGCAGCGCTCCTGCAGTTTTTGGAGCAAGTGTGTTAGCTGGCCAGTGGAGGACTAGGGGTGCTGTGTGGAAATTTTTCTCCCAGGAGATCTTTGCCATAGAAGAACCAATCTGTGAATCAGGTCAGAGGGTGTCCTGCAAGCAGCAGGCATGGGCACACCAGAGGTCTAAAGCTAACTGACCACAGCTCTCTGTCATTCATGGTGGAATACACATAAAAGGAAAAAAAAAAACAAACCTCAAAGAGAGGGACAAGTAGCACTGCAAGGATTTGGAGATGCTGAAGAGGAAGAAAGTCGTTTTCATGCAGCCATGTGCTGAGGTGGTGGAAGACCAGGAGAGAGACCAGGGCAGATGGACTCTGCTACGCAACGTCAACCAGGCCCTGAAGCCCACCACCATGCTGGCGGTAAGGCAGGGGGGCCAGGCTCTGGGCATGCCTGGCACCTATCAGCCTGCTTTGAAACTGGTCTCACTGCTTGATGGGATCCCCCTCATCCTGCTCCTGCCATCTTCTCTCACCTCCCTTCTGAGTCTTTGTTCCCCACCCCAAGCATTGTAGCTCCCCCGTGGTGCAACCTTCCTGCTCTCACGCCTCTTTGTGAGTTGTGTGGATCTGTGCCTGCAGCCATCCTGCTGTTCCTTCCTCTTGCACCACTCTTTGGTGGTCACTGCCCAGAGCTTGTGAGGTCCTGGGGGTCTGCCCCACAGCGTCAGGAAGGACCCTAGCACCCAGTGTTTGGGTAGAAAAGGAAGAGTTGGGCCATGTCTCACCATGAGAGTGGTGAGAGCCTGGAATGGGTTGTCCAGGGAGGTGGTCGAGGTCCCACCCTTGGAGGTGTTTGCAGCCAGGCTGGATGAGGCTGTGGGCAGCCTGATGTAGTGTGAGGTGTCCCTGGCCATGGCAGGGGGGTTGGAAGTGGCTGATCCTTGTGGTCCCTTCCAACCTTGACTGATTCTATGATTCTATGATTCTATGATTCTATGATTCTATGATTCTATGTTTCTATGATTCTATGATTCTATGATTCTATGATTCTAAGATTCTATGATTCTATGTTTCTATGATTCTATGATTCTAAGATTCTATGATTCTATGATTCTATGTTTCTATGATTCTATGATTCTATTCTATGATTCTATGATTCTATGATTCTATGATTCTATGATTCTAAGATTCTATGATTCTATGTTTCTATGATTCTATGATTCTAAGATTCTATGATTCTATGATTCTATGTTTCTATGATTCTATGATTCTATTCTATGATTCTATGATTCTATGATTCTATTCTATGATTCTATGTGCTACAGGGACTGGTGGGATTCTCATTTCTCCACTACTCTGTGGTGTGTGTTGGAAAAAAACCTGCACTAGTCCAGGCGTGAGGCAGGTTATGCAATTTATAAGCCAGTCTGGCCAAGCTGGTAAATGCATGAATCACCCTGATTTGCCCTGAAATCCTCACTGTATCTGCTGCTTTTGGGCTGATCCAGAGGTGCTTCCATCAGCAGAGAGTGTGAGTTCTGTGGGGTTTCTATCAAATGAATTAAAGTCAGGGACGGAACTAGGTCAGCATTCTTAATAAGTGATGTTATTTTCTAAACCCCCAGACCTTCCTACCAGCTTAGCCCATCCCTTAAGGCTTGCTCTTTTTTTTTCACCAGTATTAAGAACTGCACTTCAATGTATTTGGAAAGAGCCTTCTGAGGAGATGAGCACTCTCTGAGTTAGGCAGGAGTTGTCTCAGTGGCACACCAGTGTCAATTTACCTCTGGGAGAGCAGCCTATCTTTTTTACCTCAGCTGTGAGGTAGCAGAACATATGAAGCAGGCTGCTGTTACACCTATTTAAAAATCTGGCATTTAAACATAAAACAGCACTAGAATTCTTGGGGTTTTTTTTTCTAGAGAGCAGTTTTTTGTGCAGCTGCTGAGATGTCAGAAGGGCTTTCTGCTGTGCAGGGGCAGAGCAACCTGGCTCTTCTCTTGCTGACACCTTGATCAAGTTACTCACCCTGTGCATGAATGTTCTGAGCTGTGCAGTGAGGATAACAGTGCTGAACACTGGCACATTTTGAGAGCCTTGGATCAAAGGAGTTAAGAAATAAATATTAATGCAAGTGGGTTTATAACATATCTGTGTGTGACTTTCTGCCTTCATTAGTTGGTGTTTATTTTCCTTTTCAACTGAGCTATGAGATGTGAGGACAAGGCAGTTAATGAGAAAAAAGATCTGGATATTATATTTTTATGAGCTTGGGTGGGGATACTTAATAAGTGTGCTGCAGCACAAGCTTCCGAGCAAAGGAAAAGCCAAACAAAGGACTGGATCCTCAGCTCCATGCAAGCAGGATTTCAGGACACAATTTAATGGCCATGCTGATCATAGAATTGCTTTGGTTGGAAAAGACCTCTAAGGTCATTGAGTCCAGCTGCCAGCCTAAGACCACCATGGCCATTAGACCATGTCCTGAAGTGATGTGTTGGGTGATGTTGGATTGATGAGCCTAAAGGTCCTTTCTAACCAAAATGATTCTATGATTCTAGGATGACTTTGTTGGCATCCTAGGTAAAACCTGGCAAGCAACTGACAAGGAAGGGCACTANGTCTTGGAGGTCTCTTCCAACCTGGCTGATTCTATGATTCTATGATTCTATGATTCTGTGATTCTATGATTCTATGATAGGATGAAGTCTACCAGAGAATAGCTGGGGACACCTCATGTGTAGTGTTTGCCACCTGTGGGTCCCTGGCTATAGCCTCACATCCCTGTGGCACTCATAGTAATTCTCTGAAGTGCTGGTGAGCAGTGGCCAGAGTCTCTTGGACAGGGAAAGGCTAAGAAAGCTGGGGCTGTTTAGCCTGGATAAGGGCAAACTGAGAGGTAATCTTATCAGTTCTTACCAATAGCTAAAGGGAAGAAGACAAGAATGGAAGACAAGAATGGAATAAAGCTGGAAGTGGGGAGATTCAGACTGGACATGAGGAAGAAGTTCTTCCCCATGAGAGTGGTGAGAGCCTGGAATGGGTTGTGCAGGGAGGTGGTTGAGGCTCCATCCCTGGAGGTGTTTGCAGCCAGGCTGGATGAGGCTGTGGGCAGCCTGATGTAGTGTGAGGTGTCCCTGGCCATGGCAGGGGGGTTGGAACTGGATGATCCGTGTGGTCCCTTCCAACCCTGACTGATTCTATGATTCTGTGTGGACTCTTTCAGGTGATGCTCAGTGACAGAGCAGGGGGCAATGGGCACAAACTGGAACAAAGGAGGTTTCATCTGGAAAACTTTCCTTTGAGGGTGCCAGACCACTGAACTAGGCTGCCCAGAGATGTTGTGGAGAGTCCTTCTCTGGAGGCTTTCAAATCCCACCTGGGCACATTTCATAGAATCATAGAATTGTTAGGGTTGGAAGGGACCTGAATGATCATCCAGTTCCAGCTCCCCTGCCATGGGCAGGGACACCTCACACTACATCAGGTTGCTCAGAGCCACATCCAGCCTGGCCTTAAAAACCTCCAGGGATGAGGCTTCTACCACCTCCCTGGGCAACCTGTTCCAGTGTCTCACCACCCTAACTTCTTCCTAACTTCCTGAAACTACCCACTTCTAGTTTTACTCCATTCCCCCTAGTCCTATCACCACCTGCCATCCTGCAACCTGCTCTGTGTCCCCCTGCTTTAGCAGTGGGATTGGACTAGATGATCCCTAGTGGTCCCTTCCACATGCTGGGATTCTGTGGATGGTGAATGTTTCACTATGCTTTATCTGGCCAGATGTCTCCAGCTCCCACCTCCCAGAGTGGAGCTTCAGGTTGTTCATCAACCCATTGGGTCCAACCATACCTACAAACACTCTGTCCACAAAAATAGTTGGCAGTGAATGCTCAGGAGGAGGGTTAAACCAAAGCACATGCAAAGTGAACCCTCCCATTTTTCATTTTACTTCCTCCCAGCAGGTTTTCAAGACTTCAGAAGGTAAATACTGCATTTGCATTGTGCATAGTAGTTACAGGTGGAGCTGGCCCTCAGGAGTGTGGCATTAGGTGGGGCCACCAGTTCCCAACATTAAACTCAGATGCATGCAAAAGTCCATTTGCTTGCTTGATGCAAACAAGCTTGGTGAGAATTTAATGGGATGGGCTCCCAATTTTAGCACCTCCTTGCACTGAAAATAGGAATGGGAAATAATAGTTTTGCAGAGTGTGGGTCCTGCTGAGGAGTTTTGTTTGGGGTTATTTGGGGATTTGCTTTTCTAGTGAGGAAAAGAGCTGCTTTAAAAGCCTGTTTGCATTCAGGTAACTTAATATCCAGAGAGCTGATCAACAGATAGTCCCTGCCCAGCAGGACTGACAAGAGGTCTGTAGGATCACCAACAACATGGAGTGAGTGGATAGGGGTCAACTGCTTTGCTGTGTCTTCCCAAACACAAACAAAGAGGTCTCAAATGAAAGAGGTGACACACCTGAAGCATGCAAAAGGGGACACAGCTTTTCACACCACTCACAGGCAAACTCTGCATTTGGGGTTATGGATGCTAAAACTTTGCACAGCCTCAGGATGCAACAGGACATAGAATCATAGATTGGTTTGAGTTGGAAGGGACTTTAAAGATCATCTAGTTCCAACTCTCCTGACATGAGCAGGGACACCTCCCATTAGAGCAGGCTGCTCGAGGCCCCATCCAGCCTTGAACACTTTCATGGAGGAGGCATCCACAGCTTTCCTGGGCAGCCTGTTCCAGTGTCTCACCACCCCCACTCTAAAGAACATCTTCTTCAATCTACCCTCTTCCAGCTCAAAGCCATTGTCCCTCCTCCTATTACTGCAAACCCTTGTAAAAAGTCCCTCCCCAGCTTTCTTGCAGGCCCCTTTCAGGCACTGGAAAGCTGCTATAAGGTTTCCCAGGAGCTTTCTCTTCTCCAGGCTGAACGACCCCAGATATTCCATAAGAGAGGTTCTCCTGTCCTCTGATCATCTTTGTGACCCTTCTCTGGATCCCCTCCAACAATTCTATGTCCTGCTTGTGTTGGGGGCCCCAGTACTGGATGCAGTACTTCAGGTAAGGTCTCACCAGAGCAGGGTAAAGAGGGAGAATCATCTCCCTTGTCCTGCTGGTCACAATTGTTCTGATGCAGCCCAGGACAGGGTTGGCTTTCTGGGCTGCAAGCACACATGGACATGTGCACAGTAGAGAGAATTAACTGAGGAGTCTGAAATGCAAAAGGGCACCTACAAATCACTGGCACTGGGAGACTTCCTGAGGTATTACATATATATATATATATATGCATCCATTCATTTGGTGTGTTCTTAACCTTTCTTTAGTCAACCCCTTTCCACCAGTCTCCATAGTGGGAAACTCTGTATTTGATAGTGATTATCTGTAAGGCAAAAAAAAAAACAATCATAGAATTGTCAGAGCTGGAAGGGACCTCAAGGATCAGCCAGTTCCAACCCCCCTGCTGTGGGCAGGGACACCTCACAGTAGATCAGGTTGCCCAGAGCCACATCCAGCCTGGCTATAAAAACTTCCAGGGATGGAGTTTCTCCCATGGTGAAGAAATTCTTCCTGATATCCAATCTATCCACTTTTGGATTTGTTCCATTCCCCCTAGTCCTATCACTACCCAACCTCCTAAAAAGTCCCTCCCCAGCTTTCTTGTAGCCCCCTTCAGATATTGGAAGGCTACCATAAGGTCTCCTCAGAGCTCTATCCTCTCCAGACTGAACAACCCCAACTCTCTCAGTGTCTCCATAGCAGAGGAGCTCCAGCGCTCCTCTGATCATCCTTGTGCCTTTCTCTGGTCCCAGCATCTCCAGATCTTTCCTGTAATAAGGGCTGCAGAACTGGACACAGTACTTGAGGTGGGGTGACACCAGAGTGGAGTAGAGAGGAAGAATCACCTCCCTCCACCTGCTGGCTCTGCTTGTCTTGAGGCAGCCCAGGATGTGATTGACTTTCTGTGCTGCAAGTGCACACTGCTGGCTCATGTTGAGCTCCTCATCCACCAGCAGCCCTGAGTCTTTTTCTTCAGGGCTGCTCTCAAGCCAGCCACTGCCCAACCTGTGTCAGTGCTTGTGCCACAAGCCTCCAGACAAGGCTTTCAGAGCTCAAAACCATGTCCTAAGCCTGAGTGTCTAGGTTTGTACATTGCACAGACAGAAATCCCTACCTGGGTGGGATTTTCTACCTGTATCACCTGCCTGTTGGATGTAGTGTGTGACTGACAACCACTCATGAGCTCATGAAATGGGTAGTGCAGAGAGTGTGTCCTGTGTGGAGCATGGTCTGCTGCTATTACCTTGCTGGTGGCTTCCTGAGCACCTCTGCAAAAGAGATGATTTTTGGTTTACAGGGAAGCAATTCAACTTGCATCGATTATCAGGGTCCAAAACGTCAATGTTTTGTATCCCAGGGGATACTGAGCCTTCTGCAACCCTGAGTAACTGTCCTCTCTTTGGCTCCAGGGGGATTATGTGTGGATGGACCTCAAAACAGGACGGGAATTCGACGTCCCCATTGGAGCGGTGGTTAAACTGTGCGACTCCGGACAGATCCAGGTCGTGGATGATGAAGGCAATGTAGGTACAAAGGGTTGTGAGGGTCCTTCTTCAGCTCTGTGGCCTGGCTAGGCCAGGGCTCATAGGCTCATGATGATTGACTTCTTGTATGTCCTTGGGAACTGACTGTGCCATAGCTTTCTATTAACAAGGACGAGGTAATGTTCTGTCCCTACTTTAGTGGCTGCACTGGGAATGAGAAGCTGGGAAGCTTCTGGAGTACAATGATAAAAGAAGATCCAAAACCACATTGAGACAGTGCTTTGAGCAAACCCAGACTGCTGTTTCTTTGCTGTTACACAGTCCTTCCTGACCTCCTAGCAGTACCAACTGTGTCCCAAAGCTTATCTCCTCCAGTGTTCCACCTCTGGAGAACTTGTTGTCCACCAGCACTCCAAGGTCTTTCTCTGTGGAGCTGCTTTCCAGCAGGGCAGCCTCTAACCTGTCCTGGTGCCTGTTGTTATTTCTCCCCAGATGTAGGACCCTGCACTTGTCCTTATTAAACTCCATGAGGTTTGCCTGCAGTCAGCTCTCAGCCTGTCCAGGTCATGTTGGATGCTGCACAGCCTGACAGGTGTCAGCCATCCCCCCCACCCCCCAGTTTTGTATCATCAGGAACTTGCTGAGGGTACTCTCAATGCCCTCATCCAGGTTGTTGATAAAGGTATTGAACAAAACTGGACCCAGTACTGATCCCTGGGGAACAGCACTTGCCACAAGCCTCCAAGCTGACTCTGTGCCACTGATGATGACCCTCTGAACTCTGTTGTGGAGCCAGTTTGCAATCCACCTCACTGACCAACCATCTGTGCCACATCTCCTGAGATTTTCTATGAGGATGTTATGGGAGACTGTATCAAGAGCTTTGCTGAAGTCAAGATATATGACATCCACTACCAAATGGGATGATGAGGGAAGAGCAGTGAATGTCATATATCCTGACTTCCTTGACCCACTTCCTTCTCTGCTATGAATATTTCAAATTAGTCACTGTCATGACCCAAGAATGGAAGCTCTGTCTGTGTCTGTTCTTCCGTCTGTCCTTCTGCCAGGGGTGGGCTCTTGCTGTTTCGCTTCCCACTGGTATCTCGTTTGGCTTAACTTTCCCTCCCCTCTCTTTCTTCCCAGGAGCACTGGATTTCCCCACAGAATGCCAGCCACATCAAGCCCATGCACCCCACCTCTATCCATGGAGTGGAGGACATGATCCGCCTGGGGGACCTGAACGAGGCAGGAATCCTCAGGAACCTGCTGATCCGCTATCGGGAGCACCTCATCTATGTAAGTGTCCTCCTCACCTCCCCCCCTTGCTCTGCACTCTACCAGCAGGCTCTTCTTAGCTCTGGGGAACCCACATGGGGGTTGACTGAACTGAGCATCAGGGTTTCTGACTCCACCTGGACCCAAGTGGTGAAGGGTTTCTGCGCTGTAGAATTCGTGGATGCCCCAAGGTGTGGCCAGATCCCACAAGGGGATTTGCATCACAGAAGCTCCAGGTTACTGTGCCTTGATTGTTCCACTCCACTAACGGCTTTGGAGAGCCAAGCCATGAACCTGGGCACAACATGGCAAGCAGTGCACTCTCAACACAAGGAGTAACCAGCGGTGCCCTCATGCAGCCCAGAAGGGAAATCATATCCTAGGCTGCATCAAGAGGAGTCTGGCAGCAGGTCAAGAGAGGTGATTCTGCCCCTTTACTCTGCTCCTGAGACCCCTCCTTCAATGCTGCATCCAGTTCTGATGTCCCCATCATAAGAAGGACACAGAGATGTTAGAGTGAGTCCAGAGGAGGGCCACAAAGATAATCCAAGGGCTGGAGCACCTCTGCTATGAGGATAGGCTGAGGGAGCTGGGCTTGTTCAGCCTGGAGAAGAGAAGACTCTGGGGAGATCTTAGAATTGCCTCTCAGTACCTGTAGGGATCCTACAGGAAGGATGGAGAGGGACTATTCATAAGTGTGTCTAGCAATAGGACAAGGGGGAATGGTTTGAAGCTGAGGAAGAGTAGTTTTAGTCTGAGTCTTAGAAAGAAGTTCTTAAGTATGAGGGTGATGAGACTCTGGAATAAGTTGCCCAGGAAGGCTGTGGATGTCTCTTCCCTGGGACTGTTCAAGACCAGGTTGGATAAGACCTTGAGCAGCTGAGTCTAGTTGAGAGGCATCCCTGCCCAGGGTGGAGAGGTTGGAGTAGATGGTAGTGCAGAAGTTCTCATCCAACCTAAGCCATTCCATGGCTCTATGATGTTCTCAAATAACATGGAGTACATATCTGGACAGAGAGACACCTAAACCAACTCTATCTACATGTGGTGTTGAAGGCTCAAGAACCCACCTTTAGATCTCATTTCTTAGGGGTAGTGACACTAGGAAGAGTAGATTTGTGTTGAATGTAGCAAATATTGATGTCAGGTTTGTCAAGCTAAGACTCCACCTGGATTCCATGTGGGCAGAGGATGCTCAGTCCCCTGAGGGGTTTTCTTCTGGGGTAGAATTTGTTCTGACTTAAAGATGGTGAAGCTCACTGTGACTTTACCTTCACTGTTTGAAAGGATTTATGAGTTTGCTGAGTAAAGAGTGAGTCTCCCACCTGGGCTTGATCAGTCTCTCTTGATTAGTTTTTTTTAGAGGGTATCACTTTGCTCTAATAAAATCTAATTTTCCTTTCTCTCCTCCCTCATAAGACAAACTGCGGCGGGAGGGTAAGTATGAGTCTGGGTGGTGCCACCCACAACCTCCCATCATCCAGCAGATCACTTGTTTCTGTTCACCATCCTGCCTTTCTCATTTATTTTTGCACCACTGTGGCTGCTGCTTCACCAATGAACTGAAAGCATCATCCCCTTCCTAGCAGAGCTTGGCCTGCATGGTGAGGTTGTGACACTTTCCCAGAGCTGGGAAGTCCCCAGCCTGTGGATGTGGTTAAAGCCAGAAGTGCTTCTCAACAGTGACCTCAACCTGAAGGTTAAATCTCTTTATCTGGAGATGGAAGCAATGCCTGCTGCTGCTCTCTAAGGGCTGACAAAACTCAGGAATGTTTGGTAGAGCTTTAACCCCACAAAAATCCAGATGAAGTCAGCTATGGTGTTCTGGGTAGAGAGGGGAAGCAGGCTCAGAAAGGATTTGGTTGGGGCTAATTAAAATGTAGGTCATGCAGGCAGTAAGGAATTTGCTCTGAGATGTGGATGCTGCAGTCAGAGCCCCTACTAACCCATAAAGCTTTATTTTCCTGAGACAGGAGGGCTTTACCTTCACCCAGCAGCAGAAACCAGAGAGATAACATTTCCTTGAAGATGCCCTTTGGCCCCTCATCAGCAAAGTGGACCAAGCTTTGCATGCTGTCAGTGGTGAGAACTGGGCAAATTGTGAGTATTTATCAACCAGGAATGACCTACACAAACAAGCAGTGGTCCAAGAGTTTGTGCTGACAAAGTGTTTTGTGGTGGATCACAAGGGGAAAGGTCAGAGGGAGCATCCCCAAAGCATTCCTGCAACTAATGGTTAACTCCTTTAAAAGTCTCATGCAGGGATGCAGGGATTTAGGGATTTAGGGATAAGATCTCTGCAGAGTCAGTCTTTTTGGGAGGAGACTCAAGAAGGATTAGAAATGTCCCTAAAATTGTCCTGGTAATAAATTATGAAGAGGAAAACAGTGTTTGAAGTACCTCACCCAGGACTGGAAGGAGTCTTAGGGTTTCATTGGGGACCTTGGTGTCATAATCCCATTCAGAAACTGAGCTTCTCTGAGCACTAAGCCTACTTGCTCTGTACCAAGGGAAAGCTGCTCTGGGACTTCTCTGCTC
The DNA here is from genome assembly GCA_013399975.1 of Indicator maculatus. Taxonomy (NCBI): domain Eukaryota; kingdom Metazoa; phylum Chordata; class Aves; order Piciformes; family Indicatoridae; genus Indicator; species Indicator maculatus. Next base: position 92,120 of record VXBD01005616.1, on the reverse strand, counting down.
TCTTATTTCAATGCCATCTTCTTCCAGTATCCAGGCTACATAATTTCACAGCCAATTTCCACCCTTAGGATTTGTGACAACTTTGCTCTTGAGCTTAAGGAGTTTTTTTTTCCCCTTTACTGGCAAGTAACCCCCTATTACAGGGAAGAATATCATATCCTTGCTCAGTTACCACTGTAAAATCAAACCTCACCTGGAACTGAACAGAAAGTTGCTCTCTGGTGTTGTCCATGAGGCCAGAAAGTGAGGAGTCCCTAAGGGCTTTCAGCATCCCCATGGTAGGACACAGTTGCCACCTACTGGCTGCCTTTCAGGATGCCTGAGCTGGTGGGAAGTGTTGCATAGATGGTGGCAAAGAAATTGTCATCTCAAGCCCTTTCCATCATGATTGAGGGATTCTGGGTTTGATGGGAGAAACTCAGCCTGGGGCTTGTGTCTCCAAATCTCCCTGTGCACTCCTCTCACCAGCAGTGGTAGTCATTTTGCTGCCATCAAAAATGAGGAGCAGCTCAGAGCTGGTTTATTCATCAGCCAGTTTGTGATATGCACAGGAAAAAAAGGAAGGAACAGCCAGGAGAGGGTGGAGGGATTTCCTTCTGGGTTCCCAAGTACCCTCACCTGTGCCACTTTGCTCCTTTGTGCTGGGTTTAGGCCATGCAGATAAAACTTCACATGAGGCTTATTTTTATACTGAAGTTGTTTTTCCTGGAATGAATATCTGCAGCAGTTGGGGATATTTTCATATCTGGTCCCACCAGGAAAGATTGATCTCAACAGGTGAGACTAATCTTGTAACTTCAGTTGCCAGAAGTTAAACCAGAGGAGGTGACTTGGCTCCTTGGAAGTCATGGAGTGAAATTAGCCTTTAGATCATGCCCTTTGGTTAGTCTGAGATGGACCTCCCCTGACTTGCTTGCTCTAGACACTAACTTTGCAACAGCTGAAGTAGGGAAGCAGATCTTTATTCTCTGCCTTGAGCTTGGGATGCAGCCAAATCTCAGAGCAGCATTTGAGCGAGATGGCAAAGACCATGAATCCTTTGGTGAGAGGTTTGAGAGAAACTGCTCCTGGAAGAGCCCATCCCTGGAAGGTTTTAAGGTCAGGATGGATGTGGCTCTGAGCAATTTGATCTAGTGTGAGGTGTCCCTGCCCATGGCAGGGGGGTTGGAACTGGATAATCCTTGAGGTCTCTTCCAACCCTGACAATTCCGTGATTCTGTAAGAGCATAACATCACAATGGGGTTTTCTGTCCAAGGCCCAGGACAGCTTTGCTCATTCAAGTGCTACAAGGATCAAAGGCCATCTCCAATATTTCAGAAGCTGCTGAGAAGGAGCATGTCAGGACTTTGTGGACAAGGTGTACACTGCAGCACGGAAGGACTTGGTTAGACAGAGAGGGTAGAAAAGAAAGTATTGAGAAGGGAGGCTTGGAAGTTCTGTTGTGGATCCAGATTAGACAGGCATTTGTCAGGAGTGGTTTGGATCTGGCTGGTCCTGCTTTGAGATATGGCAATGGTCTTCAGGTTCCTTTCACCTCCAGTTTCTCCTGATGTGTGCAATGCAATCGGTTGCTATGGATATTGTGCTGGCTTTGGCGACGCTTTTGCAAACACGAGCTTGACTCAAAACTCTGAATCTTAGCTGAGCAGCACCCACAAAAACATGAATTAAGGCTTGGATCCATGCTGTGCATGAGCAGGGCTGAATATGAACCTGATTCAGATAGGTTGAGACTTTTTGTTCCCATTTTGCTCCACGGTGCAAGCATCCTTAACTTGCACACCATCTTTCATTTAAAAAGCTGTGATTTCTCTGGCCTCCATCCTCCATCCAAGCTGCCAGACCCTCTCAGCTCCATCTCACTGTCCCCATAAACCTTCATGTGCTTCTCCTGCAGACATACACTGGTTCAATCCTGGTAGCAGTAAACCCCTACCAACTCCTGCCCATCTACTCTCCGGAGCAGATTCGTCTCTACACCAACAAAAAGATTGGGGAGATGCCACCACACATCTTTGCCATTGCTGACAACTGCTACTTCAACATGCAGCGCAACAACAAGGACCAGTGCTGCATCATTAGGTGAGTTGCTGAACTCCCACATCCTGTGAGGGGATGCTGAGCACCTGCAGTGTGGTTGCTATCACAGAATCACAGAACGTTAGAGGTTGGGAGGGACCTCCAGAGGTGATCGAGTCCAACAGCTTATCAAACACAGTCAGAAGTTTGAATGTCCTATCAGATCTTCCAACCACATGTGCTCAGTGAAGAGGTGGTCTCTTGTTTGCAGTCACTGTTCCTAGTAAAGATGATTTATCAATCCTTTGGTACTTACCCTACAACCCAAGAGATCTCATCTTCATCCTTAACCTTCCCATTTAAATTTAAACTCAGTATCCCTAAGGATATCAAACATAAAAAGATCTGCACAAGGCAGGGCCAGGGACAAACTTGCCCTGTGGTTGTTCACACCATGGTCTCCCTTCATGGCTCTGCTCTGGACTGGTCAGCCTTGGCTAGCAAGAAGTCCCTGGCCACAGTTATGGCTATAGATCACTTCAATATGACAGGGTGACAGGATGTTAGGGACTGCAAAGGACCTCCAAAGATCATCGAGTCCAACCCCCCTGCCAGAGCAGGACCATAGAATCCAGCACAGGTCACACAGGAATGCATCCAGATGGGTCTTGAAAGTCTCCAGAGAAGAAGACTCTACAACCTCTCTGAGGAGCCTGTTCCAATACTCCATGACCCTTACAGCAAAGAAGTTCCTCCTCATGTTGAGGTGGAACTTCCTGTGCTGTAGTTTATATCCATTGTCCCCTGTCCTATCACAGGATGTGTCTGAGCAGAGCCTGTCCCCTCCCTCTTGACACCCAGCCCTCAGATATTTATAAACATTTATCAGATCCCCTCTCAGTCTTCTCCTCTTCAGAACAAACAGCCCCAGACCTCTTCAGCCTTTCCTCATAAGGCAGTCCTCCAGTCCCATCACCATCCTTGTAGCCCTCCCTTGGACTCTCTTGAGTAGATCCCTGTCTCTCTTGAACTGGGGAGCCCAAAACTGGATGTAATATTCCAGGTGAGGTCTCACTAGGGTAGATCAGAGGGACAGAAGAACCTAAATGGAGGAATGAACCAGATTTGGTTTCCTCAGCCCTCCAATTCTATTATGTCAAGTTTTGGACCCTCAGATAAGTCTTTGTGCTTTCAGGGCACCACCTCTCTCCAAGGTGCCTCCCCTAAGTTTTGTTGCATAAAAACAGAACTCTGGAGCACCCCAAGCAAAGCTAGGTGGGACTGAAAAGGCCATGCAATAATGGTTACTTTGCAGGGCATAAAAAGCATCATGTGAGGCCCAGAGAAGAGTCAAGGTTGCAGTGTGCCTGTGGCCAGCCATCCCTGAGAAGTGAGGTAACTCAGCCATGAGCCCAGGGCTAGTTGCTAGCCACAAGGAAGGTCCATTTCAACCAGTTTTATTGGCTCTAGATCAGGCAGGTTGTAGAGTCACACCAAGCTCTTCCTCTTGTACCATCACAAGATAATGGAAATTACCTTCCAGTGGAGAGAAAGCTCTGAGGAATAACTCTTGCTTTCCAGCCTTCTCCTCTCCTACCTGCCCCTTGGTAGGACAAGCCACAGGGACTGCCACTAAAAGGCAGCATTTCATGGTCTGCCTTCTAGCACATTTTGGTAGCTCAAGGCTGGTGATGAAGATGCTCCATGGGACCAGCTAGCCCCTTGACCACAGGTCTGGTGGTTATACTTGGAAAAGCTTTATCTGAAAGTGCTTCACAACCTTAGGGGTGATTGAGTGATGGGTTTTGTTGGAGAGATCCAAACCCAAGTGACAAAATGAACTGTAAAGCAAATCAGGATCTTTGCTGGAAGCTGTCTAGTATTGTGNTGTAGACAGCAATGAGGTCTGCCCTGAGCCTCCTCTTCTCCAGGCTAAACACCCCCAGCTCCCTCAGCCTCTCCTCACAGGGCTGTGCTCCAGACCCCTCCCCAGCTTTGTTGCCCTTCTCTGGACACCTTCCAGCATCTCAACATCTTTCTTGAACTGAGGAGCCCAGAACTGGACACAGCACTCAAGGTGTGGTCTAACCAGTGCTGAGTACAGAGCAGAATGACTTCCCTGCTCCTGCTGGCCACACTATTCCTGATGCAGGCCAGGGTGCCATGGTGTCCTACCATTTGTCCTACAATCAGTTCTTGGGATGCTGGAAACCCAGCCTTAGTGGCCTCATCCTACCTGTGCTAACAGAAGAGGCACAAGGAGAGTATTCCCCTTGCAGATCCCTCTCTGTCCCATCAGCACAGATGCAGCAGGGCTTCCACTGACCTCAGTTCTTGTTGTCATTGCAGTGGTGAATCTGGAGCAGGGAAGACAGAAAGCACCAAACTGATTCTGCAGTTCCTGGCAGCCATCAGTGGTCAACACTCCTGGATTGAGCAACAGGTCCTGGAGGCAAATCCCATTTTGGAAGGTAAGGCCTCAGATAAAGGAAATTTTTTTTTTTTTTTTTGCCAGGAAAAAAAAAAGATCAAATTTGGGAAACACAAAGTCATAGAACCACAGAACTGTTGTGAGTGGAAGAGACCTTTCAGATCAAGTCCAGCAGCTCCTCTAGAGATCAAAATCTCTGCTGTTGCTAAAGCACTACCACTAAACTATGCCCCTCAGCACCACATCCACACATCTTTTAAACACCTCCAGGGATGGTGACTCCACCATGACCCTGGGCAGCCTGTTCCAAAGCTTGAGAACTCTTTTTGGGAAGAAAGCTTTCCTAGTATCCAACTTAACCCTCCCTTGAGCCTGTTACCTCTTGTTCTGTCACCTGTTGCATGTGAGAAGAGTCCAAGCCCCACCTCACTCCAACCTCCTTTGAGGTACTTGTAGAGGGCAGTGAGGTCTTCCCTCAGCCAAATCTGGCCAAATGTGAGTGACTTTGTTGCATTTTTGTGTTTCAAAAAGTGACAAAATTAAATAAACCAAACACAAATTATGTAAACATTTCTAAACCAGCATGTTCAGTTTCTTTCCATCTGAGTTTGTTTTTCACAGGACTAACATTCTCTGATCTGGGCTTTCAAATTTTCTGTTCATATTGTTTTGAGAGCTACTGTTGAAGAATCTCAGCAGCTCTTCCAGTGCTGGGATTCTGGCTGTAAGCAGAACAGCAATATCCTGGAAATGCTGTGTTCAACTGTTTTTTTTTGTTTGTTTGTTTTCATAGAATGGTTTGGGTTGGAAGGGAACTCTAAAGTCCAACCCCCCTGCAGTCAGCAGGGACATCCTCAACTAGATCAGGTTGCCCAGAGCCTAATCAAGCCTCACCTTAAATATCTCCAGGGATTGGGCTTCAACTGCCTTGCTGGGCAACCTGTTCCACTGTTCCACCCTCCTCATGGTAAAGAACTTGTTCCTAACATCCAATCTAAATCTCCTCTTCTCTAATTTCAAACCATTGCCCTCATCCTATCACTACAGGCCTTTGTAAACAGTCCCTCTGCAGCTTTCTTGCAGACCCCCTTCAGGTACTGGCAGGCTGCTGTTAGGTCTCCCTGGAGCCCTCTGTTCTCCAGGCTGAACACCCCCAGCTCCCTCAGCCTGTCCTCATAGGAGAGGTGTTCCAGCCCCCTGATCATCTTTGTGGCCCTCCTCTGGACCTGCTCCATCAAGCCTATGTCCATCCTGTGTTGAGGGCTCCAGAGATCATAGTTAAAAATTCCTATTCCTATCCTTTGCTGGTTGAGCAGAACACGATGTTAATTTGCTCAGAGCTCCACAGACTTAGACACCTTGTGCCAGAAACACACAATAGCAAACTCCACCTTTTCCTTCTAAGATTACTGAATGGCAGCAGAATGTAGAAACAGAAATAAAGGCAGTTCAGAAGGAACCAGATAATGAGAACTGACTCCTGGGCTTAAAAGGTTCATAGAATCATAGAATTGTTTTGGTTGGAAAAGACTTTTAGGATCACCAAGTCCAACTATTAACCCTGCACTGCCATGTCCACCACTAAATGATGTCCCTCAGCACAACACCTACATGGCTTTTAAATCCCTTCAGGCATGGGGACTCCACCATTGCTCTGAGCAGACTGTTCCAGGACTTGACAACATTTTCAGGGAAGAAATTTTTCCTAAAAGTCAACCAAAACCAAAACCTCCTCTGGTACAACTTGAGGCCATTTCCTCTTCTCTTATCACATGAAGAAAAGGCTCTGAGGAGACCTTATTGTGGCTTTCTAGTATCTGAAGGGGACTACAAGAAAGCTGGGAAGGGATTTTTTAGGGTGTCAGGGAGTGACAGGACTAGGGGGGATGGAAAAAAAATAGAAATAGGTAAATTCAGATTGGATGTTAGGAAGAAGTTTTTCACCATGAGGGTGGTGAGACACTGGAACAGGTTACCCAGGGAGGTGGTAGAAGCCTCATCCCTGGAGGTTTTTAAGTCCAGGCTGGATGTGGCTGTGAGAACCTGATGTAGTGTGAGGTGTCCCTGCCCATGGCAAGGGGGTTTGGAACTGGATGATCCTTGGGGTCCCTTCCAACCCCAGCAATTCTATGATTCTATGAATTCTATGATTCTGTTCCCTGGGAGAAGAGACCAATCCCCACCTCACTACAACCTCCTCTCAGGTAGCTGTAGAGAGCAAGAAGGTTTCCCTACAGCCTCCTTTCCCCTGGTCTAAAAGACCCCAGTTCCCTCAGCAGCTACTTATAAGGCCTGTTCTCCAGACCCTTCACCAACTTCATTGCCCTTCTTTGGACACACTCCAGCACCCTCCCTGCCAAATTGTTGCTATGATCAGTCTGTAAATTAAATAAATTTTCTTACAATCTGGCCCCAACAGGATGCCACATAGACCTCTCACACTTATACAGAAAACCCATCATTTTTCTTAGGGAATAACATTGTCTTTACTCTCCTGGTATTCATAAAATCATAGAGTTATGGAATGGTAGGGGTTGGAAGGGGCCTCTGGAAATCAGAGTCCAACCCCCCTGCCAAAGTAGGATCACCTAGGGTAGTCTGCACAAGAATGCATCCAGACAGGTTTTGAAAGTCTCCAGAGAAGGAGACTCCACAACCTCTCTGGGAAGTTCCATTGCTCCAGAACCCTCATGATAAAGAAGCTTTTCCTCAGGTATAGGTGGAGCCTCCTGTGTTCCACTTTGTGTCCATTACCCCTTGACCTATCAGAGGGCAACACTGATAAGAGACTGTCCCTTTCCTCTTGACACCCACCCCTCAGATGTTTGTAAATACTGAGAAGATCTCCACTTAGTCTTCTTTTCTCCAGAAAAAGCAGCCCCAGGTCTTTGAGACTTTCCTTATTTAGGACAGATGTTCCAGTCCCTTGATCATCCTCATAGCCCCACTCACAGAGAGCAATATTTTGCTTGGTGAATAGTCCCCTAGGAATCCAGGAAAATGTGAATATCCCAACTGCTTTTCCTGCATAATGTCAGCAGAGCAGACAAGCAACTCAGTGGCTGAGCTTTCCTTCCCTATGCTCTTGGAGCTTCCATCAGTTGTGGCTTGAAGATGGAGCAAGGCTCTCAGGGCACCACAGGGCTGCCTGAGCACTGGTGTCAAGCATCATGATGAATCATCTCCCCTGGGAAGAGAGACTGAGAGCCCTGGGGCTGTTTAGTGTGGAGAAGAGAAGGCTGAGAGGGGATCTGATCAATGTCTATCAATGTGTGAGGGATGGGTGTCAAGGGGAGGGGGCCAGGCTCTTTTGGGTGCTTCACAGTGATAAGCCAAGGAACAATGGATACAAACTTGAACATAGAAGATTCCAGCTCAACATGAGGAGAAACTTATTTGGTGTGAGGGTGACAGAGCCCTGGAACAGGCTGCCCAGGGGGGTTGTGGAGTCTCCTTCTCTGGAGACTTTCCAAAGCCACCTGGATGCATTCCTGTGCAGACTACCCTAAGTGATCCTGCTCTGGCAGGGGGGTTGGAGCTGATGATCTCTTGAGGTCCCTTCCAACCTCTGATATACTGTGAT
>VXBD01005616.1:56433-80524 GCA_013399975.1 Indicator maculatus | reverse complement strand
CCAAGTCCCTCTCCTCAGGGCTGCTCTCCAGCCAGTCCCTGCCCAGCCTGCATTTGTGCTTGTCATTGCCTCCTCCCAGCTGCAGGACCCTGCCTTTGGTCTTGTTGAACCTCCTGAGGTTGGCTTGTGCCCAACTCTCCAGCCTGTCAAGGTTCCAACTTCCCAGCGATGGACAGAGAAAAGAGAGGAGGCTTCCTCCACAGCCCAAGAGCTGCTTTGTTGGTTATGACTTTCTGAGTCTTAGTCACAGAGCTTGTGGGACTTATTTGTCCTACCAGTGCAATCCTCACAGTCTTGATGTAGACTCTCAGCCCCTGTGCATACAGCAGGTTATTCCTACTCTTCCTGTGGAACATGGCATATGCTTGGATGGTTTTGGTGTGTGAGACAGGCTCCTCTCCATTGCACCCTGTGATAGGACAAGGGGTAATGGATATAAACCACCACACAGGAGGTTCCACCTCAACATGAGGAGGAACTTCTTCACTGGGAGGGTCACAGAGCACTGGAACAGGCTGCCCAGAGAGGTTGTGGAGTCTCCTTCTCTGGAGACTTTCAAGACCCATCTGGATGCATTCCTGTGCAACCTGTGCTAGATTCTATGGTCCTGCTCTGTCAGGGGGGTTGGACTCAATGATCTTTGGAGGTCCCTTGCAGTCCCTAACATCCTGTGACCCTGTGATATTGAAGTGATCTATAGGCATAACTGTGGCCAGGCATTTCTTGATAGCCAAGTTTGACCAGTCCAGAGCAGAGCCATGAAGGGAGACACCAGTAAAAACAAACACATCCTGTGGTCCTCTGGTGCCCTTGCCACTTGTCTGGAAATAACCAGGGTGTTAGGACCTGATGCTCCTGCAGCAGTGATGGACAAGGAGGTGTGCATGGCTGGATGGTTGTTCTTAGCACCACAGGGTGCTGAGCTACCTCTGCTTCCCATGTCTGACAGAAACAGCCATCTCCAGCCTCACTCCCTACACAGCAGGGCTGCAGTCCAGAGAAGCTGGTAGAGGCAGATGTAGTTAAGGCTGGCCCTTCATCAGCAAATCTGGGAGACAGATGAACTGGTGGGATCCCCTAGCATGTTTCCTTCCTCCTCTATCTCCTCACCTCAGGGAGCTTTTTCTCCTGTGCTGACTGCAATAGGGTAGCTGGGCAAGTGCAGATCACAAAGTAGGGTATTGTCAAACTAGCTGACTAGTAGGGTTTGGAAGGGGTCCCTTCCAACCCCAACTGGGATCCAAGGGGATGGAAGGATGACCATGAGCCAGCAGTGTGCTCTTGTGGCCAAGAAGGCCAATGCCACTCTGCAGTGGTTAGTAGGTTGAGAGAGATTCTCCTCCCCTTTTACTCTACCCTGCTGAGGCAGCATTTGGGATATTGTGTCCAGTTCTGGGCTCCTCGGTTCAAGAACAATCTCAGGGGACTGCTTGAAAGAGTCCAGCACAGAGCCACAGAAATGATGAAGGGAGTGGAACATTTTCCTTCTGAGGAGAGCCATGGAAACAGGAGGAAATTTTTTTCACTATGAGGGTGACAGAAGACTGGAACAGGCTGCCCAGGGAGGTTGTGGAGTCTCCCTCTCTGGAGATATTCAAAACCCACCTGGATGTGTTCCTGTGTGATCTGGTCTAAGTGATCCTGCTCTGGCAGGGAGTTGGACTGGATGAGCTTTCAGGATCCCTTCCAGCCCCTACCACTCTGTGATTCCATGAATCACAGCACACACCAACAAACAAAGCCAGATCCACAGGTTCCACACCATCGTGCGGTCATTCATCCCTTAAATGAAATTCCTGCTGAGGTAGGGTGAAGCCCTGGATAGCTTAGGGTCACCCACCCATGCCAGATGTTCTGTGCTTTACCCCACACACTGTGTGACCTCCTCAGGGCAACTGCACCACCTGTGATGGCAGAGATGACAGCAAGGAGTACGCCAACATCCGCTCTGCCATGAAGGTCCTGATGTTCACTGACACGGAGAACTGGGAGATCTCCAAGCTGCTGGCTGCCATCCTGCACATGGGGAACCTGCAGTATGAAGGTAAAAGGACAGAACACAAGGACCTGGTCCAGCACACTTCTGTTCCTTATTCTGCATGGTGAGAGGGAGCCAAGCTTAGGGATGGAGAGGTGTATCCAGACCACCTGCCATGGTGCCAGAACTCAGGTGTTTATTGTAGCATGTAAGGACAAGAAAGGAGGATGAAGTCCATTACTCACTCTGCAGAGCTGCCAGACTGCAGTGTGCTCAGTGACAGTCAGCTTTCCTGAATTTAGGGAGGCTGAGTATGGACACAGGCCATTCAGCAGACTCAGGTTTTGCCAGGGGAGATTAATGGAGTGTTTGACCAGTGCCTGTGTGATTGGGTGTGCCTTTGTAAAGGTCTCAAACTGCCTTGGTGTCAGAAATGACACTGTGATTTAAGAGCCTCTTTGGAAGACAGAAGCCTAAAGCACTTACATGTTAGAAATGTTTTGACCCCATCAGTCACTGAGGGCATCTGACAGGTCCTTTGCAGCCACCAGGATATCTCTAGCAGCCACATGAGCTTTTCTCTCCCTTCTGATGGCCAGATTTTGCCTGGTCACCATTGCACAGAGGCAGTGGAGAAAGACCCTTTTCCTAACCCCCATCCACCTTCTGCAAAGCTACATCCCTGCCTGACAACTTTTTCTTTGGCTTTCTTCCCCCAGCTCGGACCTACGACAACCTGGATGCCTGTGAGGTTGTTCAGTCAGCATCTCTAATCACTGCAGCATCCTTGCTGGAGGTCAGTGACTCTGCAGTGCTGCCTTCCCATTTCTGGCTTGTTCCCATATTCCCAGTACCATGGCAAAGGCTCTCCTGAGCCAGGCTCTCCTTGCTCTAGGAGCACCAGCTCTAGGAGGCTGGAGAAGGCCAGGTAAGCCATACTGTCAGGGTGAAGGTGGATGTCTCCATCTGAGCTGGGTATCTAAGCTCCCCTTCATGCCAGGGGAGACAAACAGACAGGTTGGTGGCACATCATACTCAAAGGGACATCCAAAATAGCTCAGTCCCTAAAATGTGTCCTTCATTGATGTAAAGAGCATCCATTACAGTAGCTGAGACAGAGATGTCACTTCCATTGTGTGTTTCTGAAGTGAAGTGAGATGATTCTCAACCAAACCATCCATGCAGTGGCTGGAGTGCTCTTCAGTAGCCTTTCCAGCATGTTGCAGATCTCTCAGGGTCATCATCTCATCTCCATAGGCACCACCGGTCTCAGAGTGTGACCCACAGCTGTCTATGAGCTGTTTTCATGTAACAGGAGGTGGAGGTAAACATTTGCCTGGCTTGATCTCAGGAACATGAAAAAGGGNTGACCATGAGCCAGCAGTGTGCTCTTGTGGCCAAGAAGGCCAATGCCACTCTGCAGTGGTTAGTAGGTTGAGAGAGATTCTCCTCCCCTTTTACTCTACCCTGCTGAGGCAGCATTTGGGATATTGTGTCCAGTTCTGGGCTCCTCGGTTCAAGAACAATCTCAGGGGACTGCTTGAAAGAGTCCAGCACAGAGCCACAGAAATGATGAAGGGAGTGGAACATTTTCCTTCTGAGGAGAGCCATGGAAACAGGAGGAAATTTTTTTCACTATGAGGGTGACAGAAGACTGGAACAGGCTGCCCAGGGAGGTTGTGTAGTCTCCCTCTCTGGAGATATTCAAAACCCACCTGGATGTGTTCCTGTGTGATCTGGTTTAAGTGATCCTGCTCTGGCAGGGAGTTGGACTGGATGAGCTTTCAGGATCCCTTCCAGCCCCTACCACTCTGTGATTCCATGAATCACAGCACACACCAACAAACAAAGCCAGATCCACAGGTTCCACACCATCGTGCGGTCATTCATCCCTTAAATGAAATTCCTGCTGAGGTAGGGTGAAGCCCTGGATAGCTTAGGGTCACCCACCCATGCCAGATGTTCTGTGCTTTACCCCACACACTGTGTGACCTCCTCAGGGCAACTGCACCACCTGTGATGGCAGAGATGACAGCAAGGAGTACGCCAACATCCGCTCTGCCATGAAGGTCCTGATGTTCACTGACACGGAGAACTGGGAGATCTCCAAGCTGCTGGCTGCCATCCTGCACATGGGGAACCTGCAGTATGAAGGTAAAAGGACAGAACACAAGGACCTGGTCCAGCACACTTCTGTTCCTTATTCTGCATGGTGAGAGGGAGCCAAGCTTAGGGATGGAGAGGTGCATCCAGACCACCTGCCATGGTGCCAGAACTCAGGTGCTTGTTATAGCATGTAAGGACAAGAAAGGAGGATGAAGTCCATTACTCACTCTGCAGAGCTGCCAGACTGCAGTGTGCTCAGTGACAGTCAGCTTTCCTGAATTTAGGGAGGCTGAGTATGGACACAGGCCATTCAGCAGACTCAGGTTTTGCCAGGGGAGATTAATGGAGTGTTTGACCAGTGCCTGTGTGATTGGGTGTGCCTTTGTAAAGGTCTCAAACTGCCTTGGTGTCAGAAATGACACTGTGATTTAAGAGCCTCTTTGGAAGACAGAAGCCTAAAGCACTTACATGTTAGAAATGTTTTGACCCCATCAGTCACTGAGGGCATCTGACAGGTCCTTTGCAGCCACCAGGATATCTCTAGCAGCCACATGAGCTTTTCTCTCCCTTCTGATGGCCAGATTTTGCCTGGTCACCATTGCACAGAGGCAGTGGAGAAAGACCCTTTTCCTAACCCCCATCCACCTTCTGCAAAGCTACATCCCTGCCTGACAACTTTTTCTTTGGCTTTCTTCCCCCAGCTCGGACCTACGACAACCTGGATGCCTGTGAGGTTGTTCAGTCAGCATCTCTAATCACTGCAGCATCCTTGCTGGAGGTCAGTGACTCTGCAGTGCTGCCTTCCCATTTCTGGCTTGTTCCCATATTCCCAGTACCATGGCAAAGGCTCTCCTGAGCCAGGCTCTCCTTGCTCTAGGAGCACCAGCTCTAGGAGGCTGGAGAAGGCCAGGTAAGCCATACTGTCAGGGTGAAGGTGGATGTCTCCATCTGAGCTGGGTATCTAAGCTCCCCTTCATGCCAGGGGAGACAAACAGACAGGTTGGTGGCACATCATACTCAAAGGGACATCCAAAATAGCTCAGTCCCTAAAATGTGTCCTTCATTGATGTAAAGAGCATCCATTACAGTAGCTGAGACAGAGATGTCACTTCCATTGTGTGTTTCTGAAGTGAAGTGAGATGATTCTCAACCAAACCATCCATGCAGTGGCTGGAGTGCTCTTCAGTAGCCTTTCCAGCATGTTGCAGATCTCTCAGGGTCATCATCTCATCTCCATAGGCACCACCGGTCTCAGAGTGTGACCCACAGCTGTCTATGAGCTGTTTTCATGTAACAGGAGGTGGAGGTAAACATTTGCCTGGCTTGATCTCAGGAACATGAAAAAGGGGTCAAGGGGTTGCAAAGCTACATTCATGCTGGTAGGATACAGCTTTGCAGGCTTTGCTTTTCCATCTTCTCTCCCTACACTCTCACAGTAGGTCACAAGAGGACTTTGAGTAGTAAAACACCATCTCTAGAAATGCCTGGGACATTACTGGATATATTTGCCCTCTACAGCTAAGAAAAGGCACTTACCTCCAGCCATGGGGTCCTGCCCTGGTCCTCTCTGGCCAGGCACATTCAAGCCAGTAGCCCAGGCCATTGTAAGGACACCTTGTCAGCAGCTGTGTTTGGTGGTGTCTTTGCCAGGTTGACCCTCAGGATGTGATGAACTGCCTTACCAGCAGGACTATCATCACCAGGGGTGAGACAGTCTCCACCCCTCTCAGCATGGAGCAAGCACTGGATGTGAGGGATGCTTTTGTAAAGGTAAGACTTAAGACATTCCATTCTGCTCCTGTTGAGGAGCTGAAGAAATCTGCCTACTTCTGAAACCAGAGCATCTACTGCACAGAAGTGTCTCACTTGGTGCCTCTGTGACCTTATCAGCAGATAGCTCTGAAACTCTGTTCTCACTAGAATGCAAAATGGGTTGAGATGAAAGAAGTCTAGATAGCCTGGTCTTCAGGAGATTTCCAGTCTGGACTTGAGACTGTCTATGCTCAAAGATGACCTATGGAAGGAGCCACCAGGTTGAAATTCACCTTAACTTCAGGAAAACATCCCAGCTTGAGCCCCAGGGTTAGGTCCTCAGCTACTACGAATCAGAGCAGGTCTATCAACACCTGGAACACCCACACCTGAATTTCAGGAGCTGGGTGTGTCTGCAGCAGCAAATAAAGGTGAAAGTCACTGGAATGGGGATAGAGCAGCTCAGCAGCCCTCAGAGCACTTGGAGAGAGCATCACCCAAGGCTTGGGGGTGATGACAATTGATGGGCTGGGTGTGCATCACTGCTGTGCTGTTTGCAGCCCCATGTAAGGTTGCAAAACAAGCAATGGTGGCATATTTTGGTCACTTGGGGCCCCCTGCTCTGTCAGTGGGAAACTGGTAGATCAAGCCAGGTGGTTTGATGCATAGCTAGTCTGCAAATCCAGACAAGGACTTCTCCAGTGGTGATGGGCCTTTGAATCAGGCTCCCCTCCTGGTAACACTGCTGTAGCTCATAACAAAGAAATGTAAAACTTGGAATTGTGAAACTACTGAAGCAGAGTTCAGCCAGCATTGAAGTATGCACCTTGCCCAGGTGAGATGTCCTTGGCTTGTCTAGCAGGGTAATATGACTCTGCTGATCTGCAGAGAAAGATGCTTAGGTGCCAAGGAAAGGGCTGTCTGGGTTTACAGCAAGCCCACTGATCATTTTTGGAGGACAGTCAACATTTGGGATTTTGCTTGTGGTTGCCTTCTGCCTAGGCTTTCAGGCCTGTTTTCCTTTATCTGAAGAATGGCTCTTGAAAATTTAACCCACACCAAGAGTCTTGCATAAATGTTGGCTTCAGGGAGTGTCCAGTTGCTGGCCATGCTTTAAGGGGGCCTGTGCCACCATCTCCTTGTGACACCACTTGAAGCTGTACACCTGAATGTAGTAAATGATACACTAAGAAGATTGGCATTTATAGCTGAAGTCTTTACAGGAGTAGAGCAGCAAACAAGCATAACCCCCCTGTTATACTGTAAATTAATTATAGCTATGCAGCACCTTTCTGGTTGTTCCCTTACATAGAGTCCATCTATAAAAACACCAATTTTATGTCTCTAAGCATTGCTCCACCTGTTGAGATACTGTGCCTAAAAAAAAGGGTATGTGAAGGCAAACTAAACCAAAGACAACAGTCTTTGGTGCCACAAACCAGCAGGGCAAACTGCTGAGCTGCCTCAGTGACCTCCCTCTTTGGGGTATTGCAGGGAATTTATGGGCGACTCTTTGTGTGGATCGTGGAGAAGATCAATGCTGCAATTTACAGACCTCCCTCCCAGGAACTCAAAAGCATCAGGAGATCCATTGGCCTCCTTGACATCTTTGGGTTTGAGAACTTCACTGTGAACAGGTATGTTCAGAACCAGGTCTTAACCCTCCTTCACCACCCCAAGCTCTAGGTCTTGCTGTCCTTTCACCTCTCCTGAGCTGAACAGGTCTGAGTTAGGAGGAACCTTTTTCTAGATGTGAGATTATCAGCTGTGGTAGTTTTAGGCTATGCCTTTAAATATTTTTCACAGATCTTGAACAGAAAGTAGTAAAGTGTGAGAGAGAGAGAGTAGTAAAATGTAAGAGAGAGAGAGTAGTAAAATGTAAGAGTAGTAAAATGTAAGAGTAGTAAAATGTAAGGGAGACAGAGACCTGCTGGAGAGAATTCAAAGGAGAGCCACAAGGATGCTTAGGGGACTTGAGCATCTCCCCTATGAAGACAGACTGAGAGCCCTGGGGCTGTTTAGTCTGGAGAAGAGAAGACTGAGAGGGGATCTGATCAATGTCTATCAATATGTGAGGGGTGGGTGTCAAGTGGAGGGGGCCAGGCTCTTTTTGGTGGTTCACAGTGATAAGCCAAGGAACAATGGGTTCAAACTAGAACATAGAAGATGTCACCTCCACATGAGGAGAAACTTCTTTGCAGTGAGGGTGACAGAGCCCTGGAACAGGCTGCCCAGGGGGGGTTGTGGAGTCTGCTTTTCTGGAGAANCTCTGATATACTGTGACACTGTGATAAATAAATCACTATTGGGTGTAAAAAGGAAAATAATGATTATTCTGAACAATCCCATTGGAGAGATGGCTACCACAAGACTTAGTTACCAAAAACAATTTCTCTGTCTTCTCACATCCTTGCTCTGGGGAGATATTAGCTTTGTGCTTCTGCTTGACCTTGGCTGCATTATTGTTTTGACTGGTCTTAACTTCTCTGCTTCTGTCTCTCTTCCCTTGTGTACAGAGGGGTAAGGGGGAGGCAGGGAGAGATAAGCTGTTGCAGCTCCCCTGGTCTTTGGCCAGGGGGGTCCTTGTGCTGTTCATGAATTGTAAATACCTGTAAATATTGTATATTTCTACATATTCATTGCATTCCATTGTAGGCTGTAGTTTTGCTTGTAAATACAGCTTCCATTTGCTTCCAGCTGAGCTGGTCTGGCACAGTTAATGTTGGGGGAGGGGATTTTCAACCCACCACACAAGAGCTGGTCACTTTTGCTGTTTCAGAAGCCAAGATATTACCTAAACTGGCTGGTACAGGCTGCACATGTAGAATGGTTATGCCATTGTTCTGGGGGAGAAAACCACTCAGTAAGGCTGTGGTTGGCTGAGAATTTCCTTACTGGTTCAGATAATAATCAGGTTAACGTGACTTGGGAGCATTGCTTCAAGCATGGAGAGACATGGAAAAAGGTGGTGGATCTAAAAGTGTCCTTTCCTTGGCCTTCCCTCCACAGTTTTGAGCAGCTCTGCATTAACTTTGCGAATGAAAACCTGCAGCAGTTCTTTGTGCGCCACGTCTTCAAGCTAGAGCAGGAGGAGTACAACCTGGAGAACATCAACTGGCAGCACATTGAGTTCACTGACAACCAGGATGCCTTGGACATGATTGCCATCAAGCCCATGAACATCATCTCCCTCATCGACGAGGAGAGCAAGTTCCCCAAGGTGTGTGTGTGGGCTCAGCCCTGCTCTCACTGATACTTCCACTGCTTCCCTTGGGAGATGATTCCAATCCCCAGCTCTTCTCATGGTGACAATTTTTATTCTGAAGTCCAAAAGGAATCTCTCCAGCAATAACTTGTACCCATCAAACCCTTGTCTTTTCCATGTGACCCCTTGTAAAAAGGGAGTCTCCATCCTCATGGTAGCCTCCCTTTCTGTACTGGTGCATGGTGATAAGTTCTCCCCTAAGGTTTATCTCCTCAAGGCTGAACAAACCCATTTCTCAAAGCCTTTCTGTGTTCTTATGCTGTGCATTTCTGGCCTGGGTGCAGGTAGGATAGCAGCCTAGAAAGTTCTTTTTATCCAAGCTGGTGCAGCAGCTTTTCCTATTCCAGCTAAAGCTGCTGCTGCTTTCTATCTCTGTATTTTAAAGATGTAGTATAAAATGTTACTGAGCTTTGGCCACAATAATGGGAGTGCATGATGATGGAGTCCTATAAGCAATGATCCTGAGGAACATAAGGAAATACCACTCACAACACTTAGATACAAAAGAAATTGACTATGTCACATTCACAGAATCACAGAACATTAGAGGTTGGAAGGGAACTCCAGAGATCATTGAGTCCAACCCCCTTGCCAAAGCAGGATCACCTAGGGTAGTCCACACAGGAATGCATCCAGGTGGGTTTGGAAAGCCTCCAGAGAAGGAGAGGCCACAACCTGTCTGAGCAGCCTCTTCCAATTCTCCATCACCTTCACTGTTAAGAAGTTTCTCCTCATGTTGAGGTGAAATCTTCTATGTTCTAGTTTGTATCCATTGTTCCCTTGCTCTTGCCTGCTGGCAGATCCCTGTGAAGGATCTGATCAGCCCCAAACACACATTCACCAGAGCACTGCCTATTGTTTGATTGTTTGAAGCATGTCTGTGGTTGCTTTTATTGCTCTGTCAAATTTTCTTCCATGGCTACCACAACCATGTTTCAAACAAGTTTATTATTTCTGACAGGCAACTACACCTACAAGAGGATCAGGAGTAGGCTTTGACAAAGTTTAAGAAAGAACAATGGTAAATGTAGTCCCTTTGGGGCACTATCTTGAATACAACACAACATATTGGTGGTATTTAATCCACTGGTTTAATTTCTGCCCTGGAGATATCTCCTTCAACACATCATGGGACCCCACATGGAGTCCTACATCCAGTTCTGGTGCCCCCAGCATAAGAGGGACATGGAGCTGCTTGGAGCAGGTCCAGAGAAGGGCCATGAAGATGATCAGAGGGATGGAGAACATCCCCTGTGGGAACAGCCTGAGAGAGTTGGGGCTGTTCAGCCTGGAGAAGAGAAGGCTCCAGGGATGCTTCAGAGCAGCCTTCCAAGTATCTGAAGGGGGCCTACAAGAAATCCAGGAAGGGACTTATTGCAAGGGCTTGTAGTGATAGGATGAGGGGAGATGGATTGAAGATGGAGGAGGGGAGATATAGACTGGATATTAGGAAGAGATTCTTTAGAGTGAGGATGGTGAGACACTGGAACAGGTTGCCCAGGGAGGTTGTGGATGGACCCTCCCTGGAGGTGTTCAAAGCCAGGCTGGAGAAGCCTTGAGAAATATGATCTAGTGGAAGGTGTCCCTGTCCATGGTGGGGAGTTGGAACTAGATGATCTGTAAGGCCCCTTCCAACCTAATCCATTCTAGGTATCCATGCATCTCTTCTCAAGAGAAACACACGCTGTCACCCAAGGCAGAGGAAAAGACATGCACTGTTGCCTGAAAAATGTTTGCAGTGGGTCAAACCCTGGTGAAATGTCAGCTCCTTTCCTTCATGCACAGGGTACAGATGCCACCATGCTGCACAAGCTGAACTCCCAGCACAAGCTTAACACCAACTACATTCCTCCAAAGAACAACTACGAAACCCAGTTTGGGATTAACCACTTTGCTGGAATCGTTTACTACGAAACCAAAGGTATGGAGCAGCTCCTGGGGGGCTGCAAGGGTGGGGTGATGCCTGGGGGAAGGTGAACTGCTGCTGTGTTGAAGCAGAGTGGGGTGGTAGCCCATGTAATGTCAGTGCACTCCTCCTTCTGCTGGCCCTCCAGTGCTGCCCCGTCAGCTGCAGAGCTGCTCTTTCACTCATGGGTGCCCAGGACAGACTGCAGTGCTCAGCACCACCACTGAAATGCATCTTCAATCCGGTCTCAAGATGCACCTCTGTCTTCCTTCTCTTGACCCCCCTTTTCTCTCCCTACTCATCCCCCACACCCATTACCCTCCCAAGAGCAGCCAGCAGTAGTCCAGCAACCCAGGTGCTGCTTGCAGGGCACGTCCTAGCCATAGAATCAAAGAATTGTTTGGTTTGGAAAAGACCTTTAGGACCATTGAGTCCAGCCAGTAACCCAGCACTGCCAAGCCCACCACTGAACCATGTCCCTCAGCACCTCATCTACATGGCTTTGAAATCCCTCCAGGGGTGGTGACTCCATCACTTCCCTGGGTAGCCTGCTGAAATGGTCAACCTAAACCTCTTCTGGTGCAACTTGAGGCCACCTCCCCTTGGCCTATTCCTTATTCTTTGGGGGAGGAGACCAATCGCCAGCTTGCTACAACCTCCTTTCAGGTAGTTGTAGAGAGCAAGAAGGTCTCCCTGAGCCTCTTCTTCTCCAGATTAAACAACCTGAGTTTCCTCAGCTGCCCTTCACAAGACTTGTGCTCTAGACCCTTCACCAGCTTTACTGCCCTGTGGACACACTCCAGCATCTCAGGGTCTTTCCTGTAGTGAAAACAAAGCTGAACAACAGCATTCACACAGCTTCATGAAGTTGGTGAAGAGTCTGGAGGGCAAGTTTTATGAGGAGTGGCTGGGGAAACTGGGCTTGCTTAGCCTGGAGAAAAGGAGGCTCAGGGGAGACCTCACTCTCTACAACCCCCTGACAGGAGAGGTGTGAGTTGGTCTCTTCTCCCTAGTAACAAGTGATAGGACAAGAGGAAATGGCTTCAAATTGCACCAGGGGAGGTTTGGGTTGAATGCTAGAAGAAACTTCACTGAAAGGGTTCTCCAATACTGGAGCAGGCTCCCCAGGGAGGTGGTTGCATCCCCATCCCTGGAGGTGTTTAAAAGACACAGCTGTGGTGCTGAGGGACATGGTTTAGCACCAGACTTGACAGAACTAGCTAATGGTTGGACTTGATGATCTTAGAGGTCTTTTCTAACTAAAACCAATTCTATGATCCCTTGGCACTGCCCATCCCTCCTTTCCCTGGAGAAGGAACTGGTGTCCTAAGAGCAGCCAAGGCATCAGTAGGATTTTGTGCTTTGAGGTGAGGCCATGTTGCATTGCATTGTGTCCTCTAAGTGTGACACCATTGTTCCTCTAGGTTTCTTGGAGAAAAACAGGGACACGCTGCATGGAGACATCATTCAGCTGGTGCATTCCTCCAAAAACAAATTCATCAAGCAGATCTTCCAAGCAGATGTGGCAATGGTAATGCAGGCAGAAGAAGACCTTTATTCATGGGGGGAGAGCATTCCTGGAAGGAGCAGAAGATTCACAAATAGTCACATTGCTCTGGTGTACTTGGGGGTGTTTCAGACCTCTTAGTGTGAAGTCAACCATCAGGAAGCATTAATGTGGTGTCACAGGCACCTCCACACTCATGCCTCAGGTTCCATTTGATTTGTCAAACATTATTTTGTGCTGTGATTGCTTCTCTCTGGACAAGCTGGAGAGCTGGGCCCAGGTGAACTTCATGAAGTTCAACAAGAGCATGTTCAGGGTTCTGCCCCCAGGCTGGAACAATCCTCACTATTCATACAGACTAGGGGAGGAGGGGATAGAAAGCAGCCCTGAGGAAAAGGACTTGGGGGTGCTGATGGATGAGAAACTGGACAGGAGCAGGCAGTGTGAGCTTGCAGCACAGAAAGCAAATCACATCCTGAGCTGCATCAAAAGCAGCATTGGCAGCAGATCCAGAGAGGGGATTCTGGCACTTTGCTCTGCTCTTGTGAGACCTCACCTGGAGTATTGCATCCAGGTCTGGAGCCCTCAATACAGGAAGGACAAGGAGCTGATGGAGCAGGTCCAGAGGAAGGCCATGAAAATGATCAGGGGGTTAGAGCACCTCTGCTACAAGGACAGGCTGAGGGAGCTGGGGGTGTTCAGCCTGAAGAAGAGGAGGGTCTGGGGAGAACTAATAGCAGCCTTCCAGTACCTGAGGAGTCCTACAAGGAAGGGTGGAGAGAGACTATTTACAAAGGCCTGCAGTGGTAGGATGAGAGGCAATGGCTTCAAACTAGAGAAGGGCAGATTTAGATTGGACATCAGGAAGAAGTTCTTCACTATGAGGGTGGTGGAACACTGGAACAGGTTGCCCAGGGAGGTGGTTGAGGCTCCATCCCTAGAAATATTCAAGGTGAGGCTCAATGAGACCCTGGGCAGCCTGGTCCAGTTGGGGATGTCCCTGCTGACTGCAGGGGGGGCAGACTGGGTGACCTTTGGAGGTCCCTCCCAGCCTGGACCATTCTATGATTGTGCAGGGATGGGAACAAAAAGGTTTGTGATTGTGGAAATCAAAGAGAGGAAAGAGGTAGCTCCAAGTGAGCAGCTCAGAACTGTGTGTAACTGAGTGAGAAAACCAAATGCTTGTAGACCAGAGCAGAACAATGGGACAACACATCTCCTATGAAGATAGGCTGAGAGAATTGGAGTTGCTCAGCCTGGAGAAAAGAAGGCTCCAAGGAGACCTCATTGCTGCTTTTCAGTACTTAAAGGGGGTCTACAAGGAAGAGTTTCTAACAGGCACTGCTGTGACAGGACAAAGGGGTGATGGTTTTACATTGAAAGAGGGTTCAGAGTAGATGGAAGAAATTCTGTCCAGTGAGGTTGGTGAGACACTGGCCCAGGTTGCCCAAAGAAGTGGTGGATGTCCCATCCCTGGAAACCTTCCAGGTCAGGTTGTTTTGGGCTCTGAGCAACCTGCTCTAGATGGAGGTGTCCCTGCTCACTGGAGGGTGTTGGACTAGATGACATCTAAAGGTTCTTCCCAAACCAAAGCATTTCATGATGTCCCTGCTCATTGCAGGGGTTTGGACTAGATGACCTTTGGAGGTCCCTTCCAACCCAAACCATTCTATGATCTGTAATTCTATGACAATCTTGCCTGGCCTTTCAGCACCATGTAGGACTGGGAAGGACCAGCCAACAGTTGTGTTTTACTGTTGTACCAGCAGAGAGAGGGGACACCAGCTATGAAAGCTGAAGCTTTAAAGTTCCTCTTTCTTCATCCTGGTCCTCTGGGAGGGTGTGTGCTTACTCCACACCCAGTTCAGGAGGTCACTGGAGCTCTGGAGATAGGCACAGCTGTAGCTTTAAGTCTTCCTACCCTATTTGAGCATTTATTTCTGTGATACAATCTTTGATGCTGAGATCAGTGACTATTTCACCCTTAATAACACCAATACATTATGGGTTTTTTTTTTTGAGTAAGCTGAACATCTAACACCTCCCTACAAAGATGTCATCAGCCCTGATCCCAACATGGAAGTAGAAACTGTTTTCAAATGTCAACCTTGCAGATCTTGAAAGTCTACCTAGATGGCCAAATCTCTCAGTCTGCCTAGGCAAAGCCCTGGGACTGCAGAGGCTGTGGGATGTTCCAAATGTTCCAAATCAACCAAGGTTTTTAGAAGTTGGCATCCTATTTCCAAATGCCAGCCAATGCCACTGATGGTCCAAGGGACTTAGGGACTTTCAAGAGTGTCAGACAGATATATAATTGCTGGATTCTTTTGCCTGCTAAGGGGAAAAAAAGTGTTTTAATTGCCAAGAAATGTCTTTGAACAGACTTACAGACACATTTGCAAGCTCATAACCTTTGCTCACTCAATTTTGCTCCTGCTGAAATGAATAATCAATGCCCTTTTGACTTCATTAGGAACAAGATAAAGTTTGTCAGCCCCAGTTAAGCTACCAGTTGGGTATGGTGGATTCAGAGCCATCCCCAGAGGTGGACACTCCTGCTGAACTGGGCTCTAACTCCCTTAGCATCAGCGTTGCCATTTACTTTGCTTTTTATTGCTTGCTCCTCACTGCTTTTTACTTGTGGTTGTGGTAAATTACCCCCCAACAGTGGTGCAAGCTTTGCAGTTCACTTTGGCAATGATCTCTTGTTTGTTTGAGCAGAGCAGAGCAGAAGTGGACTCTGGGGAATCTGTGAGAAGGAGCTCCCAGGGTTACACAGTCATGCAGACTTCTTCACAGGGTTGCCTACCAAGCACCTTTAGAGGTAAACAGCAGCAACATTCCAGGGAGAAGGCTGAATCCCCATCCCTGGAGGTCTCTAAAAGATGCAGAGATGTGATGCTGAGGGACATGGTTTAAGATCAGACTTGGTAGAGTTAGATAATGGTTGGACTCAATCATCTTAAAGGTCTTTTCCAACCAAAGAGATTCTATGATTCTGTCACAGAGACCTTTTAAAACCTCAGAACACTTTTTTTTTTCTTTTGTAGTTCTGCTAAATATCTTCAAAATCTGAGTGGTGGTCCCTGTGCTTTGATACTTTAATGTGTTTGGTTTGGGTTTTTTTTGTTTGAGCAAGAGATGGCAGGAAAATGACAGAGGAGAAAAGAGTTTCCCTGAATGTGCACAGTGTTGGTATGAACTGGGAGAGCACAGACCCCCTGCAGACCACACCAACTAAACTGCTCAGGCAAGCAAGACCCAGCATGGGGCTGAGATGGTTTTCCTACTGCTTTCCACCAAAATTCCATAATCTTGCAGCCCCTTTCTTAGAAGTGACTGATAGGATGAGGGCCCTCTTCTGATACACCTGAAGTTGCAGTGATGGGGTGAGGGGTAACAGCTTTAAACTGAAAGGGTAGATTTAGATTAGATATAGGGGGGGAAATTCTTTATTGTGAGGGTGGTGAGACACTGAACAGATTGCCCAGAGAAGTTAGGGATGCCCCATCCCTGCAAGTGTTCAAAGCCATGTTGGGTAGGG
The DNA here is from genome assembly GCA_013399975.1 of Indicator maculatus. Taxonomy (NCBI): domain Eukaryota; kingdom Metazoa; phylum Chordata; class Aves; order Piciformes; family Indicatoridae; genus Indicator; species Indicator maculatus. The sequence goes on along the minus strand of VXBD01005616.1, from coordinate 64,466 downwards.
CTTTAAGCAACCTGGTCTAGTGGGAGTTGTCCCTTTCCTATGGCAGGATGGTTAAAATTAGATGATCTTCAAGGCCCCTTCCAACTCAAACCATTCCATGATTGTAAGAAGCATTCTCCAAAAGAAAGAGCAGGAGAGTATAGAGTTAGGAGTAGGGTTAGGGTGGGCAGGGACAAATGGAGGTGTGCATGCCTTCCTTGAGCATCAGTGTTACAATCCATGGGGAAACCTTGTGGAGCCACTCAGGTCAGGTCAGATCTTCCCTTGAGAAGAGATAAGGAGCTGCTCTGCTAAGAGCTAAATCATGTAATGAGTTGTTTCCCTCTGCACCTGGACCAGAGCAATCCTCACTATCAATACAGACTGGGGGATGAGGTGATAGAAAGCAGCTGTGAGGAAAAAGACTTGGGGGTGTTGATGGATGAGAAGCTGGATGTCAGCAGACAGTGGGGGCTTATAGCCCAGAAGACAAATCACATCCTGGGCTGCATCAAAAGAAGCGTTGCCAGCAGATCCAGAGAGGTGATTCTGCCACTTTGCTCTGCTCTGGGGAGACCTCACCTGGAGTACTGCATCCAGGTCTGGAGCCCTCAGTATCAGAAGGACATGGACCTGATGGAGCAGGTCCAGAGGAGGGTTGGAGCACCTCTGCCATGAGGACAGGTTGAGGGAGCTGGGGGTGTTCAGCCCAGAGAAGAAAAGGCTCCAGGGACACCTAATAGCAGCCTGCCAGTACCTGAAGGGGGCCTGCAAGAAGGATAGAGAGAGACTGTTTACAAAGGCCTGCAGTGATAGGATGGGAGGCAATGGCTTCAAAGTAGAGAAGAGCAGATTTAGATTGGCTGTTAGGAACAAGTTCTTTACTATGAGGGTGGTAGAACACTGGAAGAGGTTGCCCAGAGGGGTGGTTTGGTCTTCATCCTTGGAGATATTCAAGGTGAGGCTCAACAGGGCTCTGGGCAACCTGATCTAGTTGAGGATGTCCCTGCTGACTGCAGAGGGGGGTTGGACTGGATGACCTTTGGAGGTCCCTTCCAATCCAGACCATTCTATGATTCTATAATTCACTCAACAGCTTCCAACCTTTGGTCCTCAAGAGTTTGATGAGTTTGCAGAATATTGTGAGCCAGTGAAAAGTGTGTTCACATCTAGAGAAAGCCAAAGATCAGAGGAGTTTGAGGTCTAGTCAAGAGTGAATATTTGAATAATGTAGTAACTCTTTGCTCCCTGAAAGACCTCATGTTGGTGGACAGCAAAACCTATGGATATTGCTGGAATACCTGGGGTTGGGAAGTGTCATTTGTGCATGCCCATCACACAGGAGGTCTATCTGCATGTCTTGGCTCAGCTGGAACATTGCTTTGAGTGATGCCAGGTGAAACAATGGATTCAGTGGGTATTATGCACTGTTCCTCTGAGGAAGCACTCAGTGTGGTCTGACAGTGCTGCTTGCTTTAGGAACAGGTAGAAGGAGCAGTGGAGAAAGGAAAGTGGTGAGGGAAAAAAACACCAGAGGTTTGTGTGGAGGATGGAAAATAGTTGAGGAAAAAAAAAAAAAAGGAAAAAAACCCCCAAAACCAAACAAACAATTAGGAATTTGTGGACTTTCCCCTTGGCAAAAATTCCAATTGTATGGAAATCCTCAGATTTGTTGGATTAAAATTAGGGAGGAAGGGAGAGATTTCTATAGAATTTTGGTGACGTTTTCTTTTTGCTTGGCATCTTCCAACTGCTTATTGAAAGCACAGTAACAGGAGAGCAGGGATGTATGAGGGAGAGGAGTGGGGATGGCTTGGAAACTAGATGGATAATGAGTGAGGTTAGAAGATGTGGAAGAGTTGTTTCCAAAAGGCAAGAGCTGGACAGTGAAAGTTCCCTCAGTTTCTGGGATGCAGACATGGAGATGAAAGGAAAAAGCCAGGAGGGGGATAGAGACGAATCTAAGCATTAATGCATTTCATGAGGTATTTTAACAGCAGGACCTCCAAGACTAACAACATCAGGGCTCCATTTTGGTTGTTCTTCCTTTTCACTATTTGCTCTTCTCTGTCTCTGTTTTGTTTTGTGTTTTGTTTTGTCTTTGTTTTGTTTTTCACCTGTGCTTCATGTAGTTTCTCTGTGGCTATGCATCCAGCACATTTGGCCAGTCGCCCACACCCACACCAAAGGTAAACCAAATACATGAGTTCCTCTCTTCTGTATCCACCTCTCCTTGGCAAGGATTGTGCTTTGCTCTTGTTCAGTTTATTCCTCTTCCTGTCCTATCCATAGAGGATCCATTTCAAGTGACCAATGTGATGGAGAGCATTTGTACAGCTTGTGGAGTAGATGCAGGTCTACGTGTCATTTATTTCTGGGATTCAACTCAGGAGAGCTTTGTAATGATGGGAATCTGGTTTGGATAAAATCAGAACCAGCCTGAGACAAAGTTTTGAGGAGCTGTTTGGTTGGTTATTTGTTTTCCTGATATTTGAAGGATTTTAATTAACTTCAGATGGATCATCTGTTGGATATGGCTATTTACCATGGTTCCACCACTGGCTTCAGTGGGATGTTGTTCCTCAATGCAACTGCAAATCTGGCCCTCTTTTGTCCTTTTTTGGGGCAGGAAGAGGAGAGTTGATGTGCAAAGAGAGACTTCTGGTTGCATTTCTGGGTTGGTTAGAAATGCCATCATCCTCGTGGTGGCTTCACGTTCAGGGGAAAGCTCAAATGCAAGTCTTCAAGACATGGTTCATATCAAACATTGCCATGATCTTCCAAACAGGCTCTTGGCACCTTCCTTAGATCTTTTCTGTTGCATTTGATCTCCTGACTGGTTCTGATATCTCTCCAAACGTTCCTTGCTAGATATTTGGCCACAGGGTAGCATCCTGCGTGCTGAAGGTTTTGTGCCTTTAGCTTTGCGACTCTGCTCACATTTCCATCCCACCAGTTCAGCAGCCAGAGACTAGCTCATGTTGGAGCTAGACCTGACCTGCAACATTCAGATCCTTGCATGGGGCTGAAATTCAACCCTTCTTACCTCTGCAGTGTCTCAAATGTTTGGGCTTGGAATTCAAATGAGGGAGATCTGATCTAAAATGATCCAAAGCCCTTTATTCCAGACCTGGACTGCTTCCCTTCTGTATGATGATTGCAAACTGTTTGGATTGCAACATTTCAGTGGGTCCAGTTCTAGAGTTGTAACATTGCCACACACCAAAAAACCAACCAAATCCTTCCTCAGTTAGGATATGGTTGGGATTGAGTCCAGGAAAGAATTGTACCAAATCAGAAATGCCCAGACCACTCTCCTCTAAAGAAATGGAAGGCAGAACGGTAAAGGGGAGACATAAAACTGATTATTTGGGGGAAGTTTTCTGTTGTCATGGTCGTTTTTACAACACAGGCTTGTGTTTAGTAGGGTCTCTAATGAGTGATGATCAATTGGTTTTGTTTAGCAACGAGGCAAGGGTGGAACAGCCAAGCCAAAAACAGATTTTCCAAATATATCATCAGTAAATTAAAAATAAAAAGGGGGAGGGGGGAAGAGAGTTTAGTTCCAAATAGTGATATTAGCACTGTTGCACAGCCCATGTCAACTTTGGACATGAAGGCATCTTCCATACTGTACAGCATTTCAGAGAGAGGCTCTCTTCACTCTGTGCCACCACAGAAGGGCTGTGAGGAAGCCTCAAGTTTGAGTGGCCAACTGAGGCCACCCCAGCAGCATTCCATATAATCAAGTGATAAAATCATCATTTTTCTCAGACTTCAGGGGGGGAAAAAAGGGCTGAAAAACTGTGTCACGTTGGCATGGCCCAGTTTAGTGATTTTTCTCATCCTGAAGAGATGTGAGGATGGTCCTTTCCTCAAAGTATTGCTGGTGGTACCTGCTTCTCTCTCCTTCCCCAGCTCACCTTAAGTAATCCACCTTTCTGCACTCCCACTGAAGCAGGTCACCATCTCCCTGGCAGACCTAGTGCTGAGCATGGAGCTCCTGGTGCACCATGCATGCAGCCCTCTCCTTAATGTGGGAGGAGAAGGCACAGAGGGACACCACTCCTACCATTTCTGGCTCAGTGACATTTCTCCTTCAGTGACATTTCTCCTGCTCCCTGCTTTTCTCCTTGCTTCTGTTTGCTTGGTTTGAAGATTAGAGATTTTAAAACAAAAAAAATTGTTGATTGCCTAGCTGGAGATCTGGGTCTGTATTAAAAACATGACTTTGTGTCCATCTCAACCCCATATGCCCACAGGGTGCAGAGAGGCTGCACTGGTTGTTGCTCTCTCAGCCCTGGATGTATGATAAATGCCTAACTGTGTCCAAGACACTCAAGAAAATAGGCTGAATAAGTACCTAGAGATTTTACAGCTTCTCAGAGATGCTGGGAAAGATCCTAATGCTCCAGCTATGCCATTGAGGATCTCATGCTGGGGGAACATCCTCTTGTGTCCTGCTGATGATGTTCTGCCTTGACTTTTGTCTTTATGTTGCTTCAGTCACTCACATCCCTGTGCCTCTAAAGCCAGATCAGCTTGAGGTGGCAGAGAGAGGTGGCATTGAAGCATGTCTGAGTGTCCTGCTGGTTTGGATATCTTTAGGATCTTCTTTTGAGGTGATGCTTCTCTGGAAATGGTGCAATTCTCTTGCTATTTTTCTTTTCTACTTTTCCTTCTTTTCCCTTTGATGCTGAGTGCAGGCTGAGTGACCACTCCGTGCCCCCAATCTGGCCTACAGCACCTGTGAATCTTGCTTGTCCTGAACCCAGGACATGCAGGTCATGTTCTCCTGTGTACTAGATTCTGTATGGACACTGGTGTGAAGAGATAATCTCTGTCTCAAAGGTGTAACAGTCTCAGAGGTTGACAGTTAAGTCATGCATGGCCAGCAGAAGATATTGTGTTCATCTTGTTTTGGGACTGTGTCTGTTTTGAGATAAAAAGAGCTCCTGCTCTGCAGTGGGCAGGCTGCTCCACTCCTAATTTTTGTGCTGTTTTGTTGGAATGAGGGCAGAATCTCCCCACACTGATTTTGAGGTGAGGTATGAGGAACCACAACGTCTGCAGTGGTGTCACCCTGTCCCTGCAGGAGAAGGCTGGTGCAAAGCACTTGCCTGAGTTTTTGTTGTGTAGCTGAGAGCCTGGAGTGTGCCCCTGTGGCTGGTCCTCACCATTGAGAGGGGTCTGTGCATGTCAGGAAGCATGTGAGTGGATGGGATGGTCCTGACAGGAGGAGCCCAGACCACTCTGACTATTTGGATAGGAACCCAAGCTGCTTTCTGGCTGCTGTCTCTTCCAGCCCCTCCTAGCAGAAGGCTCTCAGGTGTAAAGGTGGATGTAGCACCACTGCTTTTTACCATCAGCAACCTGGAGAAAGCAGGTTGTGTTGTCTGGGAGCAGACCACTCAGGCATTCCCTTGTGCAAAGGGTTGCACCCTTCCTGCCACCAACTGAAAAATGACCTCTCCTAGCCAAACCCAAACTGGCAGACCTGGCTAAGCACACAGCTGCTTCCACCTTCCAGCCCTGCTGCTGCATCTCTTGAGGCTTCTAAAACCTTGTGACTACCCTTTCACGTTTCACAGAGGTGATCCCTGGCACACAATTAGCAGAATGATAGGAAAACATTGATCAAAGCTATCCAAGCCAGGCTTCTTGCTGAAGCAGCCTAGTCTTCATCAGATCTGTGACAGAAGGTGAGCACCAAACTCTGCAGTGCTCTGCAGGCAGCAGCTGCATCCAGTAATCGCTGTGGATTTGTTAGCAGTTTGTCCTTCAGGGGAGGATTTTTGCTAGGAGAGATGACTGATAGCCCTCCATGCTCTTCTGGACAAGCAGGCCAGGTTCTTCTGGTGTGTGCATGAGCTGGGTTTTCTCTTGCTGGAGTTCCATGATGATTTTGTGCTTGTGTTTTTTGAGTTTGTCTCAACATCGTATCCAACCCGAGCTGTGCAAATTCCCTCTCTATGGCAGAAGGGTTGGACTTGATGTTGTTTCTAGTCCCTTCCCACCCAAACTAGCCTGTGATCCTGTGAAATTCCTCAGTTTGGGTGGATGGGAATATTATCTGGCAGGTTGTTAGAGCTGGGCAGTGAAGTGCACACAAAGATTTTTAGCAAAAGTGGAAGTCAAACTCAGCACCTTGCAAAACGTGGCAGCAAGGGCAGTGCAAATGTGGATTTCATGACTCCATGCACGCCTTGACCACCTCCAAAGAAGAGGGTGTTTGGTGGAAAAATGCATTAAAATCCTGCTGGAATCCTCCCTCTGGGAAACCCTTGACCATTAGGTGATGTCCCTAGTGTCATGTCACAGTTTGCCTTATTATTTGTTCAGAAGGAGCTGCATTCTGGTGCCTAATTCTTTCTCCAAACCACCAGAGGCACCTGCTGCCCCACAAAGGCTCCCTGAACACCAGACCCTATGAGACACACAGCACCACTGTGACTGGTGTGGAATCAGCTTGGCTAATAGTGAGTGACATTTAAGAATGAGCTGGGGGCCTCATTTAGTTTGGAGGTTCTCCCAGGAGAGGGAGAAGGGGCAATATCTCCAGGGAACATTTCAGGGGAACTTCTCCATTCTGCTTCAGAAACACTTGGCCAAACTGGAGATAGGACAGTTAATTTAACCAAGGGAGCTAAACCAAGCAAAATACTCAAAATCACCCTGATTCACCTGATCCTCTTCTCATTTAGCCTAGTCAATATGCTTTTCCAAACTCTGATCTTCCCTGTGGAACAGGCTGAGGAATATAGACTTCACCAGAAGTTTCTGGAGCTGTTGTAGAGTCACCCTGCAGCAGAAGTGTCCCTGGCTTGGTTTTCACCCTACATGGGTCACTGATCCTATGTCTCAGGGAGCAGAAAGGGGCTGAGCCTGACATGAGGAACCACAAAAAGGGGGTTGGAATGATTGTGCTGCAACACATGGGGTCAGGAAAACCCAAGCCTTTCCAAGGAGCATCCCTGAGCAGATGTATTGCCCCAAGCTGCAGTACAGAGACTTTTTCGGTGGCCCAGAAAGCTCTGTTTGCTCTTATGGGCATACCTCCCTTGTGGCTCTGCACAGGGCACATGGGATTGCCAGTCACACAGGGAGGTCTGAGCAGGAGAAATTAAATTATTGCCCTTTTCCTCCCTGATCAGAGGCAGACGGAGCACTCTGGCAGAGTCAGACCATTGCAAGCCTCCCGGCTCTGCCTTGCCCTTCTGCTGCCACAACGCTCAACCAGCTCTGGCCCTGCTCCCTGCTCCAGCCCTGCTCCCTGCTCCAGCCCTGGCTGGGTGTGGGATGTGGCTGGAGGGGAAAGGCACTGTTATCCTTTCATTTCCTGAGCCTGCTCTGCTGGGGTTTTGCAGGGAGCAGAGACGAGGAAGCGCTCGCCGACGCTCAGCAGCCAGTTCAAGCGGTCCCTGGAGCTGTTGATGAGGACTCTCAGCGTGTGCCAGCCCTTCTTTGTCCGCTGCATCAAGCCCAATGAGTACAAGAAGCCCATGGTAAGTCCTGCTTTTCTCTCCTGCTTGCCTTTCACACTGTCTGCAGTGTGCTCTGGAGCTAAAGGTGAAACTTCTTTGGGTGTCCATGGAGTTGGGGTTGAGGCTGGCTGCGTAGGAAGCCACCCCACAGCCTGTTCTGCAAGCCAGGGAGTCAGCAAAGGGGTGGCAAAATCAAGCACTTGCTTTGTGATACAGCAGCACCCCAAAACATTTTGGAGAAGTGAGCTCCTGCCCCTGCTTTTCTCCTAATGGATGACCTTAAGGAATTCACCCCACAGCCTGTTCTCCTATAGGAAATGCCTCTGAATACCTCCCTACCAGAGACTTAGGCTGAGCTCTAGGGTTCTGGATTTCATCCTCTGACAGGGTTCAACATTTCTTACAAGTCATTCACCTTCCCATGGATGTTTTCCCCAAAAATATTTCCTTCCAAGTGATCTCACTGGGTTTCATCCCTGTTAGATCCTTTCAGCTGGTTGTTTGGGGTTTTTCTTTTTTTTTTTTAGCCACTAATTCAGAAAGCATGATTCTAAAAGCAGAGGGAAAGAA
>VXBD01005616.1:30984-41487 GCA_013399975.1 Indicator maculatus | reverse complement strand
TCCATGAGCTGCTCTCGTCTGTGGGCTGCTCTGATCCATGAGCTGCTCTGATCCATGAGCTGCTCTGATCCATGAGCTGCTCTCGTCTGTGAGCTACTCTGATCCATGAGCTGCTCTCGTACGTGAGCTGCTCTCGTACGTGAGCTGCTCTCATCCATGAGCTGCTCTCATCCATGAGCTGCTCTCGTCCGTGAGCCACTCTCATCTGTGAGCTGCTCTCATCCTTGCTCCCTCTCACAGATGCGGATTGGCTTCCTGAGGCTGCAGGCCCTGTACCGGTCCCGCAAGCTGCACAAGCAGTACCACATGGCTCGGCGGAGGATCATCGAGTTCCAGGCACGCTGCCGAGGCTACCTGGTCCGCAGGGCTTTCCGCCACCGCCTCTGGGCTGTCCTCACTGTCCAGGCCTACGCCCGAGGCATGATCGCCAGAAGGCTCTACAAGCGTCTCCGGGGCGAAGTAAGTACCAGGAAGCTGAGGTTGGTTGTGGCAAATGGAGGTGGGAAGAGGGGAAACAAACATAGAATCTTTTTTTTTTGGTCCAAACATTGACCCAACACCACCATGGCCATTAAAGCACTTCCTGAAGTGCCATGTCCACATGGTTCTTGAACGTCACAGAACCATCACAGAATCAGAGTGGCGCAGGCTGGGAGGGACCTCCAAAGGTAACTTAGTCTGACCTCCCTGCAGTCAACAGGGCCATCCCCAGCTAGACCAGGGATGGTGATATCCCAAGACACCAAACTGCTCTGACCACCATGGTAAGAGACAGGGTGCACCAACCCACACCCCCAGCTCACGGAATTGGCTTTTAAAGAGCAGCAATTAATGTCAAGCCTAGGTAGATGCCTCCTCAGAAGGGCTCTTGTGTTTGTTCCCCCCAGTATCATCGACGCCTGGAAGCAGAGAAACTTCGGTTGGCGGAAGAGGAACGACTCCGAAAGGAGATGAGTGCCAAGAAAGCCAAAGAGGAAGCAGAAAAGAAGCACCAAGTATGCAGGGACTGATCTCTTTCTGGGGCTCTGCCTCTGTTTTCCAGGGACTGCCTTTGCTCTTTTGAGGTGGAATGCCAAAAACATCTGAGGGATTCCTGCCCTGCTTGAGCAGTTTGTGTTTAATTCACTATAGTGCTCTGTGTTCTAACAAGTTTGAAGCTGCTCCAGAATTTCTGATCTGCTGCACAGGAATGCCAGAGATTACAACCATTCTTCACTTGCTTTTACTATTGTATAAAGGCTGAAGGGGGAACTGGGCCACTCTGTGTGTGTGTGTGTGCACATACATGGCTGTCGTACAAAAGACAAAGATAAGGTCAGTGAGATCTCTGTGCATGGACCAAACCCACTCAATGGGCACTAAGGAAGGGGGAAATGAGATTGCTTTGTCCTTCTGCAGATAGCAGACTGAGGCCTGGTGTGAATTTGCTCCAAGTCACAGTGCTGGTGCGGTGTCCCAAGCACAGTCTGCCTGTCTAAAGCCAAGCCTTGCAGGATTTAGCTCTTTGGAAGGATCAGCTTAGTCACTGTGCTTGTCCTCTTGCAGGTACGCCTGGCCCAGCTGGCACGGGAAGATGCTGAGAGAGAAGTGAAGGAGAGGGAGGAAGCACGGCGGAAGAAAGAGCTCTTAGAGAAAATGGAGAAAGCTCGCAACGAGCCTGTGAACGACTCAGAAATGGTGGACAAAATGTTTGGGTTCCTGGGGACAACCTCCTCCCTCCCTGGCCAGGAAGGACAGGCACCTAACGGCTTTGAGGTACTGGAGGCAAACACATTTTTGTGTTAGCAGCACATTAGTGAATCAGAGGAGAGTAGGACAACCTAAAAGGTGGCTTCTGAAGGCTTCTTTCATTCTGAATGGCCTTAGAGCATTGGCATCCTGTGGCTGGGCACAAACAGGCAGTCTGAAGGTGTTCTCTGGGGTTACCAAATGGAGGAGAGCTGTATCACTATAAGGTCACTAAGAACCTGTGGCCTTTGCGATATTTTCCTTTGTGATTTATCACAGCTCAAAGCATTTAGCTCTTGGGCACCGTTTTCCCACCGAAGATAGGAGAAGGGCCATGCTTGTTGTCTCTCATACTGCTTGGAGGACATTCTTGGGGACAGACATGTCCTTCAGGAACTCGGGAATTTCATGAGCTCCAGAGCTCTGTTTCATGGATTTTCCTCCCAATGACAGTTCCTTCTGGGGTGGGAAATCAGGAAAGTCCAAAAGGAAAGGGTAGTTCACTATCCAAAGCCATGCTGAGCACCTGGCATGTCCTTCTCCACCAGGATCTTGAGCGAGCCCAGAAGGAGCTGGAGGAAGAGGACCTTGATGCAGCACTGCCTCTCCCTGAGGAAGAGGAAGAAGATCTCTCAGAGTACAAATTTGCCAAGTTTGCTGCAACATATTTCCAGGGCACGACGACGCACACCTACATCCGCCGGCCTCTCAAGCAGCCTCTCTTGTACCATGAAGATGAAGGAGACCAGTTGGTGAGGAGGCAGGGGCTGAAAAACCTCGAGCAGGGGAGGGTGGGTTGGAGCAAGCCTGTGAAACCCTTCAGCCAGAGGGCACTGGCACTTTCCCTTTGGGATACCCTGGTGTGCTCATGGTTTAGTGGAGGAAACTGCTGCACATGTGTCAATAGACTCTGTCCCACCAACATGCTTTGAGCTCTGGCAAGGCAAAGAGTGTTAGAGGGATGTGGTGGTGAGTCCATTTCTGTACCCAGATGTTGGTGTTAGGACACTTAATGAAGTGCTCCAGTCTCAGGGCATAGACAATAAAAATAGTTGAGTGAGTAGCACTTGGAGAGGTGCTACTTGGCAGCTGGAAAGTTGCTTCTTACCTTGTTACACACAGCAGTGCAAAGGGAGCACAGGGTAAATGCTTGTCCTGTAGCCAGCAGGACAAAAGCAGAACTGTACTGAACCTACATGATTCTAATGGTGGATGACAAGCTGGACATGAACAAGCAATGTGCTTTCACAGCTCAGAAGCCAACTGTGTCCTGGGCTGCATCCCAAGTAACATGGACAGCAGGTCAAGGGAGGCAATGCTGCCCCTTTGCTCCACTCTGGCAAGAGCACCTGAAGTGCTGGGTCCAGCTCTCTGGGGTAATCAGCATCAGAAAGACATGGACCTGTTGGAGCAGGTCCAGAAGAGGGCCACAAAAATGGCCAGAGGGCTGGAACTCCTCTGCTGTGAGGACAGGCTGAGAGAGCTGAGGTTGTTCAGTCTGGAGAAGAGAAGGCTCTACGGTGATCTTATTGTGGTCTGTCAGTACTTAAAGGGGGCTGTAAAAAAGATGGGGACAGACTTTTCAGCAGGTCTTGTTGTGACAGGACAAGAGGTGATGGTTTTAAACTAAAGGAGGGGAGACTCAGACCAGATGAAAGGAAGACTTTTTTTACACTGTGGATAGTGAAACACTGGTGCAGGTTGCCCAGAGAGGTGGTAGATTCCCCGTCCCTGGAAACATTCCAGGTCAGGTTGGACAGGGTCAGGAGCAACCTGTTGTGGTTGGAGATGTGCCTGCTCACTACAGGGGCTTTAAACTAGATGACCTTTAAAGGTTCTTTTGAACACAAAGTATTTTATCGTTCTATGATTCCACAATTCTGTGGTAACAAGCATTACATTGATGATGAGCTTGCCTTCACTGTTGTTTTCCTTTTCCTCTGCAGCAGCTTAGGATCTGCCAGTCACTGGCTGTCTATAAGGTTGACATCTCCTAGCAAAGGAGTAAACTCCTTGTAGGCTCCACAAACACACTCATGAAGGCCTGACTTTGAGGTCCCAGGCACCAGCCTGCCTGGCTTGCTCAGATGGGATGTGTGCTGCAGGCAAAGCTCTTACGTGTGGTGTGGGAAAGTGTTTTATCTCCTGCAGATGTGCAGAGAGCCCACAGTGATGATCCTGGTGGATTCAGCATGACTTGACCATCCCCTCCATTCCCCTGGTGCAAGCTAACAGAGTTAATCTCTCCTTCCAAACAGGCAGCACTTGCTGTGTGGATCACCATCCTCCGTTTCATGGGAGACCTCCCTGAGCCGAAATACCACACAGCCATGAGTGATGGTGGTGAGAAGATACCAGTGATGACAAAAATCTATGAAACTCTTGGCAAAAAGACCTATAAGAAAGAACTACAAGCTCTGCAGGGAGAAGGAGAGGTAACTGCTGTGGCTGTAGAAGAGTTGCTGTCGTTGGGTTTTGGATATGGAAATGTGTGGGGAGGAATCCCCTCCTGGGGTTGCTGCAGGAGTCTATTTGTCAACTTTCTTTGGAATTATGCTAAAAAGGGAGAATGGATCAGGTGTTGATCACTTCTTCTTCACAGGTTAAACTTATACTGGACATTAGGAAAAGATTTTTCAAAGAAAGGGTGGTCAGGTATGGGCAGAGAAGTGGTTGAGTCACCAGTCCTGGATGTGTTTGAAAGTGGTTTGGATGTGGTGCTTGGGGATATGTTTTAGGAGTGAACTTTGTAGAGTAGGATTCTGAGTTGGACTTGGTGATCCTGAGGGTCTTTTCCAACCTGACTGTTCTGTGTGATTCTGTGAACTGAATGTCCCCCAGCAATACAGTAAGAAAGGTCCCCCTGATATCTCTCATGGGGCTTTGATGTCTCTCCTCCTCCTTCTAGGGCAGAAATACTGAGGGGGAATGCAGTCCCTGTGTCCCCAGTCTCTCCTTTGGGGATTTCTTTTTGATCTGCCCTAGGTCAGAGGAGACTAAATTAAAGATGTGTCCTTAATCTTGGAGCAGGAAGTAAAGAGTTAGAAGGGGATTAAACTGTGGCAATCCCAGAAAAATCCCTATTGCATCCTTAGTGCATTCTAGGATGTCACTGGAGGACTTCATTTTAGGACTCCTACACTAGACAGTTTCAAGGCCCAGCTTGACAGGGTGCTGGGCCACCTCATTTAAACTATATTCTTACCCTGAAAGGTTGGACTTGATGACCCTTAAGGTCCCTTCCAACCTGATATTCTATGAATCTATGAACTTCCCCTAGACAAGACATTGCTCTGGATAAATCTCTGTCCATAGCACTCATATGATTTCCTCTCTTTGGCAGTTATTCAATAGGGCAAAATATTATCTGGTATTGGGATTTTCTAGGTGACAATGTTGTGCTTTCAAGAAATTTTCTGCAGCATTTCTGGACAAGGCTCTTTCTCATGTGCAGATGTAGATTAACAAATGCTGAATGATACCATTCAGCACTTACAGTGAATTACCTGGGGAATAGCCTCATCTGGATTCTAGCTCTGTAAAAACAGACACCAAGAGTAACCTTGCATTCCTTCTACCCATCACTTCTTACTTGTTTATTACAAAAAGAAAAAAGGCATATTTTGGCCAACTGAGACATCAGGTAGTACAGAAGAGAAGGAAAACTGAAGTTGTCACTTCTGTCTGCTCTACAGAGTGCACAGCAGTGCAGAAAGATGTCTGAGCTGACCCTGAGCATGATGAGACACAAATCTAGTTTTAGATTACAAACTTGGTTTTTAAAATGGATCTAAATCATCACAGCTACAGGACTCTGGTGTAAAATCACAGTGTTTTCAAAGCTGTTTAATTGTGGAGAGGTTCACTGACTCAAAAAATTGCCCATGCTGTTTTGATGGCTGGCACAAGGTTGGTGTAAAATAAGAAGGCCAACAGCTGGGGTTGTTCAGAAGAGGCTGAGGGGAGACATCACTCTCTACAACTCCCTCAAAGGAGGTTGGAGTGAAGAGGGGAATAGCCTCCTCTCCTTGGTGGCAAGCAACAGGACTAGAGGAAAACAGTTAGAAGATGCACCAAGGGAGGTTCAGGCTGGATATTANTCCCTCAAAGGAGGTTGGAGTGAAGAGGGGAACAGCCTCTTCTCCTTGATGGCAAGTAACAGAACTAGAGGAAAACAGAAGATGCACCAGGGGAGGTTCAGGCTGGATATTAGGAAATAATTCTTCAGTTAAAGGGTTTGGAATAGTCTGTCCAGGTGGTCTTCAGGCTGGATATTAGGAAATAATTCTTCAGTTAAAGGGTTTGGAATGGTCTGTGCAGGGGAGTGGTGGAGTTGCCATCCCTGGAGGTGTTTAAATGTCATATGCACCTGGCACTTAGGGACATGGTTTGGTGTTGACCTTTGCAGTGCTGGATTGAAGTTTGAACTAGATGATCTTGAAGGTCTCTTCCAGCCCAATGTATTCTGTGATTCTGTGAAACTGCAGTAGATCACAGAACTAGTTAATGGTGCTGAAGGCTAATTGTCTGAAGTTGCACAAGGCCAAGTGCCAGGTCCTCCACCTAGGTCACAACAACCCCATATTAGCTACAGGCTTGGGCATGTGTGATTGGAAAGCTGCAACTCAGAGAGGGGCCTGGGGGTTCTGGTTTATTGTTGGTTAAATATGAGTCAGCATCAGCAGTGCCCAGGTGGCCAAGACAGCCAATGGCATCCTGGCTTGGATTAGAAACACTCTGGCCAGCAGCAACAGTGATCATCCTCCTGTGCTCAGCATTGGTGAGGCCACACCTCAAGTACTGTGTTCAGTTGTGGGGCACTCACTACAAGAAAGGCACTGAGGTGCTGGAGTGTGTTCAGACATGGGAAACAAAGCTGGAGGGGGCCTGGAGCACATGGCCTATGAGGAGCATCTGAGGGAGCTGGGGGTGTTCAGTCTGGAGAAGAGGAGGCTGAGGGGAGACCTCATTGCTCTCTCCAACTACCTGAAGGGAGGTTAGAGAGAGAAGGGGCAGCCTCTTCTCCTTGGTGACAAACGACAGGACTAATGGAAATGGTTTCAAGTTGTGCCAGGGAAGGTTCTGGCTGGATGCTAGGAAATAATTCTTCACAGAGAGAGTTCTCAAACATTGGAATGGTCTGCCCAGGTCAATGGTGGAGTCACCATCCCTGGAGGTGTTTAAACAGCCTGTGGACCTGGTGCTTAGGGACATGGTTTCCTGTTGGCCCTTCAGGATTGGGTTGAAGGTTGGACTGGATGATCTTTGGGGTCTCTTCCAACTGGATGTTTCCTGTGATTCTGTGAAATGATAATAGGTAACTACCAGTCCATTAATCCCTGGTTAGGTGACTTCCACTTTACAAACCTGCAAATGGTTCATCTGGAGTGGTATTGCTCATGTCTACATCTTTGTGATGCGGCAACAAGCCTGAGTGGCATACAGCAGACCTGGGTGGGCCTAGGCTGAGTAGGAGTAGGCTGTGCTTTCAGCATGGTCCCCCTGTACTCATCAATGATGAGACCACACCTTGAGTACTGTGTTCAGTATTGGGGCCCCTAACTACAGACATTGAGGATAGAGCATGGCTAGAGACAGGCAACAAAGATGGTGAAGGGTCTGGAGAACAAACCTTATGAGGAGTGGCTGAGGGAAATTGGGTTGTTTAGCCTGAAGAAAAGGAGGCTGAGAGGAGACTTTCTCACTTTCTAGAACTATCTGAAAGGAGGTTGTAGTGAGGTAGATGTTGGTCTCTTCTCCCTAGTAATAAGTGATAGGACAAGAGGAAACAGCCCTCAGGTTGCACCAGGAGAGATTTAGGTTATGTATTAGAAGAACCTTCTTCACTGAAAGGGTTCTCAAATACTAGAACAGGCTGTCCTGGGAGGTGGTTGAATCCTCATCCCTGGAGGTGTTTAAAAGATGCAGAAATGTGGTGCTGAGGGCCATGGTTTAGCACCAGACTTGGTAGAGTTGGAGAACAGTTTGACTCAATGATCTTAAAGGTCTTTTCCAGTCATTATGATTCTACGATTCTGTAACTCTTTTGCAGACATCCTCAATGGGTAATTTCAACCTGAGGGAAGCTCATTGATTAGAAAGCATCTACAAAACTTAGAGCCAAAACTGGGTTACTGGGTGTAACAATGTGAGAGCTGAAATCCCCCCACACCACAATAACCAGGCTAGCTCAGTCTGTAAGCAAATGAAAGCTGTATTTACAAGCAAAACTACAATCTATGATGTAATGCAATGAATATGCACAAATACACACTATTCACAACATTTACAAGTATGAACAATCAACAGAAAAGCATAACCAAGGCCCCTTTGCTTCCCCCAAGGGGCCTCCCCCCCAGCCATAAGGATCCCCCCAGATCCCCCTGGCAGAAGGCAGAGAGTCAAGAAGCAGAAAGGCTGTTAGCTTGTCAAGGTCAGTGTGTTGTCTTCAGCCAGAAAAGAAGAAAGAGCAGACAGAAGCCCAACAAGCAAGCCAAGTCCCAGACTGCCCAAACTCCCCAACCTTGTTTTGAGTAGAGATTCTGAAACGTTTCTACCTCTCCAACGGAAGTGTTTAGAATAATCATTATTTTCCTTTCTTACACCCAACAGTGACTTATTTACATTCTTTCACTTTCTCTGTTTGACCTTTGTGAAAAAAAGAATTAAAAACACAGTCTTAAAACCATCACACTGGGGGCATGGGAACGTGGGTCCACACTTCTGGCTCCCTCCACTCTCCGAAACACCTCACTGTGTGCTCGGGATGATCTTCGGCAGGAGCCCAGGGGGAGGCAGGGAGAGCTCCTAACTCGCAGGGCTGTGTCTCATGGCATTCCACCCACACCTCTTGCTTTGCAGAGTCCTCAGATTGATGGGCACAAGAAGAACAGTGTGCGGCACAAACTGGTCTCCTTAACGCTCAAGAAGAAATCCAAACTGACAGAGGAGGTGAGGGGAGACGCTTGGCCGCCTGGCAGCGCAAGTGCCGTCGGACTGTCCGCAGCCCTCTCTGACTCTCTTCTGCTTTTCCCTAGACAACATAGAACCAGCCCTGCTCTGGGTTTGGCGCTACCTGTCTCTCTGCCTGAAAGATTTAAGGAGTGTTTAAGGGGAAAGGTTGGCTTCCCGTGTCTCCTTGAGTCATTCTGCACCTCGCACCAGCCTCCCCTCGGCTCCCGTTCTTCATCCATCCAGCACCTTCCCTCCCCTCTTTCACAGCCCTCCATCCAGCTGCTGATACCTCTCACCACTCTGTGATGGTCTGAATGTTGTCCCTGCTTTTAGTTTCCTGCCCTCTGCTGTGGCACAGGTAGCAGAGGTGGGGTCTTCAAATGCCCTCACCCATTTTCTACTCCTCTCCAGTGCCAGAGGCAAAACTGCCCACAGGAGCAGCTGAGAGCTTTTGAAAATCCCATCTTGAAGTAGTGAAGAGCAATATATCTTTTTGTTGGGGGAGAAGGGATGAAAGCAAATAAAAGACATGGATTCAGTCTTCTTTTACACACTGCCACATCCACTTTGAGAGAAGGCAACCACTTCACCTGGCTGTAGCTATCTGAGAGCATGAAGATTGTTCTCTGAGATAGTCACCCTCCTTCCCCTTGGGATCAGTGAGGGGAAACAGGGCCCAGTTCAGCTTACCTTAATGTGGTTCTGAATGTACTCTAGAAATGGCCATCTTTCTCCACTGGCTCTAAATGGAGACTGGGTTGCCTTGCTGAGACAGAGGGCTGGTAGGTGGACAAATGCCATCTCAGCTTTCACCAGCAGCACCATGCTTGTGTGCTTTTGGCTGCATCATTAGCATGGGGACTGGGTCCATCTTGTCAGTGTTTGAATTATTTTTTTTTTTAATATGACTGAATTAAAGGGACAGGTCCCCCTTGGCAATAAGCTGAGGTTATTCCAGAGAGCCTTGATGGCCTTCTTCCAGCTGCAAGATCCCCTTAGAGCTGGGATACAAGAGTGTTGTTGTAGAAATCCTGGGCAAAGATCAAGCACTAAATAGGACCATTCCCATCTTCACCCCTATGTGATTAAAGCCAACAAAACCACACCCTCCCATCACTGATAAAGTGATAGACTGAAGAACTTCTGAGAGCCTTCCTGGCTGGTGAAGGAGTCCTCCAGAGGGAACAGCACACATTTGGGATGGGGATGGGGTGGGGGGAGGGGAGGCATAGTAACTGACTGTACTGAAAGAGAGCAATGTGTCTGGTTGGCAGGTAACAAAGAGACTTCATGATGGTGAGTCCACGCTCCAGGGTAACAGCATGCTCGAGGACCGACCCACCTCCAACCTGGAGAAGCTCCATTTCATTATTGGTAATGGCATCCTCAGGCCAGCCTTAAGGTTAGAAATCAAGACAAAGGCACAAGCATGCCATTCTTTTCATTCCTTGCTCCTTCAGATGTTCTTTGTCCAAACAATTTTGTTGTTGTGCTTAGCTTTACAAAGCTCTCACATCCTTTTTCTGGTTGTGTTGTGTAATATGGGCTGGATTGTCTTTAATATCTTTATTGATGGTCTGGATGAGGAGATAGAGTCCACCATTAGTAAGTTTGCAGCTGACACCAAGTTGGGAACAGATGTCAACCTGTTGGAGGGTAGAAAGGACCTTGACAGGCTGGACATATGGGCAGAGTCCAATGTGATGGCATTCAACAAGTCCAAGTGCCAGGTTCTGCACTTTGTCCAAAACCACCCCAAGCAGCACTACAGGCTGGGGACAGAGTGGCTGGAGAGCAGCCAGGCAGAAAGGGACCTGGGGG
>VXBD01005616.1:6954-30959 GCA_013399975.1 Indicator maculatus | reverse complement strand
CAGCCAGCACCAGAACAAGAGGACACAGTCTCAAGCTGTGCCAGGGGAAGTTTAGGCTTGAAGTGAGGAGAAAGTTCTTCACAGAAAGAGTGATCTGCCATTGGAATGTTCTGCCCAGGGAGGTGGTGGAGTCACTATCTCTGAAGGTGTTCAAAAAAAAGATTGGATGTGGCACTTGGAGCCATGGTTTAGTAGTCAGGAGGTGTTGGGATTAGATAATGGATTGGACTTGGTGATCTCTGAGGTCTTCTCCAACCTGGTTGATTCTGTGATTCTGTGTTTCATCTTAAGGGTCTTTTCCACCCTGCATGACTCTGATTCTGAGACTCTGTGTTCCTTACTGTTCATATTAGACCTGCTGGAAAGACCATGCAGGGGGACTCAAAGATTTCTTTTATCCTTCAAGTTCAACATGAAACTTTTAGCCTTACTTTTCTGTCAAAAAGCCTTCTCTGAAGGCAGACCTGCTAGTGTCCCATTGGCTGTCCCATGGGGGTTTTTCAGTGTAAGAGGTTAGCTAACAATTTTGTTGCCTCCCATGCAGACAATGGAGTAGTTATTCCTCATTTTGCACATAGAGAGTTATGGTTTAAGTCAAAACTGGACGTTAAATCCCATATTGAGATACCTGTCAATGTATTTACCTGTTTGGATGTAAAAGCTGGACAAACCTTGACCTCTGCTGCAGCTGACAGTTCCCAACACTTCCACAAAGCAAATTTAGGTGTCTTGAAAGGAACAGCCAGCAAATGAAGGTTCTCAGCTGATGGTCTTCTGTGAAAGTTAGTTTAGGAGACTTTCTTGGCATTACTGGGAAATCTTGGTAAGCCAGGACAGAGCCCATCATCCAGAGGTGACACTGAGCTTCCTTGAACCTTGAGGATCCCTTTACCATGAGAGTAGTGGAACACTGGCACAGGTTGCCCAGGGAGGTATTTGAAGCCCCATCCCTGGAGATATTCAAGGTGAAGTTCAACAAGGCTCTGGGCAACCTGATCTAGTTGAGGATGCCCCTGCTAACTGCAGAGGGGTTGGACTAGATGACCTTTGGAGGTTCCTTCCAACCCAGCCCATTCTATGATTCTATTTCCATCCTCTCTAAGCAGTGTCACTAGGAAGTCTCAGCTGAGGCACAGGGAAGACTCAGTAGATGTTACAGGACTGGTGATGGAGAGTATTTCAAACACACCACAATGACCAGGGTGACCATCATTAGGGCAGTTAAACTAATACCCTTGTGATTGAAGCTTTACCTGTCATAGAATAATAGAAAAGTACAGGTTGGAGGCAACCTCTGAAGATCACCTAATAGAAATCTGCCTGCTAATGCAGCTACACCTAGAGCAGGTTGAAGAAGAATGCATCCAGCTGGGTTTTGAAGTCTGCAGAGAAGGAGACTCTACAACCCCTCTGGGCAGCCTGGTCCAGTGCTCAGTCACACACAAAGTCAAGAAGTTTCTCTTTAAGTTCAAGTGAAACTTCCTGTGTTCTGGTTTGTATTCATTGGCCCTCATCCTATCACTGGCCACTACTGAAAAAGAGCCCAGTCCCACCCTTGTGACCTTCACCCTTTAGAAGTTGATAAGCTTTCAGAAGATTGCCTCTCAGTCTTCCCTTCTCCAGGCTGAACAGCCCCAGGGCTCTCAGCCTCTTTTCATAGGAGAGATGCTCCAGTCCCCTCATCATCCTCATGGCCCTTTGCTGGGCTCTCTCAAGCAGTTCCCTGTCCTTCATGGGGTCTGTCTCTGTGTTTAAACCCCTCACCTTGTGAACTCTAATGCTGTTGTCATTCCTACTGCAGGGATGAAATCTATTGTCAGATCTGCAAGCAGCTGACCCAGAACCCATCCAAAAGCAGCCATGCCAGGGGCTGGATCCTGATGTCCCTCTGCGTGGGATGTTTTGCTCCTTCTGAGAAGTTTGTGAAGGTAAATCATAGATGATATTTGTCTCATGAGTTAACACAGAATCAGACACACACACAGAATGGAGGGGGTGGAAGTGACCTCTGCAGATCATCTAGTCCAATCCTCCTTGTAAAGTAAGGTCACCCAGGGAAGGTTGCCCAGGATCCCAATATCCAAGTGGGTTTGGAATCTCTCCAGAGAAGGAGGCTCCACAACCCCTCGAGGCAGCCTGGTCCAGTGCTCCAACACCCTCACAGGAAAGAACTTTTTCTTCATGGTGAAAAAATATCTGCAGAACACAACCAGTTATCTGCTAATACCTTTTCTTTTCCAGCCAAGGCACACCATTTCATTGAACACAGAAGGCATATGTCCATTATGCATAATTTATCTCTACACTACCTAGAAATGCATAAAAATGTGCATACATGCATAGAGCTATGTCCATTTGGCCTAGAACTTTTTCCTCTGGTACTGCTCATAGGAGAAAATGAAACATCCTGCCCCATTCTTTTGGGTTTCACAATTGAGGAAATCTTGGTCTTTTTCTTTGCCAGTAGTGTGCACTTGCAGCCCAGAAAGCCAAGCAGAGCCTGGGCTGCATCAAGAGAAGTGTGGCCAGCAGGGCAAGGGAGGTGATTCTCCCCCTCTGCTCCACTCTGCTCAGACCCCACCTGGAGTACTGCATCCAGTTCTGGAGCCTCTGTTACAAGAGGGATCTGGACATGCTGGAAGGTGTCCAGAGAAGGGCCACCAGGATGAGCAGAGGGCTGGAGCACCTCTCCTATGAGGACAGACTGAAGGAGTTGGGGCTGTTCAGTGTGGAGAAGAGAAGGCTCTGAGGTGACCTTCTTGTGGCCTTCCAGGATCTGAAGGAGGCTCCAAGAAAGCTGGGGAGGGACTTTTTAGGATCTCAGGTAGTGAGAGGACTGGGGGGAATGGAATAAAGCTGGAAGTGAGGAGATTCAGAGTGGAGGTGAGGAAGAAGTTCTTCCCCATGAGAGTGGTGAGAGCCTGGAATGGGTTGTGCAGGGAGGTGGTTGAGGCTCCATCCCTGGAGGTGTTTGCAGCCAGGCTGGATGAGGCTCTGGCCAGCCTGCTGTAGTGTGAGGTGTCCCTGGCCAAGGCAGGGGTGTTGGAACTGGCTGATCCTTGTGGTCCCTTCCAACCCTGACTGATTCTATGATTCTACTGGCTTGGGCAGTATGACCTCATGCATGGACTCTAACCAAAGAGACAAGCAGTAGTACTACACAGCTAACTTTAAAGACAACTTTGTAGCAACAATTGCACATAGAAAGAGAAGGGTTTAATGTCCCTGGAAATCGGTTTGCATAATTGATTTCTGCATGCTACAACTTTCCCCACCATGTGTCAACTCTCAACAGCCAAGTGAGAGATGGAGACCTAATCACCACCTTACAGTGTCTGAAGGGGGCTACTAGAAGGCTGGAGAGGGACTGTTTATGAAGGCCTGCAGTGATAGGATGAGGGGCAATGGTTGGAAATTAGAGAAGAAGAGATTTAGTTTGGATGTTGGGAAGAAGTTCTTTACAATGAGGATGGTTGAGCACTGGAACAGGTTGCCCAGAGAGGTGGTTGAGGCCCCATGCCTGGAGATAGTCAAGGTGAAGCTTGATGGGGCTCTGGTCAACCTGATCTAGTTGAGGATGTTCCTGCTGACTGCATGGAGGGTTGGACTAGATGACCTTAGAGGTGCCTTCCAACCTAGGTGATTCTATGACTCTGTGTAATATATCTTCAGAAGCTCTGGGGATCACCAGGACTGGTCTGTGGGAGGAGATGCTAAGTGGCTGTCAGTTTTGAAAACCAGACTGTTCTTAAGGATTTTCTATTTTCTGAGCAAAGTTTGAAGAGTTTATCTTCCAAATGAGTTACACACTTTGTCCCTCTTCATATCTTTGAATGTCAGAGCCTGGATCTGTTCCCAAGCCTGCTGGAGATAATGATGTTCCATTAATTTCTATAGATATCAGATCAAGTCCTGAGTGCTCAGCACTGAAAGTGCTGAAGCCAGGAATAGAAGTCCCTCCTTCATCCCCAGGCCTTGCCAGCATGAAATCTAATAAAGCAGATAGATCACTGGCAGAGGGGCAGAAAATTAAATTATGTCTGGAAATGAGATCTGAGAAAGTGTGCCACAGGAGGTTGTGTGGCTTTAAATCTTTAATAGCAGAAGGGTTTTTTAAGGGAGTGAAGCACTTCTTGGAAATAAGAGCAGTCTTGAGGAGAAGGGCTTGGGGATGTAGGTTGATGAAAATCTCAACATGAGCCAGAAATGATCTCTGGCAGCCCAGAGGGCAACCATGTCCTGGGCTGCAGCAAAAGAAAGGTGAGCAGCAGGATGAGGGAAGTGACTCTGCCCCTCTGCTCTGCTCTCATGAGGCCCCAGCAGCAGTACTACACCCAGGACTGGTGCCCCCAACACAAGAGGGTCATGGAGCTGCTGGAGCAGGTCCAGAGGAGGTCACAATGACGATCAGAGGGTTGAAGAACCTCCCCTGTGGGGACAGGCTGAGAGGGCTGGGGCTGTTCAGCCAGGAGAAGAGAAAGTTCTGGGGAAACCTTATAGCAGCCTTCCAATGGCTAAAGGGGTCCTACAAAGAAAGATGGGGAGGGGCTTCTTGCAAGGGCTTGTAGTGATAGGCAAAGGGCAATGGATTGAAGCTGGAAGAGGGGAGATTTAGACTGGAGATTAGAGATTCTTCACAGAGAGGGTGGGGAGACACTGGAACAGGTTGCACAGGGAGGTTGTGGATGCCTCCTCCCTGGAGGTGTTCAAGGCCAAGTAGGATGGGGCCTTGAGCAACCTGGGCTAGTGGGAGGTGTCCCTTCCAATACCAGGGGTGTTGGAACTAGATGATCTTTAAGGTCCTTTCCAGCCCAATCCATTCTGTGATTATATGTTTGTATAAATTGTTGAGTAGCTCTGGAGACTCAGAGATAGAAGCATAGAATTATTGAATCATAGAATAATTTGGGTTGGAAGGGATCTTTAAAGGTTGTTTGGTCCAACCCCCCTGAAGTGAGCAAGAACTTGTTGTCTAGTTGATTGGATAAGGCTGGATGATAGGTTGGACTGGATGATCTTGGAGGTCTCTTCCAACCTGGTTGATTCTGTGATTCTATCTTCAACTAGAACAGGTGGCTCAGGGCCCTGTCCAACCTGACCTGAAATGTCTGCAGGGGTGGGACATTTACCACCTCTCTCAGCAACCTGTGCAAGGCACCTCTGCCCATGTCAGGGAACTTGGAACTAAATGACCTTTAAGGTCTTTTCCAACCCAAACCATTCTATTCATCTATGATTATTGATTCTATGATTAATAGACTCCTCCCTGGTTGCCCAGGGAGGTGGTGGAAGCCTCATCCCTGGAGGTTTTTAAGGCCAGGCTGGATGTGGCTCTGAGCAACTTGATCTAGTGTGAGGTGCGCCTGCCCATGGCAGGGAGGTTGGAACTGGATGGTTCTTGAGGTCCCTTCCAATCCTGACAGTTCTATTATTTTCTGATTATCAGAATTATCATTAAAGCTGTGCCTTTACACATCACCAGCTGCTTCTAGCCATTTGCTACAGCTGCTGTACATATAAGCAGGCTGTATTACCTAGTTATTCCAGAGAATCTCACAGGATCAGAGTGGTGGGGGCTGAAAGAGACCTCTAGGGATCAAGTCCATCCCTGCTGCTAGAGCACCATCACCTGACAAGATTGCATCCAGGTGGGTCTGGAATCTCTCCAGAGAAGGAGAGGCCACAGCTCCTCTGAGCAGCCTGGTGCCATGCTCTAGCACCCTCACAAGAAAGAGGATTTTCCTTACCTTCACATGGCACCTCCTGTGTTCCACTTTGTGCCCCTTTCCCATTGTCCTGTCACTGAGCACCACTGACAAGAGTCTGGCTCCTTTCTCTTGCCACCCACCCTTTAGACATTGATAATCACTGAGAAGATCCCCTCTCATTCTGCTCTTCTCCAGGCCAAGCAGGAAGGAACAGTTGTGTGTTGTCATTTAGAGAACTCTTTATCTACCTATAAAATAGAGTCACCATCCCTGAAGGTCTTCAGGAAATATGTGAACATGGCACTTTGGGACACAGTTTAATGGCAATGGTGGTGTTAGGCTGATAGTTAGACTTAATGAGCTTAGAAGTCTTTTCCAACCAGAACAATTCTATGATTCTAAGTCTCTCTCTAAAAGATATGCTTTACAAAACTGTTAGTCTTTGCTACCTTTTTGGCCAAGACATTTACATAATATTTTAAAGTGGTTTATCTTTTATATCATGGCAGGTTCCATTTTCTCTACAATAATGCATTTTAAGGTATGGTGAAGTGCTTCAAAGTTTGGCTTAGGGTCTTCTTGTGATGGTTAGGGACTAAAATGCAATTTAAACTCTGGCTAAAGAAACAGCAATGTGCCCTCGTGGCCAAGAGAGCCTGGGGTGCATCAAGAAAAGTGTGGCCAGCAGGTCTAGGGAGGTTCTTCTCCCCCTCTACTCTGTCCTAGTGATACCACAGCTGGAATACTGTGTCCAGTTTTGGGCTCCCCAGTTCAAGAGAGACAGAGACCTGCTGGAGAGAATCCAAGGGAGAGCCAGGAGGATGCTTAGGGGACTTGAGCATCTCCCCTATGAAGAGAGACTGAGAGCCCTGGGTCTGTTTAGTGTGGAGAAGAGAAGACTGAGAGGGGATCTGATCAATGTCTATCAATATGTGAGGGGTGGGTGTCAAGTGGAAGGGGCCAGGCTCTTTTGGGTGGTGCACAGTGATAAGCCAAGGAACAATGGATACAAACTTGAACAGAGAAGGCTTCATCCCAGCACGAGGAGAAACTTCTTTCCAGTGAGGGTAACAGAGTACTAGAACAGGTTCCCCAGGGGGATTGTGGAGTCTCCTTCTCTGGAGACTTTCAAGACCCACCTGGATGCATTCCTGTGTGGACTACCCTAAGTGATCCTGCTTTGGCAAGGGCGTTGGACCTGATGATCTCTGGAGTTCCCTTCCAACCTCTAATGTTCTGTGACTCTGTGAATGTGTCATAGTGAAGGATTTTTTGTAGCTAAGTGTTGTGGGTGGCATTTGTTTATGTTCCCCATGCTCATTGCTTATAGGACTTATTCACTCCCATCACTGTGGCCAAAGCTCAGTAACATTTTATACTACATCTTTAAAATACAGAGACAGAAAGCAGCAGCAGCTTTAGCTGGAATAGGAAAAGCTGCTGCACCAGCTTGGATAAAAAGAACTTTCTAGGCTGCTATCCTACCTCCACCCAGGCCAGAAATGCACAGCATGAGAACACAGAAAGGCTTTGAGAAATGGGTTTGTTCAGCTTTGAGGAGATAAACCTTAGGGGAGAACTTATCACCATGCACCAGTACAGAAAGGGAGGCTACCATGAGGATGGAGACTCCCTTTTTACAGGGGGGGGGGTCACATGGAAAAGACAAGTGTACAAGTTATTGCTGGAGAGATTCCTTTTGGACTTCAGAATAAAAATTGTCACCATGAGAAGAGTTGGGGATTGGAATCATCTCCCAAGGGAAGCAGTGGATTCCCCTACACTGGACAGTTTTAAGACTCAGGGTGCTGGGCCATCTCATTTCAACTCTACTGTTACCTAGAATGGTTGGACCAGATAACCCTTGGGGTCCCTTCCAACCTGGCATTCTGTGATTCTATGAACAAGGCAGGGGTGCAGGGTGTCCTACTCTCTCTCAGCTTCCAGCAAGGTAATCATAGAATTGTTTAGGCTGGAAAAGACCTTTAAGATCATTGAGACCAACCATTAACCTAATGCTACCAAGTACCACTTCTAAACCATGTCCCTAAGAACCACATCTACAATGCAGGAACATCCTGAGCATATCACTTCAGGACATGGCTTGGTGGACATGGGGGTGTTGGTTTGACAGTTGGACTTGATGATCTTAGAGGTCTTTTCAAACCCTAGTGATTCTGTGACCCTCATTAGTCCCAAGGGGGGCTTTTCTTCAGTCAAACATTGTTCCTTAACCTTTGCAAAGGCTTGACCTCTAGAGCTGATGGTCTAACCAATGTATTTCCTGCTGCCAACAGTATCTAAGGAACTTCATCAATGGAGGTCCCCCAGGTTATGCTCCCTATTGTGAAGAGAGGCTGCGGAGGACATTTGCCAATGGGACCAGGACACAGCCACCCAGCTGGCTTGAGCTGCAGGTATGAGCTCCTCCATACCCTCCCCAGGCAGATGGAGCTCAGGGTTTGAGCTTTTCACTATCCTGGGAACCAAGTGTGTGTAAAGACAGAAAGCAGGGTGACAGAATGCTTATTTCTCTCAAAAATGTGCATGTATTTCCAAGATACTGCACTCCCTCTGCACCCCTGGCTTTGCTCCAGAGTATGCTGAAGATCAATCCCTTTCCCTACATCAATACTTGTAAATTAAATGTCCTCAGGAGTGCTCTCAGGCATTGAAGCCAGCTGGCAAAGAGCAAGCTCCCATGTATGCTAGGAAACTGCCTTCCAGATGAAGGTTGCTGCAGGCAAGCTGCCTGCTGAGAATGGTCCCGGGGGCCTGTTGGGAGATAGCTGTAGCTGGAACAGGCACAGTTTGTTCAATAATTGCTCATTTTCCATGCTGCTTTCCTTGCACAGATAGCTGTGCTCTGGTGCCCAGGAGCATTCCCAGGCATCCTTGGATTTATCGGGTTAAGCACTTTGATGACTGTGCATATTAAAGGTAAAATGTGGGACTTCCAGGTGCTTCCAGCAGCTGACCATGCATTATCCTGCTGAGAATTTAAATGAGAGAAGACTAAATTCAGACTGGATAGTAGGAACAAATCCTGCACCACAGTGGTGGTAGAACACTGGAACAGGTTGCCCAGGGAGGCAGTTGAGGCCCCATCCCTGAGGGGGATTCAAGGTCAGGCTCAACAAGGCTCTGAGCAACCTAATCAAGTAGAGGATGTCCCTGCTTACTGCAGGGGGGGTTGGACTAGATGGATGACCTTGTGGGTCCCTTCCAACCCAAACCATTCTTTGATGCTAAGTACATTCAAAGCATGTTGAAGAAAGCATTGAGAAGCAAACAGTCAGTGGGGTCAGGAATTAGAAAACAGTTGCCACAGTTGGGTGGAAGAGTAGATAGGTAAAGAATCTTGATGGGATTGAAACAGATGTGCTCCTACAAAGTTTAACTTTAATCCATTAGGCAACCAAGTCCAAGAAACCAATCATGTTGCCTGTCACATTTATGGATGGGACCACGAAAACGCTGCTGACCGACTCTGCCACAACCGCTAAGGAGCTCTGCAATTCTTTGGCTGACAAAATCAGCCTGAAGGACAGATTTGGCTTCTCCCTCTACATTGCACTTTTTGACAAGGTATGTCCTAAGTTCTGTTCCTGACTGGCTCTATGAAAGGAGAGGGAAGTTCTCCTTGCTGCCACGTGTCTCCTAGAGGGCAGAAGAACCCTGTGCAAATGGCCAGGTCAAGAAGGGATATTTCTACAGTGTGTGATTTTCACCAGTAGGTAAATGCCAGAGCAGGTTTGTAAAGACAGAGTGAAATGTCTCTCCTTGGAGATACCCAGAATTTAAGAGGGGAAGGCATGCAGCAATATTATCAAAGATGGACCTGCTGTGACCAGAGACCTCCAGAATTATCTTTTCACCTACAATGTCCTGTGATGCTTGTTATGGGTTTAACTGGGATGTCATAAACTGTAGAGTACAGACCTCCAGAGGCTAGGTAGGTCCAGGAGTGGACCAGAAAGTGTAGTCTCTTCTTTTTTCATTCCCAGAATGTCTAAATCTTCCCTTTATAAAGGAACAGCACAAGCTGGCCACCCCATTCTTCTTTCCCTGATCCATTCCTGACCTTGGCTCCCTTAACTCTGCAATGCAGGGCAGTGGGGCCTTGAGCAGCATGGAGCTGGCAAGCTGAACACTTGGGTTTGGTATGGAGGGAAGTAGAGAGGCATTGTGGTGGGGCATTTGAGGCCCTGGGGTTTGGCCTGGTTTGGAGGGAGATTGTGGAAATCTTTGGCCAAAGGAGGTTCTTGGAGAGCCTTGGCCAAGGTGGACCTTGAAGCTTTGGCCAAAGGAGGTTTTTGAAGAACCTTGGCCAAGGTGGACCATGAAGCTTTGGCCAAAGGAGATTTTTGAAGAACCTTGGCCAAGGTGGACCGTGAAGCTTTGTGTGTTTTATATGCTTTTGTAGTTAGGAATAGTACTTCCATTTAAACTTCTAGTTCTTTCCAATCTGGTGTGAAGAGTTCTCCTTACTCCTTTGGGAAGGGGTGAAGAGCACCACTCCTTAAAACAAACACAGATGCTGTACCCTTACTCAAAGTCAAGCTACTTTGAGGTGAATTTCCACTAAACCAGGTTGGATTTTTAGACAAGGGAGCAGCTACATGGGATTAGTGAGTTAATGGTTGAGTTCAGCTTCCAAAAGGAGCTAAAATCCAAACTGCCATACCTACATTGCCATTTAACCTAAACCCACACCGTTTTCAGAAATGAGAGCCATGAGGATGCTTAGGGGACTTGAGCATCTCCCCTGTGAAGAGAGACTGAGAGCCCTGGGGCTGTTCAGTCTTGAGAAGACTGAGAGGGGAACTGATCAATGTCTATCAATATGTGAGGGGTGGGTGTCAAGGGGAGGGGGCCAGGCTTCTTTTCAGTGGTGCACAGTGATAAGCCAAGGGACAATGGGTTCAAACTAGAATATAGAAGATTTCACCTCCACATGAGGAGAAACTTCTTTGCAGTGAGGGTGACAGAGCACTGGAACAGGCTGCCCAGAGTGGTTGTGGAGTCTCCTTGTCTGGAGACTTTCCAAACCCACCTGGATGCATTCCTGTTTGGACTACCCTAAGTGATCCTGCTCTGGCAGGGGGGTTGGACCTGATGATCTCTTGAGGTCCCTTCCAACCTCTGATATACTGTGATGATACTGTAATTGTATAAAAATACAGGTGAGCATGAATGAGAAGGGAAAACAGAGCTAGAGTGAAACTTCATTAGATGAGACAACAGCTGCAAGCCAATGAAACAGAATTATTCCTGCAGCTGCTGGGTAATAGGATGAAGGATGGTCTCACCAGATATGGCCACCAGATGTGGGTGGAGAAGAAGATGGTTTAAACTCCATCTTCTTGGTCTTTTTTGAGGAGACATTATTGACACAAGGATGTTCACTATGAGGAGATATAGTGCTTTAGGGCTTCATGCAAGACACCAGTGAGAAGGTCTGGCATGCAGAAGGACAAGCTTTTTATTCTGGGTTTGTCTAACGCTTAGCATGCTTGGACCCAAGTCCATGACTTTGAACCAGAGTGTTTCAAAGCACAGTATGAATAAAATACAGCCTATAATGGGACCAGCAGCTTAGCTAATTCATGCTGTTCTCCTTTCATTCTGGGAAACTGAGGCTCATAACAGAATGGCTGCCCCAGCTGTGCTGTAGACCATCTGTTCAATCTTGGCTGGTGTGGTGGGATGAGGTTACCCCCCAACTTACTTGAGAGAATTACCCCCCAAAATAAAATTGCCAGGCTTGCTCAGATGGAAGCAAATGAAGCTCTGTTTACAAACAAAACCACAATCTAGAAATATGAAATGCAATGAATATGTACAAAATATACAATCTTTACAGGTTTGACAATTTATAAACAGCACAAGACCCCCCCTGGACAAAACCAGGGAGTTACCAACAGCTTCCCCCTCTTCCCCCCCAGACAAGGGAAAAAGAAAGAGGAGAAAAGCAGAGAGTAGCTTGTAGGTACTGAGCCACAACAAGAACACAGCCAAGGTCAGCAAGTCAGAAGAAGCAACCAGCTAGTATCAGCTAGACTGAAGAAGCCAAAAAGAGAAAAAGTTTATACAACTAACTTTAAGTTAGTTATCAGACCAAAGGGATTATTTAAACCTTATCATTATTTTCCCTTTTACACCCAATGGTAATTTATTTACATTCTACCACTTCCTACTCAACCTGTGGAAAATTTTCCTAGGCGTCAGCCTAAAAGCACCACGGCTGGCTGGCAGAGAAGGATACTTTGGTTTATTTTGATCATAAAGGAAGCCTGGAAGCGTGACTCAGAGGTAGGTATCTCTACCCAGAAAGGTCAGCAGGGAGTTGAGTGGATGGCCCCTTTCCTTTGCCCTGCTTAGGTCTCCTCTCTGGGGAGTGGCAATGACCATGTGATGGATGCTGTGTCCCAGTGCGAGCAGTACGCCAAAGAGCAGGGAGCGCAGGAGCGCAACGCCCCGTGGAGGCTCTTCTTCAGGAAGGAGATCTTCACTCCTTGGCACAACCCAAACGAAGACAATGTGGCCACCAACCTGATTTACCAGCAGATCGTGAGAGGGGTGAAGTTTGGAGAGTACAGGTGTGACAAGGTATGTGACCCACAGAGGATGGTCTGGGCCAGTGTGTATCCTCCACACAGAGTCATGGAATCCTGGAATGGTTTGGGTTGCAAGGGACCTCCAAGGGTCATCTCATCCAACGCCCCTGCAGTCAGCAAGGACATCCTCCATTAGGTCTGATTGCCTAAAGCCCTGTCAAGCCTGACCTTGAATATCTCCAGGGATGGGGCCCCAACTTGTTCCAGTGTTCCACCACCCTCAGGGTAAAGAACTTCTCCTGAAGTCCAACCTAAATGCCCTCTTCTCTACTTTCAAATCATTGCCCCTCATCCTGTCACCACAGGCCTTTGTAAACAGTCCTTCTTCAACCATCTTCAGATCCCCTTCAGGTACTGGAAGACTGCTATTAGGTCTCCCCAGCATCTTCTCTTCTCCAGGCTGAACAACCCCAGCTCCCTCACACAGGAGAGGTGTTTAATCCCCTGATCATTTTCACGGTCCTCCTTGCATCCATTCCATCAGGTCCATAATGAAATAGGTTTCACCAAAGGGGGATAAGAAACTTTTCTTCCTGAACACCTGCTAGCCTGGAAGTCCTGGTGAAGAACAGGTTCACTGAGAGCCAGCAATGCACCCTTGTGGCTGAGAAGGCCAGTGGCACCCTGGGCTGCATCAAGAAGAGTGTGGCCAGCAGGTCAAGTGAGGTTCTCCTGCCTCTCCACTCTGCCCTGGTGAGGCCACATCTGGAGTGTTCTGTCCAGTTCTGGCCTCTCTGGTTCAAAAAGGGCAGGGAACTGCTTGAGAGGGTACAGAAAAGGGATATGAGGATGATGAGGGCAGTAAAACATCCACATTATGAAGAAAGGTTGAGGGACTTGGGGCTTTTCAGCCTGGAGAAGAGAAGAGTGAGGGGGAATTGTATCAATGCTTGTAAATACTTGAAGAGAATGGGGCCAGTCTTCTTTCAGTGGTGCCCAGTGACAGTACCAGAAGTAATGGGCACAAAACTGAACATAGGAAGTTCCATCTAAANACCCTGACTGATTCTATGATTCTTTCCTGTGAGGAGGTGGAGCACTGGAACAGGCTGCCCAGAGACATTGTGTAGTCTCCTCTCTGGAGTCATTCAAAACCTATCTGGACACCATCCTGTGCAACATGCTCTAGGTGACCCTGCTTTAGCAAAATGGGGTTGGACTAGATGATCTCCAGAGGTCCCTTCCAAGCCCTNACAGGACTGGGGGGAATGGAATAAAGCTGGAAGTGGGTAGATTCAGGCTGGAGGTGAGGAAGAAGTTCTTCCCCATGAGAGTGGTGAGAGCCTGGAATGGGTTGTGCAGGGAGGTGGTTGAGGCTCCATCCCTGGAGGTGTTTGCAGCCAGGCTGGATGAGGCTGTGGGCAGCCTGATGTAGTGTGAGGTGTCCCTGGCCATGGCAGGAGGGTTGGAACTGGCTGCTCCTTGTGGTCCCTTCCAACCCTGACTGATTCTATGATTCTTTCCTGTGAGGAGGTGGAGCACTGGAACAGGCTGCCCAGAGACATTGTGTAGTCTCCTCTCTGGAGTCGTTCAAAACCTATCTGGACACCATCCTGTGCAACATGCTCTAGGTGACCCTGCTTTAGCAAAATGGGGTTGGACTAGATGATCTCCAGAGGTCCCTTCCAAGCCCTATCATTCTGTGATTCTGTATGTATTCACATGGGGAAAAACAGCTACAGGAATCAGATCCTGCTGGTTAGGGGCAGACTGGGTGCTCCTGTGTGCTGCATGAGCACATCATCCTGATGACTTTTGGATGGGAGAGTGAATGGCCACTTCACCCATCAGCCTTGGTTTAGAGGGACACAGGTAATTTGGAGCCAGATCACCAGATCAGTATTACACAGCAGGATCCTGTGTGGTGAATCCTGCTAAGCCTCAGACATGAGAGATGCTTTTCAGGATATCCACAGCTCTGCCACTCAATGCAAACCCAATAATGATGCCATATGTTGAAGGGACACTGGCAGCAGAAACCAACAACTCTAGAGTCTCTGGGACCTTACAGAGTTATTCCAGTGCCACTGGGCAACTTGGTCTAGTTGGAGATGTCCCTGCTGACTGCAGGGAGGTCAGACTAGATGACATTTGGGGGTCCCTTCCAGCCTGGACCATTCTATGATTCTATAATTCTATGATTCTATGAAATGAGCATCTCAAGAAACCTCAAAATCTCTGAGTTTAAAATCATCCAGTTTCCTCAACATCTAATTGTTATCCTGTGGTCCTGTAGAGTCCAGTTAGCTTGGGAACTGAAACTGCAGGAGTTAGAACTAGGTGATCTTTAACGTGCTTTCCAACCCAAACCATTCTATAATTCTCTGATCTGTATTGTATTATCTGCAGCTCTTTTGTCCTACAGCTCTTTTGCCTTCCTCCTCTTCTCTTGCTCCTGGTGTCCTTGTGCTATTATCATCTCAGCAGCACTATTATTTCACCCCAAAGTTCTTGGAATGTAGCTGCATGGAAAGAGATTTTGAAGTTGTGCATTATGCATAGGTGCTTCAGTTTCTGGGCTTCTCAAATAAGAGAAATGATGGATCCATAGAGTTTTCAATCACCAAACTGTCTGCCATGGCAAAATCACCCACTGCTGACTGCAGGCATCAGGGGAAGATTGAACTGGAAGGGGAAGACTGGGACAAACCCAGAATCATAGAATACCCTGGGTTGGAAGTGACATCTAGAGGTCATTTAGTCCAACCTCCCTTGCAGTGAGCAGTGACATTAGGAAGAAGTTCTTCACCATGAGGGTGGTGAGACACTGGAACAGGTTGCCCAGGGAGGTGGTAGAAGCCTCATCCCTGGAGGTTTTCAAGGCCAGGCTGGATGTGGCAACCTGATCTAGTGTGAGGTGTCCTTGCCTATGGCAGGGGAGTTGGAACTAGATGATCCTTGAGGTCCCTTCTGACCCTAACAATTCTATGATTCTATGAAATGTGCCCAGGTGGGATTCGAAAGCCTCCAGAGAAGGACTCTCCACAACCTCTCTGGTCAGCCTGGTTCAGGGGTCTGGCACCCTCAAAGGAAAGTTGGAACTAGATGATCCTTGAGGTCCTTCCAACCCTGACAATTCTGTGACATCCCCAACTAGATCAGGTTGCTCAGAGCCCCAGCAAGCTTCACCTTGAATGTCTCCTTCCCTGGAGGAGCCTCAGCATGTTCACACACACTGCAGGATTTCATGGTGCTGGTCGTTAAACATATTAACACTTAATCACAGCTTTTCATGGCCAATCTACTGAACTTTAGATGTGCAAAAAGGACTAGTGAAGTTCTGCTGAAAGAAAGTATGCCCAAGCCATTCTACAGCAGTACAAACAAGCTGCTTGAGTGATGGAGGATGGATGCTGAGGTGATGTCCTCCTAACAGCACTAACTCGTCCTGTTTTGGCTCCCACAGGAAGAAGATCTGGCAGAACTGGCTTCCCAGCAGTACTATGTGGATTATGGGTCAGAGATGGTCCTGGAAAGGCTGCTGAACCTAATCCCATCCTACATCCCAGACAGAGAGATCACAGCTTCCAAAACTGTGGAAAAATGGGCTCAGCTCATTATAGCTGCACATAAAAAGGTGGGGAGGATAGATCACCTGACAGGGACCAAGGCATGGGACAATAGATCACCTGACAGGGACCAAGGCATGGGACAATAGATCACCTGGCAAGGACCAAGGCATGGGACAATAGATCACCTGGCAAGGACCAAGGCATGGGACAATAGATCACATAGAAAGGACCAAGGCATGGGACAATAGATCACCTGGCAAGGACCAAGGCATGGGACAATAGATCACCTGGCAAGGACCAAGGCATGGGACAATAGATCACCTGGCAAGGACCAAGGCATGCTTCAGTAGCTTTGTGTGCCCTTAAAGCACATCAGACGTCATAGCTCAGCTCTTAGCCTGACCTGAAGCTAAACCAAAGAGAAGGAAGGTTTTGTATTAGCCATGTTCTGAGCCATGACAGAAGAAGACAACCTACAAAGGTTCACTGTGAGAAGCAAAATGCCACCCCTGAGGGTCTAGCTCCTTTTACTGAGGATTGTTTGCTATATTGCAGTGGTAGTTCATGTCTCCAGACAATGCCAGGACCTTATTATGCCAGGCACTGTATAAACCCACCCTGACTTCTATGAGAGGTTTTGTGACTCCTGCAACACCTTCCATAACTCATCACCTATAACTTGAGACCATTTGGTCATCCAGGCATGAGAACTGGAATTTATTTAACAGTAGGAGCCAGCTTCAGATGAAGACCCCTAAAATGTAAACATCTCCATGTGTGTTGAGTATTGCCTTCTGTTTCTGTCAGTGAAGAGCCAGAGATTCAATTCAGTTGGATCTTGCAGGTCCTCCACCAGCCTGTCAGCTGCATCCCCAAGTGTCAGGTATCTGAGGATGTCCTAGATGAAGCTTAAGGGCTGTTGAGAGCCAGCTTCTGTTGAGAATCAGTTTCCAGCTGTCAAGCTGAGAATCCCAAAGTGAGCTGAAATTAATCCCACCCAGCCTGGTCACCCTAGTTACTTGTCCAGCCTTTTCAAAGTCAAATTATTCCCTCAAGTGGAGACCAAAGTGAGCTGAAATTAATCCCACCCAGACTGGTCACCCTAGTTGCTTGTCCAGGCTTTTCAAAGTCAAATTATTCCCTCAAGTGGGGACCAAAGGCCAGGGCTTTGTCCAGATTTGTTCCTGTAGGACTTTGTTTGGCCCTCAGCCATATTAAGACCTCAAATAATGTTAATTCTAAGATCTTCAGGTGAAATGAATTCGTTTTGTTTGCTCATGTTTCTTGTGGTCTGCTTTGTAGGGAATTTATACTCAGAAGAGGACAGACCCCAAAAAAGTCAAGGAAGAGGTTGTGGATTTTGCACGTTTCAAGTGGCCTTTGCTGTTTTCTCGGTTTTATGAAGCCTTCAAATTCTCAGGTGAGTCAGCAGAGCACACCCCCAGATGCTCCAAAGCAAAAGGAAGGAGAGATAAAGACCTCACAGACAAGAAGCCTCGATGGAAGGGTCTAGTTGGACTTTTTTGGGTGTGGTATTTCTTTGGTGCATCCTGATTAGCAGTGTCTCAGGCTATGAGTCTGCCACTTACTTTTCCTAAAAACAGCACTGAATTTTTTGCTCATTGCATCCTCGTTTGAAAAGCAAAACCTTTCCCACGTCCTAAACCCTTCCATGAGCTAATTGTATGTCTTGTCTTTCACCCAGGGCCAAGCCTGCCTAAAAATGATGTGATTGTAGCTGTCAACTGGACTGGGGTGTACTTTGTGGATGAACAGGAGCAGGTTCTCTTAGAGCTCTCTTTCCCAGAGATCACAGCTGTGTCAAGCAGCAGGTAAGAGTCATAGAATCACCTGGGTTGGAAGGGACTTCTAAAGACCAGCTAGTCCAACCCCCCTGCAGTGAGCATAGACATCCTCAACTAGATCAGGTTGGCCAGAGCCATCTCTAGGGAAGGGGCCTCAACCACCTCTCTGGGCAACCCATTCCAGTGTTCAACCCCCCTCACTGTAAAGAACTTTTTTCTGACATCCAATCCAAATCTACTCTTCTCTAATTTAAGAAGGAATCATAGAATGGTTGGAGTTGAAAGGGACCTTAAAGATCATGTAGTTCCAACACCCCTGCCATGGGCAGGGACACCTCCCACTAGACCAGGTTGCTCAAAGTCTCATGCAGCCTACTCTTAGACAGTTGTAGGGATGAAGGAGTAGACTTTGCTGGTAGTGTCACCATAATTCAGTCTTTCTCCAGGCTTTGCCTCTTGATGACATTGATTCTTCTTTTTTTATTCTTCTTGCCCAGAGGGGGAAAGCTGCAAGGGCAGAGTTTCACCTTGGCCACCATTAAAGCTGATGAATACACTTTCACCTCCAACAACGCAGAAGATATCCGGGACCTGGTGGTGACCTTCCTTGAAGGATTAAGGAAAAGATCCAAGTATGTGGTCACCCTCCAAGACAACCCAAACCCTGGTAAGTAAACAGCCCAGCCCTGTGGTAGATGAATTACACCCAAGGGATTCGGGGGAAGGGGGGAAGAAAAAGAATTATTAATCAATCTATTGGTTGTTTTTCTTGCAGTGGGAGAAGAATCTGGGTTCCTAAGCTTCCTCAAAGGAGACCTCATAGTTCTGGACCAGGACACAGGAGAACAAGTGATGAACTCAGGGTGGGCTAACGGGTTCAATGAACGGACCAAGCAGAGAGGCGATTTCCCAACCGATGCTGTCTACGTCCTGCCTACAGTCACCATGCCCCCGCTGGAGATCGTGGTAAGCTTCAGCACCACAGCTTGAGACAAAGCTCAGGGAAGTCAAAGCCTTTCTGAAGCTCTGACCAGAGTCTTGATGCTAAGGTGGAAACCAAAGTGTGTGAAAAAAGGTGACAAGGCAAAAGGGATCCCAGGCTTTATTCTGTTCATGTCACTTTGAACACTACCAGCTTGTGAGCTAGAGCATCCATGAATTGTGCTACATCCCTCCATGACATGATTGGCATGGAACAA
Organism: Indicator maculatus; assembly: GCA_013399975.1. Taxonomy (NCBI): domain Eukaryota; kingdom Metazoa; phylum Chordata; class Aves; order Piciformes; family Indicatoridae; genus Indicator; species Indicator maculatus. The sequence continues at coordinate 12,115 of VXBD01005616.1, read as the reverse complement.
CAATGTGCTCTTGTGGCAAGAGAGCCAATGGGGTCCTGGGATGTATCAAGAAAAGTGTGTGCAGCAGGTCTGGGGAAGTTCTTCTACCTCTCTACTCTGCCCTGCTGAGACCACACCTGGAATCCTGTGTCCAGTTTTGGGCTCCCCAGTTCAAGAGAGACAGAGACCTGCTGGAGAGAATCCAACAGAGCCAGGAGGATGACTAGGGGACTTGAGCATCTCCCCAATGAAGAGAGACTGAGAGCCCTGGGGCTGTTTAGTCTGGAGAAGAGAAGACTGAGAGGGGATCTGATCAATGTCTATCAATAGCTGAGGGGTGGGTGTCAAGTGGAGGGGGCCAGGCTCTTTTTGGTGGTTCACAGTGATAAGCCAAGGAACAATGGGTTCAAACTAGAACATAGAAGGTTTCATCCCAGCATGAGGAGAAACTTATTTGGTGTGAGGGTGACAGAGCCCTGGAACAGGCTGCCATGGGGGGGTTGTGGAGTCTCCTTGTCTGGAGACTTTCCAAACCCACCTGGAAGTATTCCTTTGTGGACTACCTTAAGTGATCCTGCTCTGGTAGGGGGATTGGACTCCCTGATCTCTTGAAGTCCCTTCCAATCTCTGATATCCTGTGATATTGTGATATCTGGGCTTGGAGGGAACCATCATGTTCATGTGTAGAACTATAGGATCCATGGCTTCACTGGGAAATGGTCCACACTATGGAAGTATTTGTTATTTCAGCAGCATCCTGGCATGAATCAGGAGTAGTGTGACCAGCAGGACTAGAGAAGTGATTGCCTATCCTCAGCACTGGTGAAGCTACACCTTGAGTGTTGTGTTCAGTTTTGGGGACCCTCACTACAAGACAGACATTGAGGTGCAGGTCCAGAGAAGGACAAGGAAGAGCNCCAATCTCTGATATCCTGTGATATTGTGATATCTGGGCTTGGAGGGAACCATCATGTTCATGTGTAGAACTATAGGATCCATGGCTTCACTGGGAAATGGTCCACACTATGGAAGTATTTGTTATTTCAGCAGCATCCTGGCATGAATCAGGAGTAGTGTGACCAGCAGGACTAGAGAACTGATTACTTATCCTCAACACTGGTGAAGCTACACCTTGAGTGCTGTGTTCAGTTTTGGGGGCCCTCACTACAAGACAGACATTGAGGTGCAGGTCCAGAGAAGGACAAGGAAGAGCATGAAGGGTCTAGAGAACAGGTCTGATGAGGAGTGGCTGAGGGAACTGGGATTGTTTAGCCTGGAGGAAAAGAGGCTCAGAAGAGACCTATCTCTTTCNNNCCCTCACTACAAGACAGACATTGAGGTGCAGGTCCAGAGAAGGACAAGGAAGAGCATGAAGGGTCTAGAGAACAGGTCTGATGAGGAGTGGCTGAGGGAACTGGGATTGTTTAGCCTGGAGAAAAAGAGGCTCAGAAGAGACCTCTCTCTCTCTACAACTACCTGAAAGGATGTTGTAGTGAGGTGAACAGTGGTCACTTCTCCCTAGTAACATGTGGCAGAATGAGAGGAAATGGCCTGAAGTTGCACCAGGAGAGGTTTAGATTGGAGGTTAGAAGAAACTTCTTCAGTGAAAAGGGTTCTCAAACACAGGAACAGGCTCCCCAGGGAGGTGGTTGGATCCCCAACCCTGAAGGCGCTTAAAAGTTGTGGTTCTGAGGGACATGGTTTAACATCAGATTTGGTAGAGTTAGAGAATGGTTGGACTCAATGATCTTAAAAGTCTTCTGCACCCCAAATGAGAATGGCACAGGGAAATGATGATGGCACAGTTCTGACTGCCTGTTGACTGGAATTGAAGGGTTGTTCTTACTCACTCACTGTGAGGGCTGGAGCACCTCTCCTATAAGGACAGGCTGAGAGAGTTGGGATTGTTCAGTCTGGAGATTGTTCAGGTCTGAGGAGACCTGATTGTGTCCTTGCAGCATCTGTAGGAGGCCTCCAAGAAAGCTGGGGAGGGACTTTTTAGGATGTCAGGTAGTGATAGGACTAGAGGCAATGGATGCAAGCTAGAAGAGGGGAGATTTAGATTATACATTTAGGAAGAAGTTCTTCATCATAAGGGTGGTGAGACACTGGAACAGGTTGCCCAGGGAGGTGCTGGAAGCCTCATCCCTGGAGGTTTTAAAGGCCAGGCTGGATGTGGCTCTGAGCAACCTGATCCAGTGTGAGGTGTTGGAACTAGATGATCCTTGAGGTCCCTTCCAGCCCTGACAATTCTGTGACCCTGTGATTCTTCTTCTCATTTTGTATCTGCTTCCACTCTCTGAATACATCAGACATCTATCAAATATGTAGCAGGTGACAGAGACCTTTTCCTCCCACAGGCACTGGTCACAATGACCCCTGACCAACGACAAGATGTGATCAGAACCTCTCAGCTGGCAATTTCAGACAGTGAAGAGAGAGTGAAGCCATACACCTTGGAGGAATTCTCCTATGATTATTTCAGGTGACTTTTTAAACCATTCTCAATAATTACAGGAGTAGGAATCCATCTCCAGGTAGCTTGGAAATCAGGAAATGTTGTCTGCTGGAGAATACTCTGAACGTCTCCTTGTGGGACTTTGTACAACTGCAGCCTTCAGTTTAGGTCATGAGATTTGAGCTGTAGGTTCTCCACAAACAAGATTCTGGGAAGAATCTCTTCAGATTGGCTCAGCACAGGTGGAAGAGTGTGAAATGTAGCAGTTATGTGGGAGGCTGTGCTTAGTGATCTGATATTCCTTCCTTACAATCCCATGCACAGCTTGAGGCCAAAAAAGCAGCAGCTGGATTAGGTGTGGGCATTTCCATCTCAGCTCCAAAGGTTTAAATGTGCACCACTGATGAATACAGACAACCAGACTGATCCCCAAGCCCCTACTGCTGTTCAGGTGGGCTTGGCAATGCAAACAGGCAGACCAGATCCTCTGGGATGTCTTCATCCTGGTAGGCTTGTTCTGTGAGGCAATGTCCTCTCAGTGTTGCTGCCCTCACCATCCACTGTCATCACCCTTCCTCTTATGGCTAGAAGAAATTTTTTAGGGTAGGGAAGTTTGTTTTGGTGTCAGTGCTTGGACAAGGTCCTTATGGGACTTTTTCTGAGCCCTAGGAAGGTACAAATGGTTGCCCTTGGGAAGAACTGGAGCTGGATACTTGCTGAACAGTGAAGTCTCATTTGATGTAAAGGTTCCTTAGCCAGGTGCTGTGAGCAACCTCCTGGCCTCAGGGTGTCCTTTTTGCTCCTCTAACCTCTCCATCTTTCCTCTTGTGTTGCATTTGCTACCAGGCCACCTCCCAAGCACACCCTCAGCAGGGTGATGATCACCAAGAGCCGTGGGAAGGACAAGCTGTGGTGTTACACTCGTGAGCCCATCAAACAACCCTTGCTGAAGAAGATCCTGGGCAGTGAGGAGCTGTCCCAAGAAGCCTGCATGGCCTTCATTGATATCCTTTCACTGCCTGGGGGAGATCTTGGGCAACAAGTCCAACAGGGACAGGGCCCCAGACAAAGCCCATGGAAAGTTTTGTGGTCCTTCTTAAGGGCTTTAGGAACGTGTGACAGGCCTGGAGATGGGTCTGATCCTGAAATCTGTACTCAAACATCATTGAGAACTGAGGAAAGGGTCTGCTTCTTAATAAATCAGGGCCAAGGAACACATTAATGAGTCCTGCTGGTCCCCACTGCTCAGTGGTTAACTCACTAGTTCTGCTCTGGCTTGCTTAAAGATGAGAAGAAATGGCCTTCAGGTTGCATCAGAGTAGGTTTAGGTTGGATACTAGGAAAAATTTCTGTACTGAAAGAGTCCTCAGGCATTGGAACAGGCAGCCCAGGGAAGTGGTGGAGTTTAAAAAACATGTAGATGTGGCACTTAGGAACATGGTTCAGTGGATATCATGGTGTTGGGTTGAAGGTTGGACTTGATCTTAGAGGTTCTTTCCAACCTTGATGATTCTATGATGGAGCTGTGCCTCTCCAAAATACATCTGCTGTAGAAGGTTGTAGCCCTACTCAGTTTAGATGCAAACCAATCCATGTGGCCCTGGGGACAGAGTTTGATGCCTTAGTATCCATTACTTGGTAGAATGTACATGGGAGAGATGAGTTGAGTGCAGATGTGGATCCAACATGTTGAAGTAGCTTCTGTTTGTTTGGTAAGGCTTTGTTGTAGAATCCAGACTTCATGGTTTGAACAATTCTGTTGTTATGAGCCTCTTACTTATTAATACCACACTGTTGCTGCTGCTACTGGTTTCCTCTTGATAGCAAATGATAACAGAAAGAGGATTTCTCACAGGTAATTAGTGACAGAACAAGAGGGAATGGCCTCAAGCTACAACTGGGTGGGTTTAGACTGGATATTAGGAAACATTTTTTCCCAGCAAGAGTGGTCAGGCACTGGAATGGGCTGGGCAGGGAGGTGGTTGAGTCCCCAACCCTGGATGTGTTTAAAGGTGGTTTGAATGTGGTGCTTGGGGCTATGGTTTAGGGGTGACTCTTGTAGAGTAGGGTTGTGGGTTGGACTTGGTGATCCTGAGAGTCTTTTCCAACGTGAATGTTTCTCTGATTTTTGTGATTTAAAAGTACTGGCCAAAAATTAAGAGGATATTTGGAGTTTTACCTCTTTCTTCCTTCTGTGTTGCATAGGTTAATTCAGAGCTGTCCTTAGGCACAATAACAGCAATGTGACATGATGGTAAAGACCAACATTTGGTTTGTAAACCAAGCTGCAGTTCCACCTGTGTCTGCCACTAGTTGGAACTCTGTTTTTAGTTTTTTTTTTTTTTTTACAGTAGCACCTGTATGTGTGATCAGGTAACACAGAATCAAACACAGCTTCCTTAGGTCTATGTATCTTGATCAAAACCCAACACTTTCAACCTGAGATGATAAAATGAGAGAACTTCCTGGACATCTCCTAAAGCGATTTAAAACCTTTACCATGCACTGTGTCCCTTGCAACAAAGTGCAGCCACTTCTGCAGTCAGGTGTAGGATGTCTTCAATCACATCACCAGCAAAAGGGCATCATCAAACATGTACCCTCAGCAAGTTCCTGATGATACAAAGCTGTGAGGGGTGGCTGACACCTGTCAGGCTGTGCAGCATCCAACGTGACCTGGACAGGCTGAGAGCTGGCTGCAGGAAAGCCTCATGAAGTTTAATA
>VXBD01005615.1:24290-67703 GCA_013399975.1 Indicator maculatus | reverse complement strand
TCCTTCTCCACAAGGCTGCTCTCCAGCAGATCCCCTCCCAACCTGTCCTGCTGCAGTTTATTCTTCCTCCCCAGGTGCAGGACTCTGCACTTGTCCTTGTTGAACCTCACTGGGTTCCTCTGTGCCCAGCTCTCAGTCTGTCCAGGTCTCACTGAATATTTCCTCATCTCTTTCCTTTCCACATCCTCTGTACTTGAAGTCTTGGGGTCAAGTATAAAACTTAACCAAGTCAGGTTGTAGAGGGAGCAAACCCTGTGTGCTAACCTTCAGCAGAGATGGACAGCCCTTGGGGCAGCAAAGGCACAAGAAAGTCAGAGCACTGTTTTCACTGAAATACTTCTTGTGTCAGGGAGGGGAAGGAAAAACATGATTGCCCATGTCTTGGCTGGGGTTCTTAGAGAAGGCCTCCTGCATGCCTCTGAAACACTGAAGAGCTTTCTGAACGTCCTGGCTGCTCTGACAGACCTTGGCTCCTACACAATTGGTCTGACTTCCAGCATCCTTGGAACACAGGCTGACTTCAAGGGTGTTGGTAGGTCAGAAATTTAGCTGCACTTCTGAAGCTTCAACAGAGACTCAGGAATCCAACTGAAGCTTTGAATTTTTTTGGGGGGAAACTATGCCTTCAGTCAACAAAGTGATACAGGACTTGGCTTGGCTTTGCTTCCCAAGCCAGGAGAGCATTGCACACCACTCAGTTTCTGCTCTGCTGTGAGCCTACATTCAGAGGACTATGCCTTCCTCAGATAAATGGAGCCTTATCTAATTATTTGTGTATCAGCAGTCCCCACAGAGTGCTGAACAGTGCAAAATCATATCATAGGTGTTAAAGAGGAAATTGATCTTCGTGGTTTGAAATGGAAGAAGGAATTTACAGTTCTGGCAATAACTTGTTTATTGCTACATCCCTTCACACAGGCTCTCCTTGTGATCTTGCTTAACCCCTAAGCTCAGCTCTGGAAAATAAGTGCAAAAAGCACCGACTCTGCAGCTTTTCTGAGGCTGGTATCTTCCAGGTACTCAGAATCACAGAATTAACCAGGTTGGAAAAGACCTTTGAGGATCATCAAGTCCAACCTATCACCCAACAGCATCTCATCAACTAAACCATGGCACTAAGTTCCTCATCCACTTGCACCCCCTCAGCTCTCACACAACAGAATTGCAGCCCAGCTAAGACAAACAGCCTCAGCTCAGCTTGGAGCAGTCCCTCCCCTGGAGCAGCCAGTGAAAGATGAATTGCAGCCCTTTCACAGCTGATACAGTCCAGGCAGCTGTCTGCTGCACATTTGATTGAGTTCACTGAGGACCTCTGCAAGCTCCTCATTTCAGATGGCAGTCCAAAGGGCAGAAGCTCATTGTCCTGTTTGCAATCCAGTCTGCCACTTAAGTATTTCCCCCCATTCTTTAGAGGTCAGAATAGCTCTTTACCACTTCAGACAAATGCTCTGCTAAGTGAGTACTCAGCAGCCATCGGGATGAATACAGAATGCAGTAAACATCCTGAGAGATGAGGTCTGTAGAGGATGGGGTTGTGCTGTAATACAGCAGAGGAGGTGGATTTCTGGTGCTTAGATTTGGTGGGGGTGGCTCTCTCCAAGCTATTGCCTCCTGAGCTGAATGAGTACTGACACTGGATAGTCAAGCTGCAGAGCACATGGGAATGATTAGTATTCACTAAACAGGCATGCTCACAGCTCTCCAGCCTTGGAAATCTGTGGTGAAACTGTTCCCTCTGGCTGAAGGAGGCTCCAGCTGCTGGTGCTGACACCAACAGCCAGAGGTGAGGTGTGGTGGGTTAAAAAATTCTCCCCCCCCCAACTATTAAATTTGCCAGACCAGTTCAGCTGGAAGCAAATGAAAGCTCTATTTACAAGCAAAACTACAATCTGCAATGGAATGCAATGAATATGTACCAAATAGGCAATATTTACAATATTTACAGGGGTTTACAATGAATGAACAGCACAAGGACCTCCCTGGCCAAAGAGCAGGGGAAGCTAATAGCTGCTCTCTCCCTGCCCTTCCTTTCTCCCTTGTACACAAAAGGGAGAAGAGAAAGGAGCAGAGAGATATTTTTGTTAGACTTAGCCAAAGCAATGCAGCCAAGGTCAGGCAGAAGCACAAAGTTAGCATCTCCCAGCCTGAGGAAAGTGAGAAGAGAGAGAGATTTATTTGGTACCACTAGCTGGAGTCCCTTATTTCTCCAATGGGATTGTTTAGAATGGTCACTGTTTCCCTTTTTTTACACCCAATAGTGATTTATTTCCATGTCTCTACTTTCTGCTCAAGATCTGTGGAAAAATTTTGAAGGAACAGCCTGAAAGCTACCACATGAGGTCAAGGTGTGGCTGGAGGCTGCCCTGCTGCCTACCATAACCAAGACATCTCTGAGGACACTCCTTGCCAGCAGCCAGTAAGGATCACAGTCCCTGCTGGCTCTTTGTCAGAGCTACCCAGCAATGTTGCAGGGAAACTGAAAAGTGTCAGCAAAGCTCTGCCAAAACACAGGCAGCGACCTCGGCTGCCTTTCTGCCAGGCTGTCTCAGATCACTTCAGATCCTGCACTTGGAAAGAAAAAGAGGAAATCAAATAGAATAAAAAATAACTAAGCAAAATGAGAAATCACTTTTTTCTTTTTTTTTTCTTTTTTTCTTTTTTAACCCTAGAGAAAGACCTCAGTGCATAATACATTAATTGGCTAAGGCCAAGACAAACACACCTGGGGTGTGCTGATACTGGGCTGGCCATAAAGCTTGCTCAAACCCATGGCATGTTCATCCTGTCTGCTTCCACAGCAGCCCCTGAGATGAAAACCTTTGCCCTTCCTCTCCTTCTTAGCTTGCTCAAGGGTGGCAGAGAGGAAAGTTCAACACGCTCAGACTGTGGTTCTTTCACTTACTGGAAAACTTCTGCTCTTCTTTCTGTTTGAAAACAGTGTCACAGTCTCACAGTACATCAGAGGTTGGAAGGGACCTCCCAAGATCATGATGACCAGTCCAACCTCCTTGCCAGAGCAGCATCACCCAGGGTAATCCACACAGGAATGCATCCAAGAGGGGTTGGAAAGTCTTCAGAGAAGGAGACTCCACAACCTCTCTGGGCAGCCTGTTCCAGGGCTCTGTCAACCTCACTGCAAAGAAGTTTCTGCTCATGTTGAGCTGAAATCTTCTCTGTTCAAGTTTGTCTCCATTGTTCCTTGGCTTATTCCTGTGCACCACCCAAAAGAGCCTGGCCCCCTTCAGTTGACCCCCACCCCTCAGCTATTGAGAGACATTGATCAGATCCCCTCTCAGCCTTCTCTTCTCCACACTAAACAGCCCCAGGGCTCTCAGGCTCTCTTTCCAGGGGAGATGCTCAAGTCCCCTAAGCATCCTCCTGGCTCTCTGTTGGATTCTGCCTAGCAGCAAGAGAAGTGTGGCCAGCAGGGCAAGGGAGGTGATTCTGCCCTTCTGCTCCACTCTGGTGAGATACCACCTGGAGCACTGCATCCAGTTCTGGAGCCTCTATTACAAGAGGGAGGTGCTGGAAGGTGACCAGAGAAGGTGCACGAGGATGAGCAGAAAACTGGAGCTCCTCTCCTGTGAGGACAGGCTGGGCATGATTATCCATCCCTTAGCTGCCTTAAGACACTGCCTGGAGCAGCTGCACACAGTGAAATATTACTGTGTGACTAAGATGGGCACTGGGGAAACAAAGGCTCCCATTTGGAGACTGTGACCCCACAGTGCCCTGTGGCTAGCACCAACAGAGTCCATGTAATGCAAGGCATTGCAGGGAGGCATTGAACCTGGAGTAGTGTCCTGACCTGAGCTAGATTGTATGGTCCTGCTCTGGCAGAGGGGTTGGACTGGAAGAACTCTTTGGGTCCCTTCCAACCCCTGACATCCTGTGATCCTGTGATCTAGACAAGGTTGCCCAGGGCCTCCTTCTCCTGCTTGGTTTATAGTGCCAGAGCTGTGTTGTGCTCAGGTTATGTTTTGTTTATTTCATTGTCCTTTTCTCTTCAGCTCTATTGAAATGGCTCCTTGACTTTTGCATTTCTTTGTTCACAGCAGTGTTTAAAACACTTCTTTTGTTATAGAATCAGAGAATCAACCAGGTTGGAAGAGACCTCCAAGATCCTCCAGTCCAATCTATCACCCAGCCCTATCCAATCAACCAGACCATGGCACTAAGTGCCTCATCCAGGCTTCTCTTGAACATCTCCAGGGATGGTGACTCCACCACCTCCCTGGGCAGCACATTCCCATGGCCAGTCTCTCTCTCTGTGAAGAACTTCCTCCTCACATCCAGCCTATACCTCCCCTGGCACAACTTGAGACTGTGTCCCCTCATTCTGCTGCTGGTTGCCTGGGAGAAGAGACCAACCCCCACCTGGCTACAACCTCCCTTCAGGTTGTCTTCCTTTTTTTTTTTGATGCCCTTTCCATTCTTGCCATAGTGTAACTTGTGACACAGTGTACACAATATAAGGAGGGTTATCATTTGGGTGATTAGATTGGTGTGTTTAAGCAGCCTGTTTGAGCTTGTTACCACTAGAACAAACTATGTGATTGCTGACATTTTCACAACTGATCCTGCAAAAATTGCCTCAGTCCTCCTGGGTTTCTGATCTTCTCAGGCTGTGGAGAATGAATTACCTGCTCAGAACATGCATTTGATTGCAAGGGGAATAAGGATGTTATCCCATCTCTCACAGCCTTTGAAGGACTCACCAAGAAAGGAGAAATGCTGTGGGAAAAAAAAAAGAACCAAAAAGCCTTGCCTTGCCTTGCCAGAGCTGAGGGCATGGCATGGAATGATCAGCATGCAAGCTGTGGCACCCTGTGTGCAGTACAGGCCATTACCTGCTCCACATCTGCAATTCCAGAGCAGGAGGCAGCCTGGTAATCAAGCCCTGATTATGCCATTTGCTGTTGTTATGTGCTGAAGGAGGAGAGCATCTGCTGCTCCTCTCCAAACACTTACTTATGAAGCAAGTCTTTCTGCCAAGAATACAAGTGAAGGGCTGCTTGTATCCTGGCTGCAGGAGAAAACTGGGCTGGGAGATACATCTAAGTGTCCTGCTAGGTGTGGGATCCTTCTGGAGATACCATGGGGGAATGTAGCTCCATGACCATCATGGCCATCCATGGAACAATGTGCTCTTGTGGCCAAGAGAGCCAATGGCATCCTGGGTGTATCAGGAAAACTGTGTCCAGCAGGGCTGGGGAAGTTCTTCTACCTCTCTACTCTGCCCTGCTGAGACCACAGCTGCAATCCTGTGTCCAGTTTGGGGCTCCCCAGTTGAAGAGAGACAGAGACCTGCTGGAGAGGGTGCAAGGGAGAGCCAGGAGGATGTTTAGGGGACTTGAGCATCTCCCCTGGGAAGAGAGCCTGAGAGCCCTGGGGCTGTTTAGTGTGGAGAAGAGAAGGCTGAGAGGGATCTGATCAATGTCTATCAATAGCTGAGGGCTGGGGGTCAAGTGGAGGGGGCCAGGCTCTTTTGGGTGGTGCACAGTGATAAGCCAAGGAACAATGGAGACAAACTTGAACAGAGAAGATTTCAGCTCAACATGAGGAGAAACTTCTTTCCAGTGAGGGTGACAGAGCACTGGAACAGACTGCCCAGAGGGGTTGTGGAGTCTCCTTCTCTGGAGACTTTCCAACCCCACCTGGATGCATTCCTGTGTGGACTCCCCTGAGTGCTCCTGCTCTGGCAGGGGGGTTGGACCTGATGATCTCTGGAGGTCCCTTCCAAGCTCTGATATACTGTGATGGTGTGATACTGTGATCCCCCTGGGGAAGGACTGCATCCACCCCCTCATCATTTCAGAGAAGCCTTCATCTGCTTTGCAGCCCTTCTGCAGGGCCTTCTTGCTGAGGCTGTTGAATGCTGGCCCCTTCAGCACTATTCTTCTGCAGCTTTTGGCTACTTTCCTGTTTGTCCTTACTAAGGAAACTTTTCATTGTGGTTGTTTGAACATGTCCAGAGAAGGGCAACAAATCTGGGGAAGTGTCTGGAGCACAGCCCTGTGAGGAGAGGCTGAGGGAGCTGGGGGGGTTTAGTCTGGAGAAGAGGAGGCTCAGGGCAGACCTCATTGCTGTCTACAACTACCTAAAGGGAGGTTGTAGCCTGGTGGGGGTTGGTCTCTTCTCCCAGGCAACCAGCACCAGAACAAGAGGACACAGTCTCAAGCTGTGCAGGGGGAAGTTTAGGCTTGATCTTAGAAAGAAGTTCTTCCCAGCAAGAGAGATTGGCCATGGGAATGTGCTGCCCAGGGAGGTGGTGGGGTCAAAGTCCCTGAAGGTGTTTAAGCAAAGTCTGGATGAGCCATGGTCTGGTTGATTAGATAGGGTTGGGTGATCAGTTGGACTTGGTTATTTTGGAGGTCTCTTCCAGCCTGGTTGATTCNTCCAGGGATGTCACCAACACAGCAATCAGGGATTCCTTGGCTTTCCCCCAGAACTGGCAGTACAAAATAAGGACATCGTAAGGTCAAGGATTTTTCTTGACACAAAATAAAGACATCAGAGGTTCAAGGATTTTTCTTGACTCTTGGACTTTTGTTTTTTTCTTTTTTTTTTTTTTTTTTTTTTTTGTATTTTTCAAACCCCCTGCTCCCAGTGGTAGCGGAGATCCCAGGAACCTGGCCAGAAGGAATGAAATCTCCACTTCCACAGCCTCAGTCTGCACTTCCTCTCTGGGAAAACAAACCTGAGCAAGAGCATTGTGAGCTCTTCCTTTGAGAGTGCAGCAGCCTGACTGATTTTCTGTTGCTCAGTCAGATTTTGAAAGCAGCTGAGCTTCTCCTTGGAGCATCAATAATTGTTTGGGATTTCGCTTGAGAAAAAAAAAAAATTAATGGAATAATGACAAACCAGAGCATCCAAACGACTTCTAAATTGGTGTGATTGGTGCCAAGCATCTCAGCACTGAGCCAAAAAAAAAAAATCCAGAGCCTTGGACAACAGCATCCTTCAGCTAGTTGATGTATATTCATTAATTGGTATGGGAGCAGGGAGGGAACAAAGCACAGATCCAAGCGGATTCTTGCTCTCAGATTGTGTATGCAAATATCAAAAGGGTTTTGTTCATTGTTAAATTCCAGAATTGGTTGTGGGTTTTGTTTTTGTTTTTTTTTTTTTTTTTTTCCCAAAAGCACATTCTCAGTCCCAGCAAACAGTTGGGGAAACAATAGCTAATTTAATTTATCATCTGCTGCATGCACAGCTATGGGATGGGAAGGAGAGCTCTGGTTTGGCACCAGAGACCTTCGCAGTTGAGCATTGCTGGCTTTACAGAATCACAGAATCAACAAGGTTGGAAAAGACCTCAAGGATCATCAAAGTCCAACCTGTCACCCAAGACCTCATGACCACTAAACCATCTCACCAAGTGCCATGTCCAATCCTCTCTTGAACACCTCCAGGGATGGTGACTCCACCACCGCCCTGGTCAACACATTCCAAATTCTAACAACTCTCTCCGTGAAGAACTCTCTCTGTGAAGAACTTTCTCCTCACCTCCAGCCTAAAATTCCCCTGCCACAGCTTGAGACTGTGTCCTCCTAGTGCTGATTGCCTGGGAGAAGAGACCAACTTCCTCCTGGCTACAACCTCCCTTCAGGTAGTTGTAGGCAGCAATGAGGTCTCCCCTGAGCCTCCTCTTCTCCAGGCTAAACACCCCCAGCTCCCTCAGCCTCTTTAAGCCAGTTTTAAGAAGAGTGCTTTGGTTGCAAATCTTTGTGTGAGGAAATTCAGTGCTCCTGGAAAGCTGGAAAGGTTGAGTTCCCAAGTTCCCAGCTCAAACCCTGTTCCAAGCTGGGGGCTGGCTCCCTGTGTGTTGTCCCCTCCGTTGCTTAGCGCTGCCTGCCCTTCGCGGTATCGAATCGCAGCCTCGCCAGGCCAGGTGGGGAGCGAGCTACAAAGAGCAGCTTGCAGGGGAAGAGTCAGCCTCAGGAGGGTTTCCCCTGCTTTTTCTGAGAGCCTTCACTGAGCACTGCCAAACTTTATATTTGGTGGTTGTCCACCTGCTGCCATCTTTAAGGTAAAGCCACCCAATTAAATGCCTTTCTGAGGTCTGCTTTGCTGCTAATCTTGGGCTGAGGATTAGAGAGATGAAAAATGAGCAGTGTGTGGTGTGTCACTCGTTGAAAGGGTGACTGGTGCCTCATGTTGTGTTTGTGCTCTTAGCTTTATCTTCTCCATCAGTCATTGAGCCTGTGTTAACTCAGTGAAGTGCAGGTGCTAGCATGTAATCCAGCTGCTAGCCTATGCCACTTCATGCATGGAAGTTTTGGTGGCTTGTTCTGTGCTGATCTGTGGTTTTTCTCTTCAGGGAAGGGTGAGAGGAGGACATGGGAGTGATTCCTATTTCTGCAGCCTTTCTTTTGAGAATATCGCAGGAGGAAACCTCTCCAGGAGTTTCCCAGGCAAAGAGTCTGGACCTAGATGATCTTTAAGGACCTTTCCAATCCAAATGGTTGTAAGCCTGTGACTATATGAAATCACAATTTTGTGTTGTGAGCACAGTGTTCTACAGAGGGGCTCCAGGGAGAGCAAAGGAGAGGTGGAAATTTGATCCATGAAAGGGGCATTGCCATTCTGTTACAGAGCATGGGGATGCTTGGTGCACAGCAGAGAGGGAAGGAAAGGAGGGAATTAGGGAGGAGATGCCATACTTTGGTGTGATTGTGGTCTGGTCTTCAATCCTGACACATATACCCTGTTTGCTGGCAGGCTGCCATGCATTATATGGTCACAGAATCACAGAATTGTCAGGGTTGGAAGGGACCTCAAGGATCATCCTGTTCCAGCCTCACACTACAGCAGGTTGCTCAGAGCCACATCCAGCCTGGCCTTAAAAACCTCCAGGGATGAGGCTTCCACCACCTCTTTGGGTAACCTGTTCCAGTGTCTCCTCACCCTCATGGGGAAGAACTTCTTCCTAACATCCAATCTAAATCTCACCCCCTCTAGTTTTGCTCCATTCCCCCCAGTCCTATCACTATCCAACACCCTGGGAAGTCCCTCCCCAGCTTTCTTGTAGCCCCCTTCAGATCCTGGAAGGCCACAAGAAGGTCTCCTTGGAGCCTTCTTCTCTCCATACTGAACAACCCCAACCCTCTCATCCTGGCTGAGAGTCTCTTCAGAGACAGGGGAGTTGACCATTGATCTGTCCCATTTCCTTGATGTGTGCTTTCAGGGCTAGGTGATTATTCCCACAGTGATGCAGCTCAGGGCACAGTGCCAGCACCCAGGACCTGTTTGGCCAGATCTGGGCAGCAGTTGTCCCCCACAAGTGCACCAAGCACCAACCTTTGCCTTGCTGGAATCCAAGGCTCATGGAAGGAATGCAGGAGAGTAGCTGGGAGAGGTACTTTCTGCCAGTGTGTTTGCAGCACTTTGGCTGCGCTTCAGCTGCTGATTGCTCTGTGGGGGAGGTTCTTGCCTGCTCCCTCGAGGCCTGAGTTCCACGAGGATGCCAGTGGCAGGGATGCCATTGGTGGGGATGCCATTAGCAGGGATGTTGCTTGCAGTGGTTGTCCCAGCAGACCTGGAAAAACCCTGACAGCAGCTGTGAGAAGGACACACAGCAGCTCGGGATGAATGTGGGGTGGTGAAGAGTGGTCCTGTTGTGGGTTTCAGACTGGATGTCTTAACCAGAGAGAGCCCCTCCAGAAGGACCAGAGAGCCCAGTGGGTGGGCACTGGGAAAAGTGTAATCCGTCTCATTTTCATTCTTACAATTCATGTTAAATGTTTTTTTTCATTGTTTCTGCCACACAAGCTTACTACACTACAAATTATTTATGTGCCAAGTGAATAATACTTCCCTCTTTGTTAGGAAAATGGTTNCCCAAAAGAGCCTGGCCCCCTCCACTTGACCCCCACCCCTCAGCTATTGATAGACATTGATCATTTCCCCTCTCAGCCTTCTCTTCTCCAGACTAAACAGCCCCAGGGCTCTCAGACTCTCTTCACAGGGGAGATGCTCAAGTCCCCTAAGTGGAACTTTTGGCCCTTCACTTGACACCCCCCCCTCAGGTGTTGATAGACATTGATGAGATGCTGCATCTATTCCCCTGTATAAACAGACACAACTCATTCTTCTGCCCTTTCCTCTCCCTGCTCTCTTGTCAGCACACCCAGCTCTCATCTCTCAGGTATCCTCTTGGGGAAGGTGAGACTTTTGGCCTTGAGCAGCCTGGCTAATTTTTACTGCATTATTCAGGTCTGAGCAGGGATGTATGGGGGAGAGGGGGGCATGGACACCTGGGGTTTGACCTGGATTTGGGGGGAGGTTTTGGACAATGTTGGCATAGTGAGGATCTGGGAAGCCCAGGATGGAGAATTGGGTGAAGGCTGAATATAGATTTGTGTATTTCCACAGAATCACAGAAACATTCAGGTTGGAAAAGCCCCTCAGGATCACCAAGTCCAACCCAGAACCCTACTCTACAAGGTTCACCATATCTCCAGGCACCACATCCAAACCACCTGGAAACACATCCAGGCTTGGGGACCGAACCACCTCCTTGGGCAGGACACTCCAATGCCTGACCACTCTTTTTTTTCCTAATGTCCAGGTTTTGTATGGGTTTGTACTGCTGTATATAGTTGTGAACAGCATTTCCATTTAACTTTCCAATTCTCTGTGTGGAGCATTTTTCTTTTACTCCTTTGCAGCTTTTACTTCCTTTGAGGAGGGGTAAAAGATCTTCTGTCCTCTCAACCCCAGTTACATTAGCCCACAACAGGATAGAGATAGTGGTTCAAAACATGAGCAGGGCCAGGTTTGGGATACTGAGGACTGGTGATGAGAGAAACACAAGAACACATTTCCTGCTGATTTTTTTTTTCTGCTTTGAATTAGTACTAAAGTGTCTTGGTGCTGCCAGAAAAGGAGATGTTCGGTTTCAAGGGAGCACAAACTACCACTCAGCTCTGCTCAAGCTTTTACAGCTGCATGTTTGGAAAGTGAGCATTAAAAAGCCTGCACTTGTCCAGTTTGGGGCTGCCCAGTTCAAGAGAGACAGAGACCTGCTGGAGAGAGTCCAAGGGAGAGCCAGGAGGGTGCTTAGGGGACTTGAGCATCTCCCCTGGGAAGAGAGAGCCCTGGGGCTGTTTAGTGTGGAGAAGAGAAGGCTGAGAGGGATCTGATCAATGTCTATCAATAGCTGAGGGCTGGGGGTCAAGTGGAGTGGGCCAGGCTCTTTTGGGTGGTGTACAGGAATAAGCCAAGGAACAATGGAGACAAACTTGAGAAGATTTCAGCTCAACATGAGCAGAAACTTCTTTCCAGTGAAGGTGACAGAGCACTGGAACAGGGTTCCTAGGGGGGTTGTGGAGTTTCCCTTTCTGGAGATTTTCCAACCCCACCTGGATGCATTCCTGTGCAGACTACCCTAAGTGATCCTGCTCTGGCAGGGAGGTTGGACCTGATGATCTCTGGAGGTCCCTTCCAACCTCTGATATACTGTGATACTGTGATATAAATGGGTGAAATAAATGCTGGAGTGGCTGAAAGTTCAAGTCAAGGTCAAGATCACTGCAGACGTTAACTGTGTTGCCTTGCAGGTAGTTTCATCTCAGCTTGTTTCACTTCAGAGCCTACATCTTTTGCCCAAATACCTGTGATATGACCAGCAAGAACTAGTTGTGTTGGATGGGACAATGCTGACCAGAAAAGCTGAGTAAGGGAGTTGTTGATTTTCTGTCATAGCACTTTCATCATAAGTGAACCCTTTGGGGGAAAAAAACCAAAATGAACAAGAAACAAACCTTTCATATTCCTCTTTAGTATCCTAGAAATTATTTCTGCAAGAAGTTATTCTGCTAGAAATTATTTCTGCAAGATTCTCTGAGCTGTGTGCAGATCTCCTTTCCCTGATGTTAAGCAAGGCTTTAAATGACAGGTGAGGTCACAACATTAAGAGATGAGGGGCAAGCAACTGATGTCATTTACCTGGACCTGAGCAAAGCCTTCAACACTGTCCCACACCACAGCCTGCTCTCCAAGCTGGTACAGTCTGGGTTGGATGTTTGGACCATTCAGTGGTCCCAGAACTGGCTTGATGGTCACACCCAAGGAGTGGCTGTCAATGGCTCCATGGACAAGTGGAGGCCAGGGACAAGTGGAGTCCCTCAGGGCTCAGTCCTGGGACCAGTCCTGGTCAACATCTTTGTGACATGGACAGTGGCACTGAGTGCACCCTCAGCAAGTTTGCTGATGACACCAAGCTGTGTGGTGCAGTCCCTGAGGGACTCCACTTCTAGGGATCAGCCTCTGGTCCTTATGAGGTCTGGGGCAGAGTGGTTGGTGGGGACCTGTTAGAGGTCCTGGTCTAGAACTGACCTGTGGGTTGCAGCTGGGCTGTGTGACACTCTTTAAAGGCTATGGAATAAGGCTGGGGAATGGAATAAAGCTGGAATTGGGGAGATTCAGACTGGATGTGAGGAAGAAGTTCTTCCCCATGAGAGTGGTGAGAGCCTGGAATGGGTTGTCCAGGGAGGTGGTTGAGGCCCCATCCCTGGAGGTGTTTGCAGCCAGGCTGGATGAGGCTCTGGCCAGCCTGATGTAGTGTGAGGTGTCCCTGCCCATGGCAGGGGGGTTGGAACTGGCTGATCCTTGTGGTCCCTTCCAACCCTGACTGATTCTGTGATTCTATTTGATTATCATCATCCTTTATTGTCTATATCTGAATTTGCACTGCTCTCATGTTCACAGCTATCTGTCTCCTCACCCAATCATTGCATTTTCACCCTCAGAGCACCTTGGCTTGACTAAAACAGATTATCAACCTGCTAGATCAATACTCTTTCTGCTCCCATTTGATCCTGGTTTCTGGCTTATACTGAACTAGTTTTTAATTTAAGTTCTATCCTGTTGCCATCTAGAAAATGTCTGCAGTACAGCTTTTTTCTAATCTGCCTGTCATTTTCTGAGCCAATCTTCAACAAATTCCTCTGTTGGGGTTTTTTTTGTTGTTGTTCTTGTAGATAGTGGATGTAGTGCCAACTGAAGTTGCTTTTGCCCATTTTTTTCTGTGTGTGAAATGGGACAGCTTGCACCGTCTGTGGAAAACAACTTTAATAGATTCATGTGAAAAATATATGGGAATGTACTTTTAAAACTGAACCAAATAAAGCTGGAGAGTCAGGTTGGAGCAGGTTGGAGCCTTTGCTGCTATGCAGGTTCATCTCCTGAAATGGATTTAAAAGTATTCTGGTCCTCAGAGCCTCAGTTGTGTTGAGGTTTTTGCACATCACAGGATGTCAGGGTTTGGAAGGGACTCAAAGAGCTCATCAAATCCAACCTATCACCCAACACCATCTCATCAACTAAACCATGGCACTAAGTGCCTCATCCAGGCTTATTTGAAACACCTCCAGGGAAGGTGACTCCAGCAGCTCCCTGGGCAGCACGTTCCCATGGCGAATCTCTCTTGCTGGGAAGAATTTCTTCCTCACCTCCAGCCTAAACCTCCCCTAGTACAGCTTGAGACTGTGTCCTCTTGTTCTGGTGCTGCTTGCCTGGGAGAAGAGCCCAACCCCCACCTGGCTACAACCTCCCTTCAGGTAGTTGTAGACAGCAATGAGGTCTCCCCTGAGCCTCCTCTTCTCCAGGCTAAACCCCCCCAGCTCCCTCAGCCTCTCCTCACAGGGCTGTGCTCCAGACCCCTCCCCAGCTTTGATGCCCTTCTCAGGACATGTTCAAGCAACTCAACATCTATAGCTCCCCTTGAGTGCTGTTTGCATAACCTTTTGCATGTGTTTGGTGGTGGCTTTGAGGAACAGCATTCAGTCTTTCAGGTGAAACTGGAGAGCCATTTGTACAGCTCCCCTTGGTGGGCAGCTGAGGGCTCAGGCTGTATCCTGCTGGTCAGACCTCAGCTGAGAAGAGAATCCTTGCCCCTGTGTCAGCACCACCCAGGGTAGGCTCTCCAGACAGCCTTGAGCAATGCTGGAGGGCTGCCCTTTGATATCTTGGTTACAAAGAGCATATTAAGCCTGCTGACAAAGAGGTATTGTTTGCTTATGGGGCTGAGGTAAGTTTGTTAGTGCTTTCAGTTGACATATAAGGCAATAAAATGATAGCTTTTCACTGGAATTGGATCTTTGTCTGGAGCCCTCAGTACAGGAAGGGCATGGAGCTGATGGAACAGGTCCAGAGGAGGGCCACGAAAATGATCAGGAGGTTGGAGCAGCTCTGCTATGAGGACAGGCTGAGGGAGCTGGGGATGTTCAGCCTGGAGAAGAGGAGGCTCTGGGGAGACCTAATAGCAGCCTGACAGTACTTGAAAGGGTCTACAAGGCTGGAGAGAGACTGTTTGCAAAGGCCTGCAGGGACAGGACAAGAGGCAATGGTTTAAGCTGGAGAAGAGCAGATTTAGATTGGATGTTTGGAACAAGTTCTTTACCATGAGGGTGGTGGAACACTGGAACAGGTTGCCCAGGGAGGTGGTTGGGGCCCCATCCCTGGAGATATTCAAGGTAAGGATCAACAGGGCTCTGGGCAACCTGATCTAGTTGAGGATATCCCTGCTGACTGCAGAGGGACTTTGAATGAGCTTCAGAAGTTCTTTCCAACCCAGACCATTCTATGATTCTATGTATGCAAATCCAAACCCTTGCAGCAAAAATGATCAGGGGGCTGGAGCAGCTCTGCTATGAGGACAGGCTGGGGGTGTTCAGTTGGGGATGCAGCAAGCTCCTGTTGCAGTTTTTGATGTCAGAGGTGATTGGCTTGGTTACAACAGAGGAGCAATTGAAAATAATCCTTCCTAGCTACAAAGAAAGAGAAAGTCCAACTCCCTGAGCTCCAGCTCCTTACACAGACAACACTGCATGGCATCATCCACCCCTGCAGCTGCTCCTTGTGTTCTCCCTGAACAGAAGAATGCAGAATGAGTTCTCACAGCAAAATGCATATAGTTCTGCACTCCTTTTAATGAAAAGCAGAGTCCATTTGTAGATGCTTTACTTCCAAGTACATGAGAGAGACAAACCTGACCTGCTGCTTTTTGCCCCACAACAGCGTTTGGGAGTCACTCCAGCAAGGAAGTCTGCCTTGTCCAGCCAGCCACTGGGACTGGGCAGGATTTGGTCTGATGGTACTGTGGGTGTGGGGGGGAAGGAGACCTGCCACAGCTGAGTAATTAATCTTACAGTGTGGGCTGGAGCCCAGAGGGTGAAAGTCCAAGCAAGTCAAGTCGTGCTGCCCAGTCTCCACAGCTGCTTTTTCCATGACGAAAATGAAGCCTGTTGGCAGGCAAGGGAAGGAAAATATGCACTGCCTGGTGCCATGCTTTCCTTGCCCTGCACCCAAGTGCAGGTGTCCCCAGGGCCTCTCCCACAAGCATGATGCAGCTGTAAAATGAGCACAAGCATGAAAAAACAAAACAAAACAAAACCAAACAGCCTGGTGATGGTAGAGTTTTCCTAGTGATGAGAAAGAGAAAAGAGCTTCATTTTCTTGCTATCTCTTGAGATGGGAAAGGAATAAAGACAGGTCAGAATAGAACTTGCTTAGGCTGCCAGTTCTGCTAAGTATAAATTGGCAGACTTCGAGCTCTGAAAGATTTTTAAGTGGTTGTACCAGCAGAGTGATACAGCAATGAACACACAGACAGAGACACACACAGGGCAGTTCATCACAGAATCACAGAATGTGAGGGGCTGGAAGGGACCTGGAAAGCTCATCCAGTCCAATCCCCCTGCCAGAGCAGGAGCACCTAGAGCAGATCACACAGGAACACATCCAGGCAGGCTTGGAATATCTTCAGAGAGGGAGACTCCACAACCCCCTGGGCAGCCTCTTCCAGTGCTCTGGCACCCTCACAGGGAAAATATTTTTCCTTCTGTTTCCATGGTACTTCCTATGCCTCACCTTCCACCTATTACCCCTTGTGCTGTCACTGGGCATCACTCAGCAGAGCCTGGCTGAGTTGCCCTTGCCCTGTACTTTAAATATAACTCTCCAAGCTACTTCATTGGTGCCCCTGAAGCCTGAAACTGGAGTGATTGTATATAAGGTTAAGTGCCTGCCAGCCTGCCCTCCCCTAACTGACTTTTGCCAGTAAATACCTTGGATTACTCCATGTTTGTGGATTCCAGAAACAAGACTGCTGGTTGCTGGCTCTGAGTGTAGTAAACTACTTTATCCCTCAGATGGTAACAAGGCAAACTAGCACCTTTCCTTTTTTATTTTATACGTATATCTATCTGTATCTCAGGCTTATCTACCCTCATCAATCACATCTCATACTTGCAGACTAATTTCACAGTTTTCCATGTCAGCTGACTGTTGTTGCCCCAACTCAGCTGGGACCTCAAAGGGACAATGGAAATGTTTGCACAAGTCAACACTGGGCGCCTAGGCAACAAAACAGAGGAACCTGACCTGCTGGTTCAGGATGTGAAACCAGCTACTGCAAGGAGGGGAAAAAGAAAAGAAACCAAACCATGGTGGAGCTGCTGAAGTCAGTAAAACCCACAAAGAATTATAGAAGTGCTAGGGTTGGAAGGGAGCTCAAGGATGATCCACTTCCAACCCCCCTGCCATGGGCAGGGACACCTCACACTACAGCAGGTTGCTCACAGCCACATCCAGCCTGGCCACATCCAGCCCTCCAGGGATGAGGCTTCCACCACCTTCCTGGGCAACCTGTTCCAGTGTCAGCCTCATGGGGAAGAATTTCTTCCTAACATCCAATCTGAATCTACCCATTTCTAGTTTTGCTCCATTCCCCCCAGCCCTATCACTCTCTGACACCCTCAAAAGTCCCTCCCCAGCTTTCACATATTCAAGGGTAGGCATTGCTGAGAAGGAGAGGTTTAAAGGTAGCAGTAGCAGTTGTCAGTGAGAGTCAGGGATATGACAAGAGCAGGAGCAAGGCATGATGCAGCTAACAGAAAGCTGATTTGGGTCCAAATTACTTGGAGGGGAAGAAAGTAAAACCTCTGCTGGGATAGTGCTGAAAACTTATAAAGCATTTTCTTTCCTCTCAGCCATCACAAAACTAAAATCACAGAATCTCAGAATTAACCAGGTTGGAAAAGACCTTCAAGATCATCCAGTCCAACCTATCACCCAACACCATCTCATCAAACAAACCATGGCACTAAGTGCCTCAGCCAGGCTTATTTTAAACACTTCCAGGGACTTCAACTCCACCACCTCCCTGGGCAGCACATTCCTATGGCCAATCTCTCTTTCTGGGAAGAATTTCTTCCTCACATCCAGCCTAAACCTCCCCTGGTGCAGCTTGAGACTGTGTCCTCTCCTTCTGTCAATGGTTGCCTGGGAGAAGAGACCAACCCCCATATGGCTACAACCTCCCTTCAGGTAGTTGTAGATGGGAATAAGGTCTGCAGCCTCCAAGCTTCCTTAGCCACCATTCCTTCTCCTTTCCCCTCTCTTGCTGTCTCCAAAATCTCTACTGAACTCACCTGCCCAGGTATCTTACTGGATTTCCTCACGTCCTTCACTTCCCAGACTGAGCAGGCTCCCATTACAGCCTGCAGGTTACAAATAATGCAGCAAGAAGCTTCTCTCTTTGTCTGAAAAGTGTTTGGGCTAACTGGCAGCATCTGCATCCCCTGTAGCTGGTGGAGTTGTAAAAAAATATATGCTCAACCTTGACCTTTCAGGAAGGTAAATTTTTGGTGAGGCAGCTGCAGAGAGAAGAGGACATCACCCCTGCTGAAATGAAAGGGTGTTTGCCTTCTGGGGGTGTGGTGGGTTGAAATCCCCTCCCCCCCAAAATAAAATTGCCAGACCAGCTGAGTTGGGAAGCAAATGAAGCTCTATTTACAAGCAGACTAAAACCTAGAAATATGGAATGCAATGAATGTGTAGAAAATCTACAATATTTACATGGAGTTACAGTTTATAAACTACACAAGAACCACCCTGGACAAAACCAGGGGGTTATCAACAGCTTCCTTCTCTTCCCCCCCTTGCCTTTTGTACATGGGACAGGAGAAAAAAAAAAAAAAAAAGGGAAGAGCAGTGAGTAGCTTATTAGTACTTAGCCATAACAAAGAAACACAGCCAAGGTCAGCAAGCAACCAGCTGGTATCTGCTAGAGCAAAGGACAGCAAAAAGACTTAGTTTAAACAACTAACTTCATGTTAGTTACCAGACCAATGGGATTAGACCTGATCATTATTTTCCCTTTTACATCCAATGGTAATTCTACCACTTTCCTACTCAAATCTGTGGAAAATTTTCCTAGGCACAGCCTAAAATTACCACAGAGAGCAATAAAGCCTGGTTCTTACCAGAGGGACCATGGTGCCACCATTCCTCTCATGCTCTGTGCATCCTCTATGCCCTGAGAGCCAGTGTCCTGCTGCAGAAAGAGTGTGGCCAGCACCCTGGGCAAGTTCCATGGCCTTCCTCATGCTCCATGGTCTTCCATGCAGGACAGAGCAGAGCTGATGGGGATCACAGTACCCAATCTCAGAGGTGGGCTGAGGATTTTTACCTCGGTATTTACACACTTTTCCATGTCTGTAAGGAGTCCTGGCTCATTCAGGGGGTGGAAAGAGCATCTGACATAAGTGAGGGACTGAGATGTCCTATACCCATATCCCTGGTAGATTATATTCCCCTGTGAAGAGAGCCTGAGAGCCCTGGGGCTGTTTAGTGTGGAGAAGAGAAGGCTGAGAGGGATCTGATCAATGTCTATCAATAGCTGAGGGGTGGGGGTCAAGTGGAGGGGGCCAGGCTCTTTTGGGTGGTGCACAGGAATAAGCCAAGGAACAATGGAGACAAACTTGAACAGAGAAGGTTTCAGCTCAACATGAGGAGAAACTTCTTTCCAGTGAGGGTGACAGAGCCCTGGGACAGCCTGCCCAGGGGGGTTTGTGGAGTCTCCCTCTCTGGAGACTTTCCAACCCCACCTGGATGCATTCCTGTGCAGATTACCCTAGGTGATGCTGCTCTGGTAGGGAGGTTGGACCTGATGCTCTCTTGAGGTCCCTTCCAAGCTCTGATGTACTGTGAGAGTGTGATGCAGATTGATAATGGTTAAATCCTTCCTGTCTGGAAGCAGATTGATGGCATTCTGTCTAATGTGGCTCATTTGCCCTAATGGCCTCTGGAAGCCCCTAATGCATGAAAAGTTACCTGTCAGGCTCCACATCTCTCTGGCAGGATCATTTCTTACAGCCAAGGCTGCCCAAGGAGAGGTTTTCTCTGTCACTCTAAGGAAGTCCATACAAATCTCTTTCTTGATTTAGGTGCAGAGTATTTAAAAGGGGAATTGACCAAATAAGTTATTCATCTAATATTAGAGAACATAACACTTCCAGGACTGCAGCCAGGAGGGCAGCAGGAACCAAGGAGCACTGTGGGTTATGAAGTGCAATACTGTGCCTGTGTTAAGTGTCTGTGTGATGCAGAGGAAATGAGGAGGGTTAAAATGTCTTAGTATGGATTGAATTGAGATGGATCACCTTAATTTTCAACGGCAGAGGATCTCTGGCATGGAAAAAGGCAGCCCAGTGCATCCAAATGCACAGTCTGTGTGGTCAGGTCTTCCCTCCACCACAAGAGAGAACCTTTTGTGCCTGAGCTCTAGAGGTGGAATGGAATTAAAGGGGTAAAATCATAGAATCACAGAATGGTCTGGGTTGGAAGGGACCTCCAAAGCTCATCCAGTCCAATCCCCCTCTGCAGTCAGCAGGGACATCCCCAACTAGATCAGGCTGCCCAGAGCCCTGTCCAGTCTCACCTTGAATATCTCCAGGGATGGAGCCTCAACCACCTCCCTGGGCAACCTGTTCCAGTGTTCCACCACCCTCCTAGCAAAGAACTTGTTCCTAATATCCAATCTAAATCTGCTCTGCTCTAGTTTGAAGCCATTGTCCCTCATCCTGTCCCTGCAGGCCTTTGCAAACAGTCTCTCTCCAGCCTTCTTGTAGCCTCCTTCAGGTACTGGCAGGCTGCTATTAGGTCTCCCCAGAGCCTCCTCTTCTCCAGGCTGAACACCCCCAGCTCCCTCAGCCTGTCCTCATAGCAGAGCTGCTCCAACCCCCTGACCATTCTCATGGCCCTCCTCTGGACCTGCTCCATCAGCTCCATGTCCTTCCTATATTGAGGGCTCCACAGTTGTACACAGAACTGCAGGTGAGGTCTCAGCAGAGCAAAGTGGCAGAATCACCTCTCTGGAACTGGCCTCAGAAGTTTCCCAAACAATGGCCCAGTGTTTGTCTTTCTTGCAGTGGCCCTGTGGAGTGCTGCCCAACTCAGCCTTTTTCTACAGGCTCCAGCACTTAGGAAGGTGGCAGAGACATCAAATATTTCTTGTGTGCCAAGGTGTGTGCTTGCTTGGCCACACTGGTAGCAGGATCTGCTTTGTGTTGGTTATGGAGGTGTAAGGGAAACTGGAGGCTGCAAGGTGGAGTGCAGTAAGAGGAAGGAGAGAATTGCAAATATCTTGGTTTGCTGTGGGTGAGAACTGTAGATGAGTAGAGAAGTGTGGTTAAGTAATGACCATCTCAGCCTCTGCTTAGTGTATCTTGATCAAACTTCTACTGCTTCACTGCAAGGCTGCCTGCTCAACAGAGGCTATGGAGCTGCTGCCATCACACTTAGGACTGAGAGGCCTTACTGCTTTCTGAGCAGGACCTCTTGCTACAAATGATGGATTAAGACAACACAGCATGGCTGAATTTGCTTCCTCTGCCAGCACCTTTGAGTGAACCTGATCAGAGAGCCCCAGTGCCTCTGCTGACAGCATCTGGCAAGATTTGATCATTAGCTCAATTTTTCCCTTGTCAGTAAAGTCAGAGGTGCATCCCACCAGATCCTGCTGAGCTTTCACATGGCAGCTGTGCTTTGGCTGCTGTGTCATCAGTATGTTGGAGACATTCTGCCTCATGACTTTTTTTTCCCACCAGATCCAGATGGTGCAAGTTATCTTTTTGTTTTGTTTTGTTCTGTTTTGTTTTGTTTAATTTTGTTTTGTTTAATTTCATTTAGTTACATTTCATTTTATTTTGGTTTGGTTTGGTTTGGTTTGGTTTGGTTTGGTTTTTTTGTCCCCTGAACCTGGCCAAGGCTGGATGAGAAGCAGCTGGCAAACCATTTGGTGAGAGGAGCTGTGAGGTGCAAGGTGAGAAGAGATGGGCAAGAGGAGCAACCCAAGATGCAGTTGCAAGTCACAACTGAGTTGTCTCTGCACAACTGCATCCACTATTGTCAATGAGTTTGGCCATTGGGTGTTTCCAAACTCCCCTGACTTTTGGTTTCCCACCTAGTCAACTTTCCAGGCAATATCCTCCAACACAACACCTCAAGCAGCAGGAAGGACCCCGACCTATCCTGGTCTTACCTTCAGCTTACAATGATTGCGAGGCACTGCCCTGGAGCTGCCTTAGACAAGAACACTGAGGCTTCCTGCAGGAGGGAATCCATCTGGCCACACAGAAGACATCAGGAATGTCTCACTTGGATGAGGGGATTGAGAGGACCCTCAGCAAGTTCCTGATGATACAAAACTGTCAGGCTGTGCAGCATCCAACATGACCTGGACAGGCTGAGAGCTGGGTGCAGGCAAACCTCATGGAGTTTAATAAGGACAAGGGCAGGGTCCTGCTTCTGGGGAGGAATAACAGCAGGCACCAGGACAGGTTAGGGACTGCCCTGCTGGAAAACAGCTCCACAGAGAAAGACCTTGGAGTGCTGGTGGGCAGCAAGTTCTGCATGGGACAGCAATGTGCCCTTGTGGCCAAGAGAGTCAATGGGATCCTGGGGGGCAGCAAGAAAAGTGTGGCCAGCAGGGCTGGGGAGGTTCTGCTCCCCCTCTGCTCTGCCCTGCTGAGACCACAGCTGCAAGACTGTGTCCAGTTTGGGACTCCCCAGTTGAAGAGANAGGCTGCCCAGAGAGGTTGTGGAGTCTCCTTCTCTGGGGACTTTCCAACCCCACCTGGATGCATTCCTGTGTGGACTCCCCTGGGTGATGCTGCTGTGGCAGGGGGATTGGACCTGATGATCTCTTGAGGTCCCTTTCAAGCTCTGATATGCTGTGAGACTGTGAGACTGTGATACTGGAAGGCCACAAGAAGGTCTCCTATAAGCCTTCTCTTCTCCAAACTGAACAGCCCCAACTCTCTCAGCCTATCCTCATAGCAGAGCAGCTCCAGCCCTCTGATTATCCTTGTGGCCCTTCTCTGGACACATTCCAGCACCTCCAGATCTTTCCTGTAATAGGGGCTTCAGACCTGGACACAGTGCTCCAGGTGGGGTCTCACCAGAGTGGTTCAGAGGGGGAGAATCACCTTCCTGCCCCTGCTGGCCACACTTCTGCTGCAGCCCAGGCTCTGGGCAATAGCCAGCAGTAGATTGTTTCATTTCAGAGCAACACCTCTAATCTGTCCCTTTTATCTGGTGGCCCACTTCACTTTACCTTCCAAAGAGAAGGATGTTGGATGCCAGTTTGAATTCCTTGCTGATAAGCACTGGCAGGTGGTTTGGATTAAGGTACAAAGAGGAGCTTGCTGCAGTGGGGCTTAACAAAGTGGTGTAGGGCAATATATTTGTTCATTTCATACACACAGTAGCTTATTCTTACTATAAATAATGTGCATTTATCAGTTTCAGAGGTGAGGGAACCTAGGCAACAGGAACCTCTCTTTATCTGCAGTTTTAGCTTCCTTCATGCATCACTGGTAGTGGAAATAAAACACGGTAGAAAAATAAAGATGAAAACTCTGCCACAAGCTTCAGTGGAGCTTTAACACACTGTAAAGATGTTCCTGCAGGGATTCCCCATCTGCCTTTCCCTAACCAGAGTTACAGGAGCTTATCCACCCACAACAGCCACGAAGGTAGAAATGTTTTCAAGATGCAAATGCTTCCCTGAGCATTAGACCCCACTAAAGATGTCTCTTATCCAGAGATTTTAGCATTTGAGGTATTTGGCATCCAACCTTGCAGTCTGAATAAGTTGTTTTCATTTTATGTGCATGGTTTCCTCTCCCTCCATTTATAAAGAGGCTTGAGAGGCATTTTATGATCATTTAAGAATAGAATCATAGAATCATGGAATCATGGAATCATGGAATCATAGTATCAGTCAGGGTTAGAAGGGATCACAAGGATCATCCAGTTCCAACCCCCCTGCCACGGGCAGGGACACCTCACACTACATCAGGCTGGCCAGAGCCTCATCCAGCCTGGCTGCAAACACCTCCAGGGATGGGACCTCAACCACCTCCCTGCACAACCCAATTCCAGGCTCTCACCACTCTCATGGGGAAGAACTTTTTCCTCACATCCAGCCTGAATCTCCCCCCTTCCAGCTTTATTCCATTTCCCCCGGCCCTGTCACTACCTGATAGCCTAAAAAGTCCCTCCCCAGCTTTCTTGTGGCCCCCTTCAGATACTGGAAGGCCACAATAGATGCAATGTACTGAAATTGATACATTCCTAAGCAATAAATTTTGTGCCAAAGAAGTTCTTCCTTCTTCTCCTCCCCACTTTTGTACTGGCAATTGGTAGCACTTTGCTGCTGCTTTCAAGTTTCCCTCTCCATGCCTTTTCCATCATGAATTCCACTTCAGCTGCCCCTTGTGCAGTACAGACTTGCAAAGTACATTTCCCTATAAATCTCCAAAGACCTGGGAGTGTGTAAATGAGTGCTTCTGTTCCATGCCTAGAGGATGCTTTTCACAGAATCACAGAATGATTGAGGCTGGAACAGACCTCTGAGATCACCAAGTCCAGCCTATGACCTAACACCACTGCATCACCAGACCATGGCACTAAGTGCCACATCCAATCTTGCCTCCAGGGATGGCAGCTCCACCACCTCCCTGGGCAGTCCATCCCAGTCTCTAATTCCCCTTTCCAGCAGGAACTGCTTCCTAATATCCAACCTAACCCTCCCCTGGCACACCTTCAGGCCATGCCCTCTCCTCTTGTCCCAAGTTGCCTGGGAGCAGAGCCTGACCCCCACCTGACTACAACTTCCCTTCAGGTACTTGTAGAGTGTGATAAGGTCCCCCCTGAGTCTCCTCTTCTCCAGGCTGAACACCCCCAGCTCCCTCAGCCTCTCCTCATCAGCCTTTCCCTCCAGCCCCTTCCCCAGGCTCATTGCTCTCCTCTGGACCTGCTCCAGCACCTCGATGTCTTTCTTGCAGCGAGGGGCCCAGAGCTGCACACAGTGCTTGGAAACCACTGCCTGAGGCTGAAAGTCCCAAACAGTTTATTCTCAGCTTCCTAGAAAATCCCAAGCAGTGCATGCTGAACTCTTTAGAAAATCCCAAGCAGTGCATTCTCAACTCCCTAGTATTTGCAGATGGATGGCAAAGGGAGCAGAAGTGTTTAATGAGCCAGGGTTGCTGGGACTTTGGAGAATGGGCTTTGGAGCATAAAATACTCATTGTGACAAGGAGGGTCAGCAGAAGGCCTGTCCCATTTTGTGCTCTTTTCCAACCCAACTTGCTGTCCCTCTGCAAAGAGGCAAATTTCTTCCTTGAAGCCCTGTTGGTTTTGCTCCAGGATCCGTGACCTCAGGGATTCCTGCTAAACTCATACAGTCATGCAGGAAGGATTTTAAAATTAGTAATAAAAGCATTGGCAAATATTTGTAAATGAATTCAACTGCTGCTCCCTGAAATCATCTCTTGGGCTCTGTCTCCATGGCCTCCACAGCTCAATGCCCTGCAGAGATGTGCAAGCCAGGGCCGCACATGAGCTTTGTCTTGCTCATAAAACTCGGGTGGGGAGGCTGACTAAAACGACCCCCAAGTTGCTCTGCATGTCCATTTATGAGCCTAAACGTATTCACAACAAACCCTGTCAGCATTTTTGTCCCTTCTTGCCCCAGTCAAGCGTTTCTGCATCCTGGCTTGCTGCTGTGAGGGGTAGGGAACAAGTGGGAATCCTCCGGGCTGGTGTCAGCTGGGGGCCGGCGTCGTTCCTCGTTGCACAGTTGTGCACTTTTGTGAGCAGCCACTCAGCTTCACTGACAGCTGGGCTGGAGCCAAGACACCCAAAGGTTAAGGCACAGCTTCTCTGTGGCTGCTGCTGCTGCTGCTCAGTTTCCCATGGTGTGGGGAGGGAGGATCCTGCAGACCCAATTTACCCTCTGGAGCCCTCCCCCAGCGCTGGCTCCGCTCTGCGGTGCTCTACCATATTAGGAGCCTGCGGAGCACAGCCCTGGAGCCAGGAGCAGCAACCCTCCTGTCAGTCTGAAGAGCTGCTGCTATATTTAGTAACAGGCACATGGGAATAGCAGCTTCAGTGTGGGAGGGGGCTGCTGGAATGCTGAGATGTGTTTAAATCCACTTGACTCTTGATGGAAACTCCCAGATTGTGCTATCTTTAGAGGGACTGGTACAGAAATAAATTACATTTCCTACTTTTTTCTTTCTTTCCCCCCTTCCCCTCCCCCCTTTTTTTTTTTCCTCAGCTGCTGTATACCTCCACCACAATCATTCTGATGAACAGCAATTACTGCATGGCAAAACAAAGCCCTTGTTAAGTGTTTATTTACCCTCTTGGTTCAGTCTCACGAAAACTAATCAGCAAAAGTGCATTGCACTGAAGTGCATTTAAATTCAAGTGTGGCAGCCACTGGAATCTGACCCGTGGAGCTGGGGGGTTGGTTTCTTCTTTTCTTTTAGAATCACAGAACCATAGAATGGTCCAGGCTGGAAGGGACCTCCAAAGCTCATCCAGTCCNGCAGAATCACCTCTCTGGACCTGCTTATATTCATGGAGTATGTTGACAGAAAGATGCCTCTAGTGTTTATAATGCCCAATAAGAAAGTACTGCTAGGAGCAGGAGAACTTTAATTTGCAATTAGCACACTTCTAGTCCTCTCTATAGACAAACAACTCCCCCCCTCCCCCTTCCCTCTTTTATCTAGTGACCATAAACTGAGACTCCTAAATGATTGAAATCAATGAAGGGTTTTGTGTGGTAGCAACCAGATGCATCTGATGAACCACACTTGGTGTCAACAGAAATATGCAGCTCTTCTCCAGCCAGGCAAGTAGGTTTCCTGGTTTTCAACAAGAACAGCATTTTGTGGTTTTTCTCTCCCCATTTTGCACTCAGGCTGAGTGCTCTCCATGAAGGTCAAGTGACCTCTCCAAGGCTGGTACTGAGTCAAGAGCTAAACATGGAAGCAGGATTCCCCCAGCTCCCACTCATCTGTGAGTCACTAAGCTGCATGAGGGGTCACAAGGATGAGCAGAGGGCTGGAGCTGCTCTTCTCTGAGGATAGACTGAGAGAGTTGGGGTTGTTCACTCTGGAGAAGAGAAAGCTCTGAGGAGACCTTCTTGTGGCCTTCCAGTATCTGAAGGGGGCTCCAAGAAAGCTGCTGAGGGACTTTTGAGGGTGTCAGGGAGTGATAGGACTGGGGGGAATGAGTAAAAGTAGAAATAGGTAGAGAGAGCAGTGGTCTCCAGCATGGGAAAGGATAGGCTGCCCTGCTTAAAAACTGGAAGTGGTGGCCAGGGACAGGACAAGGGTACAAGTTAGAGCACAGGAGGTTCCACCTCAACATGGGGAGACCCTTCTTCATGGTGAGGGTGACAGAGCAGTGGAACAGGCTGCCCAGAGAGGTTGTGCAGTCTCCTTCTCTGGAAACTTTCAGAGCCAACGTGGAGGTGTTCCTGTGTGGTCAGCTCTAGGTGATCCTGCTTTGGCATGGGGGTTGGACTCAAAGATCTCTGTAGATCCCTTCCAACCCTAACATCCTGTGATTCTGTGGCTCAAGCACGCAGCAAGCACTGCCTTCTGCATGTGCACATCTCCAAAAGGTGCATCAGGGTGGGTCAGCAGGTGTTTGAGCTTTGGGTCACAGTAAATTAGAAAGTATAAAACACAGTTGTTAGCAGCCAGACTTCTAGAATTAATGTACTGCAGGGGTAGGAATGGGTGGACAAGGATGGTTAGTCATGCTAAAAGCCTGCATGCTGGGTCTTTGTGGTCTGGAAATAATTAGTAGCTCACACCCATGGGTGTGTATCACAGCCATGCACACTGTGACAGAGTCACTGCTGCTCCAAAGCCACCTCAGCCCAGTGGGGTCACCTGGGATGTCACTGGATCTGGGGAGATGGAGGGACCCTGAGCAAGACCTCTCTGCCAGAACACATTGGCACACAGAGGATTAATGCACAGAATCACAGAATCAGCCAGGTTGGAAGAGACCTCCAAGATCATCAAGTCCAACTGATCACCCAACTCTATCTAATCAACCAGACCATGGCATTAAGTGACTCATCCAGGGCCCTAACTACTAATTACCTCCAGGGACATCGACCCCACCACCTCCCTGGGCAGCACATTCCCATGGCCAATCTCTCTTGCTGGGAAGAACTTCTTTCTAAGATCAAGCCTAAACTTCCCCTTGCACAGCTTGAGACTGTGTCCTCTTGTTCTGCTGCTGGTTGCCTGGGAGAAGAGCCCAACCCCCACCTGGATACAACCTACCTTCAAGTAGTTGTAGACAGCAATGAGGTCTCCCCAGCTGTATTCAGAGCACTGAAGTGCAGATTTATAGATGCAGCCTCTTCTTTTTAAGCCGTTCTGTGCTCAGGGGATCTTGAAAAGAATATCTCAGTGCAGCAGTTATGCTGTGTCAGGACAGACTCTTAGAATTCCTTATAAGCAAGGAGAAAATCACTTTGTGTAGAGGATCACTAATGATAAGCATCCTTCTGCTTCCCTGTTGAGCTCATAGCCGAGTGGTGCCCAGCACCTGACACCTTCCTGTACCTGGAAAAGCAAACTGAATGATGAACCCTTTCTAGCTGTCTAGAAGTCTCTGCATCATGTTAAACTGCATTTCAAAAAAACACCCTGTTTTGCTCTTCTAGACTAAGCAGAGGCAAACTGGGGACAGACTGAGCCTGGGCTGCAACAAAAGTGTGGCCAGCAGGGCCAGGGAGGTGATTCTCCCCCTCTGCTCCACTCTGCTGAGACCCCACTTGGAGACTGTGTCCAGTTCTGGAGCCTCTACTACAGGAAGGATCTGGAGGTGCTGGAAGGTGTCCAGAGAAGGGCCACAAGGACGAGCAGAGGGCTGGGGCTGCTCTGCTATGAGGACAGACTGAGTGAGCTGGGGCTGCTCGGTCTGGAGAAGAGAAGGCTCTGAGGAGACCTTCTTGTGGCCTTCCAGGATCTGAAGGGAGCTACAAGAAAGCTGGGGAGGGACTTTTTAGGGTGTCAGGGAGTGATAGGACTTGAGGGAATGGATCCAAACCAGAAATGGGGAGAATTCAGGTTGGATGTTAGGATGAAATTCTTCCCATGAGGGTGGTGAGACACTGGCACAGGTTGCCCAGGGAGGTGGTGGAAGCCTCATCCCTGGAGGTTTTTGCAGCCAGGCTGAATGTGGCTGTGAGCAACCTGCTGTAGTGTGAGGTGTCCCTGCTTGGGGCAGGGGATTTGGAACTGGCTGATCCCTGAGGTCCCTTCCAACCCTGACAATTCTATGATTCTAAAAGCATTTCCTGAGCAGCAGAGCCCATCATGTGGCACACAGAGATTTGCTGCTTCAGAGGACTTGATTGATGGGATATGAAGGAGAGCTTAGGGAGTGATGCTTCAGTGAAGTTAGAAGTGTTTCATTCCTTTATCACTGCTCAGCTATCCTTCTCCTCAGAGGACTGACTCAAACAGGTCAGGAATTGCCCTGTTCAGAAATATTTGCTTGTGTTAGGTATCCTCCAGCTGCTCCTCTGTTTGATCATTGCCTGTGTCTGTCTAGGCTTCTGTATCACTTTCATTGCTGTTATCCCTGCATTAAAAAAAAAAAAATGGACAAGTGAAGTTGTGACTTCCTTTTCTCTCCCAAGGAAAAAAAATCTAAAATTTCTCTAGCAGCTGGAAAAACTGCTGGAAAGGATCATCCTGGACCAACACTTGTTTCCAGCTTAGGCAGGGATGATTCCTATCTCCTCAGGGAATAGTACACCACTGATCTGTTATCCTCTGTGATCCTTCCCAATCAGTCTTAGCCTTGCTTTATGAAATAAATGGTTCAAGATGCCTAAACTCAGACTTGGTTTATCACATTGAATTGTATTTCTTGCTGGGAGCATAGATAAAGCTTTCTGAGAAAAATGTCAGGTTTTGAGGTATGGTTGGTGGCCTTTTTAATTGTAGAAAATCAATGAGATCAGGGCAAGGAATTTAATTATTTCCAGTGGCCTTCAAATGTAGCTGTAAGCATCACACTGGAAAGTGTGTGGGTTTGGTTGTTTTGTTTTGATTTGGTTTTGACTTCTATATACAGAATTGATGAGAAGGAAGATAAAATAATGCCCTTAAACACAGGATCACAGCTCACAGGATGTTAGGGATTGGAAGAGACCTCTGGAGATCTTCCAGCCCAACCCCCGTGCCAGAGCAGGACCAGAGAATCCAGCACAGGTCACACAGGAACACATCCAGATAGGGCTGGAAAGGCTCCAGAGAGGGAGAATCCACAACCTCTCTGGGCAGCCTGTTCCAGTGCTCTGGGACCCTTATAGTCAAGAAGTTCCTCCTCATGTTGAGGTGGAACCTCCTGTGCTGGAGTTTCCATCCACTGCCCCTTGTCCTGTCCCAGAACACAAGTGAGCAGAGTCTGTCCCTGTCCCTTCCTTCCTGACCCCCAGCCCTCAGATATTTACAGCCATTTATTAGATCTCCTCTCAGTCTTCTCCTCTCCAGACTAAACACCCCCAGGGCTCTCAGCCTCTCCTCATCAGGCAGTGCTCCAGTCCCTTCATCATCCTTGTAGCCCTCCCTTGGACTCTCTCCAGCAGATCCCTGTCCCTCTTGAACTGGGGAGCCCAGAATTGGATGCAATATTCCAGGTGTGGTCTCACTTGGGTGGATTAGAGGGGGAGGAGAACCTCCCTGGCTCTGCTGGACACACTCCTCTGAATGCACCCCAGATCCCATTGGCCTCCTTGGCCACCAGGGCACATTGCTGTCCCATGCAGAACTTGCTGTCCACCAGCACTCTCAGCTCTACAACCTCTCTGGGGAGCCTGTTCCTGCTCATACATCTCCCATTGCCAGCCAAGAGGTCCTTCTGATTTTATAATCTTGTTTCAGTGATGAATGATGCTTCAGACAGCCAGGCCCAGAGCGTGTGAGGAATAAAGCCAGTGAGCTCAGCAGCTCTTTAATGGGCATAAGAAGTCTTTAGGTGTAGATAAAACATTAAACCCAGATTTGCATATTTTTCTATGTAGGGTTCTCCATTCCTGAACCATCACTGTTCCTAGTGGCATGTCCTCACTGCAGCCCCCCTCCATAGCAGTCTTCCTCATGCCCAGGTCAGTGTTGCCCTTGTGCAGCCATCAATCCAGGCATTGTCCCAAGCCTTGGTGCCATTCTTTGGTTTAGGGGAGCTGGGGCAGCCCTGATACCAGAAGTCCACAACCCTCTCATCAGGCAGCCTCTGCTTCAGTCATTTCTCTTTCTGCATTAAAACTCTGTCTGCTCACAGGTCTTGCATGTAAAAAGGATGATAAATATTCAAGAACTCTTCTGTATTTGTCTTCTGTCAAGTTAAATAACCTCCTTGAAAGCATTCTGTGGGCTTTCATTGCAACAGGAGATAAAGACCAGTGATCCCCACTGCACATGCAAATAAAACCACCTGGGTGAAGGTTGCCTCCAACTGCCAGCAAAATTTACCTCCCTCAGGATGAAGTTTCATCTGCTTCAGCCAGACTGCTTCCCTTGCTGTGAGCAGCCCTATGTGGGAAAGTCAAATTGGGATGGAAAAGTCAAACTCTTGAAGAAAAGGACTTGGGGGTGCTGGTGGAGGAGAAGCTCAACATGAGCCAGCAGTGAGCACTTGCAGCCCTGAAAGCCAACCAGAGCCTGGGCTGCATCAAGAGAAGTGTGGCCAGCAGGGCAAGGGAGGTGATTCTCCTCCTCTGCTCAGCTCTGGTGAGACCTCACCTGGAGTACTGTGTCCAGTTCTGGAGCCTCTGTTACAGGAAAGATCTGGAGGTGCTGGAAGGTGTCCAGAGAAGGGCCACGAAGATGATCAGAGGGTTTGAGCTCCTCTGCTGTGGAGACAGATGAGAGAGTTGAGGCTGTTCAGTCTGGAGAAGAGAAGGCTCCCAGGAGACCTTCTTGTGGCCTTCCAGTGTCTGAAGAGGGCCACAAGAAAGCTGGGGAGGGACTTTTTAGGGTGTCAGGGAGTGATAGGACTGGGGGGAATGGAGCAGAACTAGAAGTGGATAGATTCAGATTGGATGTTAGGAAGAAATTCTTCCCCATGAGGGTGGTGAGACATTGGAAGAGGTTGCTCAGGGTGGTGGAGGAAGCCTCATCACTGGAAGGTTTTTAAGGCCAGGCTGGATGTGGCTGTCATGTGAGGTGTCCCTGCCCATGGCAGGGGGGTTGGAACTGGCTGCTCCTTGAGGTCCCTTCCAACCCTGACAATTCTGGGATTCTATGAATAGCCAGGTGGGATCTGGACTCTCTACCCGAACTAAGGACTTGGAGAAACTTTTGATCTGTGAAAAAAATGTGGAGGCTGGAGACCAGGAGGAGAGATGCAGGATTTGCCAGAGAAAAGAGGAGATTTCATGTGTTGTTGAGCACATGGGAGCTATTCAGTCTCAGAGATGATGAATTGAACTAAATAAATTTGTTGCTTCCTGTGGAAGTTGCTTTAGTTGTTGCTTTAGAATCTTAGGGGCTGGAAGGGACCTCCAAAGCTCATCCAGTCCAACCCCCCTGCCAGAGCAGGAGCACCTACAGATCACACAAGAACACATCCAGGCAGGTTTGGAATATCTCCAAAGAGGGAGACTCCACAACCCCCCTGGGCAGCCTGTTGTGATCTTTTGTTCCGTGCATGTTGAGAAGGAAAGGTTTGGAGTGGGAAGTATAGAGGAAATGTTTGGTGGGGAAGGTCTTTTTCTGAGAAGCATGATTGCTAGCTGAAATCCTGGGCACCACAACCATCTGCTTGGAGAAAGCTTCCCTGCAGTTACATGCAGCTAGATTTCTGCTTTCATAAATCTTGTCCTTTCAGGACACATTTGCTAAATCATGTCCAGCTCACTATCAATTTATCAGCCTCCTGTAACTTCATTATCTCCCTGGCTTAGCTCCCGTTGTTCAAACTGCTTCTTGGGGAGTGGCCCAGATGAAATGATGCAAATTGTTTAGAATGCCCTCACCCCTAGTGTTCAGCATGGGTAAGTTGAAAGGAATTGGAGAGAACTGCCTTGTCCTGACACCTTTCATTAAGGTCAGTAATTAAGAGCTGTGTGTGTGTGCATGGGTGCAGGTGTTTGACAGTAAGAGAAATGGACAGTAGCCAGCAGCCTGCCTCTCATGGAGTGCAGCCATGTAGGGCCAGATTCCTTGCAGGGGTGCTGCCTAGTGTGGCAGAGTTAAAGCAGAGCTGAATTTCACAGAATCACAGAACATTAGATGCTGGAAGAAACCTCCAGAGATCATTCAGTCCACCCCCAGGATCACCCAGAGCAGTCCACACAGGAATGCAGCCAGCTGGGGTTTGAGTGTGTCCAGAGAAGGAGACTCCACAACCTCTCTGGGCAGCCTGTTCCAGTCTCTGTCACCCTCACTGGAAAGAAGTTTCTCCTCATGTCCTTTTTTCTTTCCTGTAGGCACATAGTGAGCACTAGACACACTGGAGCACTGCAGGGGCGTCTCCAGCCTGGGTGAAATCAGCAGGGCTCTCTCTGTGGGTCTGAGACTTGATCTGGCCAAATACTTTGCAGGTGTTGCATATTGTCATTTGAGGGGATATTTAGAGTTATTTGTCCAGGCTGTCCCTACATCAGGATGGTGCTGATCCTGGGGCTGTTTAGTGTGGAGAAGAGAAGGCTGAGAGGGGATCTGATCAATGTCTCTCAATAGCTGAGGGCTGGGGGTCAAGTGGAGGGGGCCAGGCTCTTTTGGGTGGTGCACAGCAATAAGCCAAGGAACAATGGAGGCAAACTTGGACAGAGAAGGTTTCAGCTCAACATGAGGAGAAACTTCTTTACACTGAGGGTGAGGGAGCCCTGGAGCAGGCTGCCCAGAGAGGTTGAGGATTCTCCTTCTCTGGAGACTTTCCAACCTCACCTGGTGGCATTCCTGTGCAGACTCCCTTGGGTGATGCTGCTGTGGCAGGGGATTTGGACCTGATGATCTCTGGGGGTCCCTTCCAACCTGTAACATTCTGTGATTCTGTCATAGTGATAAAAATCATTGGGCAATTGTTTGTTCATTCAAGGAAGCAGAAGGCTGTGCTGGATTCCATGGTGAGACAACAGCAGGTTAAAACACTGGAGTGTGATCCATTCACTCTGCTTCCTCTAAAGCCTATTTGCTGTGTAGGGCCACAGGATAAGCCTGTCCCAGGCTCCCATAACCAAGGCAGGACTGGCTGCCTGCACTGGGCTCTCACATGGAGGTGGGAGCAAAATGAACTCTCCAGCCTGTTTTGCCTTTTCAAGAGGCTTCCTCCCTCAAAAAGCCCTGGCTGAAGCAGCATGATTCCCTCTGCCAAGCTACACAACCTGACATTCAGGTCCTTTCCCCAGGGATCAGCTTAGCCCTGAATAATGTCACACTTCATGAGTTCTTGCTCTCTCCTCCCCATTTTTTTCCCTAAATGCTCTGATTCTGTGTGTTTCATTTGGGGGGTTGTGCTGGTGGCTGGGGTAAATGTTTTGATTTGCTGCTTTTTCTCGTCCCATTGTTTTTCAGGAAGATGCTGATGGTTCTGCACAAAAGGCTCCACTTAACATTTCAATCATCTGCCTGAAATGTTTTGGATGCCTTCTGCCGGTGGTTTACAAAACAATAAATGAACTAAAAAAAACAAAGAAGAAACCATCCCCAATGCCCATTTCACAGCTCTCTCTCTCTCTCTGGCTGTCTCTCACAGTTTATTAGTACAATTATAGCTCATCCCTCCGTGTTCCCTTAGCAACAGATGAGGAGGTGGCTGGCTGCCTGTCTGGGCTGCTGCCTTGCTTGGAGGACCTGGCCGGTGGTGGTGATGCTCTGCCTCCTGCCCCGTGGTGGGATGCTGCTGAGAAGAGAGCTCCTGTGGGAAGACCTGCAGCTGTAAGTGCTGGGAGATGATGTTGGGAAGTTTTTATTGAGTAGTTATGCTCCTGCTCAGAAGGATTTCCCCTATATTCAGCACTGGTTAGGTCACACCTTGAGTCCTGTGTCCAGTTCTGGGCTCCTCAATTTAAAGGCATTGAGATACTGGAAGGTGTCCAGAGAAGGGCAACAAGGCTGGGGAGGGGTCTGGAGCACAGCCCTGTGAGGAGAGGCTGAGGGAGCTGGGGGTGTTTAGCCTGGAGAAGAGGAGGCTCAAGGGAGACCTCATTGCTGTCTACAACTACCTGAAGGGAGGTTGTAGCCAGGTGGGGGTTAGGGAGGGACTTTTTAAGGTGTCAGGTAGTAATAGGACCGGGGGGGAATGGAACAAAACTAGAAGTGGGTAGATTCAGATTGGATGTTAGGAGGAAATGCTTTACCATAAGGGTGGTGAGACAGGAACAGGTTGCCCAGGTAGAAGCCCCACCCCTGGAAGTTTTGAGTCCAGGCTGGACATGGCTCTGAGCAACCTGCTCTAATGTGAGGTGTCCCTGCCCATGGCAGGGAGTTGGAACTGGCTGATCCTTGAGCTCCCTTCCAACCCTGACAATACTGTGATTCTAGCCTGAACATGCAAATCAATTGCAAGGTTGTAATATATGGTTGTGAAGGGAAACTGTGATGCATCTGCCAGGGCTCACTGGGGAGCAATTCATAAGACTTAAATTCAAGCTCCAAGCACAGACCCTGAAAGGAGGCCAGGCCAGGCTCAGAGGTGGATGACCCTGGGGAAGCACAAGGTGCTTACTTTCCAGGGAAGCCAAATGCATACAGAGAAGATTATTCTCTTTGGCTGCTTGCTCCATTTCCTGGATGGTTTGGTTTCTCCAAAAGATTGTGGGCAGAACTGAACTCCTGCCTGAGAGTTCACCAGAGTCAGACTGGGGACAAATACAGACCCCAAACTGATCAGGTCTGGCAGAGGATTGGCTGCAAACAGAAACCACCAGCTGCTAACAGAACAAAAATTACCCCCAAAATGTCTACTGCCTGCTGCAACTGAGCTGCTTCTCTCCACCTCGAGTGGCAGCTGTAGAGAGATCTGGAGAGGCAGAGTCTTCCTTTCCCATTTCCAGACACAGAACCTGCCTTGGCTGACCCTTGGCTGAGGGCTGCACTGGTTTACATGCCAAATGCTCTGCCCAAAAGACTTGTTTGGTCTCAGACAGGGCATAAGAAAGGATACAGGACTGGTTATGATATAAGCTGTGGATCCCAGCTGCTTCCTTCTACTTCAGCTCTTTCAGGAGACACATCAAATGCATCCATTTCCCATGCTGCTTTCTTGCCACCAGCTCTTCTAGACTCAATGCCAGCTGATGTTGCTAGTGCTGAAAATCTAGGGCCCATAGAGTCACACTGAGTAACATAAACACCAAGGAGCTTGTTGCCTTTGGAACAGCCTCCCCATTCCCCAGAGAGGCTCAGAAATCCAGTGAGAGGTGTCTTGGGCTTTCATCCACCAGCTGCACTGACAGAGGGGCCAGTTTGCAGTGCTTGGGCTTGAAAGCAGGTGGAAATCAACTTACCTCCTAGAGAGCTGGACCATCTGCATCCTTGATACTAAGCAGCCTCAGACTCCTGTCTGACAAGGGGTCCAGGCCACTAAAAGACTATTTCCATCCCTTTCCATGCTGCATCAACATTTGCATAAATTCTTCACTTAAATTGTGGAGATAA
Source organism: Indicator maculatus (assembly GCA_013399975.1). Lineage (NCBI taxonomy): Eukaryota > Metazoa > Chordata > Aves > Piciformes > Indicatoridae > Indicator > Indicator maculatus. Next base: position 31,920 of record VXBD01005615.1, on the reverse strand, counting down.
AATATTCTCTGGTTGGAGCCATAATATTTTCCTGTTCCCATCCTGATCTTCTGAAGAGACTGTGGCCACAGATTTACAGAATCACAGAATGTTAGGGGTTGGAGGAGACCTCCAAAGCTCATCCAGTCCAACCCCCCTGCCAGAGCAGGAGCACCTAAAGCAGATCACACAGGAACACATCCAGGCAGGACTTGAATACCTCCAGAGAGGGAGACTCCACAGCCTCTCAGGGCAGGCTGTTCGCAGCAATGGCATGCTATGATTATCCTGCTGTGACATCTTAATTCCAGAAGCCAAGTCATTATCAAGAGAATCACAGAAACATTCAGGTGGGAAAAGCCCCTCAGGAGCACCAAGGCCAACCCAGAACCCTATTCTACAAGGCTCACCCCTAAACCACAGCCCCAAGCACCACAGCCAAACCACCTTCANCACCTCCACATCTCTCTTGGATTGATGTTGATTTAATTTCAGCACATCCTTTTTCCACTGTATGTGCACACACACAATGCACACACACAGAGACAATTTTGATGTTCAGCTGCCAGAACTGTGTTTCTGTGTTCACAACTGCAACACTTGACAACACTTTTAGAGCCTTTCTAGTAAAGGAAATGTACAGAGCCACAAAAGTGATGAAGGGAGTGGAACATCTTCCTTAGGAGGAGAGCCTGAGGGTGCTGAGTGCTCTGTAGCTTGGAGAGGAGGAGACTGAGAGGTGACCTCATTCATGTTGATAAAGATGTGCAGGGTGAGTGCCCAGAGGCTGGAGCCAGGCTCTGCTGGGTGATGCCCAATGCCAGCACAAGGGGCGATGGTGGAAGTTCCATGGAAACATGAGGAAAATGTTTTCCCTGTGAGGGTGGCAGAACACTGGAACAGGCTGCCCAGGGGGGTTGTGAAGTCTCCCTCTCTGGAGATATTCAAGCCCCACCTGGCTGTGTTCCTGTGTGATCTGCTCTAGGTGCTCCTGCTCTGGCAGGGAGGTTAGACTGGATGAGCTTTGAAGGTCCTTCCAGTCCCTAATCTTCTGTGATTCTGTGAAAGGATACAACAAGGATGACATTCAGGAACAGGATCAATCAGCATTTCTGATCTTCCTTTAACTTCCCAGCCTGAAATTTCTGTAGTCATTTTTCAGATGACCCCAGGATCTGCCTGTCTGACTGAGGTGCAAAGGGATTCCTCACGGGTACCAGTGTGTGAGCAGCTCTTTGTCCTGCTCAGTGTGGATTTCTTCAGGGCAGCTCCCATGTACCCAGCAAGAGCTGATGCTCTGTGGCTAATGGATTTCTCCTTACCAAATTGGGGGCTTTCAAATTCAGGCTGCATGTGATAAAAGTCATGCCACATCCTTTCCTTGGAGCTCAATTCCCTCTTCAGCCCTCCTTTCTCAGCCTGCACTTGTGAGAGATCAATTTCACTGCTGTCTTCTGGCGGCTTAGAACTCTCTGATTAATATGTAAATTATTTTTGTTCTTTTTATTAGCTTTCTGTGAGTTATGTTTAACCTATTGGCATTCTCCCTATTTCCAAGTGTGATATAGTCATCCATTTCGAGGATGTGGAGTATGGGCTGACAGAATAATCGAATCCATACCACTGGGTAATAAGAGTAAGTAAAGGGAGGGATGTGATGATGCAACTGGGATGAACTGTTGAGGCTTCAGTCTTGCTCTCCTAGACTGGCAATGCAATGCAAGTTTTTCCTTTGCACTTCCAAAGTAGCCCTTGGGAAGCTGCCCACTGCTGTCACTGTGTTTGTTCCATCGAGGGCTCCAGCTGTTCCTTTATTGCTTTTGTTTTCTCCTACCCAGCAGTCAAGGAAGCCGAGGGAGACAGACAGAAGTCTGAATTTCTAGGGAAGAAAATACACTAGAGACAGTGTCACAGAATTGTCATGGTTGGAAGGGAGCTCAAGGATCATCCAGTTCCAACCCCCCTGCCATGGGCAGGGACACCTCACACTACAGCAGGTTGCTCACAGCCACATCCAGCCTGGCTGCAAAAACCTCCAGGGATGAGGCTTCCACCAACTCCCTGGGCAACCTGTGCCAGTGTCAAGAGATATATATGAAGAAAACTTGCAGGGGGAGGAAGGAAAAAAAAGGAAACAAAACAAAAACAAAAAGAAGACTTGAAAAATGTTGATGTTTGGATTTTTTTTGTTTGTTTTTTTGGAGGTTTTATGGGGTTGTTGCTGTTTGGGTTGGTTTTGGTTTTTAATCCAAATTATGATTATTTTTCTTTTTCTTTTTCTTTTTTATTTTCATTTTCATTTTTACTTTCATTTTCGTTTTTATTTTAACTTTCATTTGCATTTTTATTTTTATTTTTACTTCTGTTTTAATTTTTATTTTTATTTTAATTATCATTTTTATTTTCATTTTAATTATTTTAATTTTTTATTTTAATGTTTATTTTAATTTTAATTTTCGTTTCTATTTTTATTTTTATTTTTTAATTTTTATTATTTTGATTTGCATTTTCATTTTTATTTTATGATTTTGATTTTGATTTGCATTTGCATTTTTATTTTCATNTAATTTTAATTTTTATTATTTTAATTTTTATTTTTATTATTTTTATTTTTATTGTCATTTTTATTTTCATTTTTTATTTTCTATTTTCATTTGCATTTTTATTTTCATTTGCATTTGCGTTTTCATTTTATTTTCTTTTTCATTGTCATTTTTATTTTAATTTTTATTTTTATTTTATAGTTTTTTTCCCAAACCAATCTTTCTTAATCACTATATGGGATATTCAGGGATATTCAGGGCATTTTAGTTTAAAAAAGAGGATTCCCAGTTGCCACCTCTGTATTGCAGAGAGGGAAAAAGATGCTTCAGTTCCCAGTAAAGAGGAGATGGTGTAGGATTTACAAGGGAAAGTTTCTTGAGTCAGAAAGTCCTGGGAAGGAGTTGATGTCCATTGCCCCTTGTCCTCTCACTGGGTACCACTGAAAAGAGCCTGGCTCCAGCTATATTTTAACTTGCACCAAGACAGCAAAGCCAAATATTTTCTCTCACATCTATCTAGTTTCCTGAATTAAGGCTCAGCAGAGGCTTTTGAAGGAGCATGAGTCAGTGGTTTCACTCGAGGGCACCAGGCACACTCAGAGTAGAAATGAAAGGAAATTGTCTTTTTTAATATGCTTTGGGGATAAAGACAAGCTAAAAGGAAAATTCATGCTCGTCCAGCCATCAGCTCAGAAATGAAATATGAGCAAGCAAATGTCAGGCTTTGCACTCTTCAACTTTATTCTGAGTGTTTTAATATTAGCCTGGGCTCACAGCTGTGCCTCTACAGGCAGACAGGCATGGATCACAAATGTGTAAACTATGCACCTCACATGGATATGTGCCTGTGTGTGTGAAAACTGGGAGTCTCTCCAAAATGCATTGATCATTCTTGACATCCTAACTGAGTCGGCTGAGACTCCAGCTAAAGCATTCAGTGCCTTTCCTTTGAACCAGACCTGGAAAGCTAAAGGAGTCCATGAGCAGTTGTCAGGAAATGATGAGTCCCTTGCCATCAGTGACAACTTAGGTGAAATGAGTGGAACCCAAAGAAACATTCATTCAGGAGGAAATGATAACAAAAAGGATGAGAAGCTCAACATGAGTCACCAGTGTGTGCTTGCAGAGCCCAGAAAGCCAACCAGAGCCTGGGCTGCAGCAAGAGAAGTGTGGCCAGCAGGTCAAGGGAGGTGATTCTCCCCCTCTGAACCACTCTGGTGAGACCCCACCTGGAGTACTGCGTCCAGTTCTGGAGCCTCTATTGCAGGAAAGATCTGGAGGTGCTGGAATGTGTCCAGAGAAGGCCACGAGGATGAGCAGAGGGCTGGAACTCCTCTCTTATGAGGACAGACTGAGAGTTGGAGTTGTTCAGTCTGGAGAAGAGAAGGCTCTGAGGAGACCTTTTTGTGGCCTTCCAATGTCTGAAGGGGGCTAGATGAAAGCTGGGGAGGGACTTTGTAGGGTGTCAGGTAGTGAGGTATTCAAAAAGTACTCAGGAGGCTTTCAAATACTTGGGACAATGGTATGGAGCTGGCAGATGTGACACAGACCTTCTAGGAAACTTTCAAGATGCCAGATAGTGATAGGACTGGGGGGAATGGAGCAAAACTAGAAGTGGGTAGGTTCAGATTGGATGTTAGGAAGAAGTTCTTCCTTGTGAGGGTGGTGAGTCATTGTTACAGGTTGCCCAGGGAGGTGGTGGAAGCCTCATCCCTGGAGGTTTTTGCAGCCAGGCTGGATGTGGCTCTGAGCAATATGATCTTAAGGAAAGGTTCCCTGCCCATGTCAGGGGGGGGTTGGACTAGATGATCCTTGAGATCAACCCTGTGATTCTGTGAAAAAAAGCTTTCTGGAGACTGCAAACTGCTTGATCAGGGTGTTCCTCCTAAAATTTGTCGACATTTTTATAAAACAATCCCATTAACACAGCACTTCTGCAATCACATCTTCCAGGGCATGCAATCAGAGATAGAAACAGTTTTTCACCCAGCTCAAATCTCTAAATCTGCTTCTTGTCTGGAAACCTATGGATGCCACACAATATTTACAGTCTGTGCCACACTAGGAAGGAGAGTCAATTCTATCTTATTATTGCTGAGTGGTGAACCTTTTCATGATGATAAAGTGTTGAGCAAGCTATTAAAAAGGAGATAATGGCTTATGGTAATCTTCTGTACTGCAGTGCTTTGCAGTGTCTATGAAGCTGTGCACCTCCCACTTCTCAGTGAGCTTGGTGATTGCTTATCAATAGCAATTGAGCTACAAAGTTCTTTCTGAGGGTGAAGGAAAACCTGCAGAGACTTGATGATGATCCACATCATAGAAACACAGAATTGTCAGGGTTGGAAAGGACCTCAAGGATCATCCAGTTCCAACCCCCCTGCCATAAGCAGGGACACCTCACACTAGATCAGGTGCTCAGAGCCACACATCCAGCCTGGCTTTAAAAACCTCCAGGGATGAGGCATGCCTTTAAAAGTGATATGTTTAGACTGTATCAATCCTAATGCTAGCTGCTCTCTGTGATGTGCATCCCAAATGCATGGATTTCCCTAAAAGAGAAATCTAAGCTCACATTGGTGAGCAGTAATCATAGAACTGTCAGGGTTGGAAGGGACCTCAAGGATCATCCAGTTCCAACCCCCCTGCCGTGGGCAGGGACACCTCACCCTACAGCAGGTTGCTCAGAGCCACATCAACCTCCTTACTATGAGCAGCTGGTTGGCTTGCTGAGGCCAACACTGGTTACCAGGAATGAAAAAGGAGAAAGGTTTGGTGCAGGAATCTGTGCCACCCAGATGTTAGTTTCTCAACTCCAGCCAATATCAAGTCCATCCTGTTTGGGCCTCCGTTTGGCAGGAAGCTTAAGCATGTTCTTAACTTCAAGTTTTATTCTCTGGATGTTTTGGGAAGGATTTTTAAGTTCTGGTTGATTAAAGGTTGCTCCTCCAACTTTTAAATAAAGATTGAATTAAAGAAAAAAATAAAGCATTGTTGATCAAGATGTGCAGGGTGAGTGCCCAGAGGCTGGAGCCAGGCTCTGCTGGGTGATGCCCAATGCCAGCACAAGGGGCAGTGGTGGAAGCCGAGGCATAGGAAGTTCCATGGAAACAGGAGGAAAGATTTTTCCCTGTGAGGGTGACTGGAAGAGGCTGCCCAGGGGGGTTGTGGAGTCTCCCTCTCTGGAGATATTCCAAACCTGCCTGGCTGTGTTCCTGTGTGATCTGCTCTGGACGCTCCTGCTCTGGCAGGGGAGTTGGACTGGGTGAGCTTTGGAGGTCCCTTCCAGCCCCTAACCTTCTGTGATTCTGTGATTCTGTGATTCTGAGATTCTGTGATTCTGTGATTCTGAGATTCTATAATTCTGAGATTCTGTGATTCTGAGATTCTGAGATTCTGTGATTCTGAGATTCTGTGATTCTGTGATTCTGAGATTCTGTGATTCTGAGATTCTGTGATTCTGTGACTTGTATTTATAACACAGACACATTAATGGACAAGGTGTTTACTGCTTTGGGCTACATTCTCTTGAAAATACATTGGGACAGCTTCTGTGGTGGCTTTCTTGACCAGCACCATTGAGAGCCCACACATCATCCATGATTCATCACTTGCAATTGAAATGTTATTCATTGCCTGCTTTTAATTTCATTTACTGGCATCTATGGGAGCATAAATCACACTTTTCCTGCTTAGGCAAAGCTGGCTTATGACAGCCTAATCAAAAGGTAGCAGCAGCCTAAAACTATTGTGCTGAGTGAAAACACAAACAGTGTGAAAAATGAAGAGGTGTGGTAGAAACTGTTAACACCCACAGAAAAGAGGCCATGGGTTTGTTTTGGGTAACAATTGTTCATGGCTCAGTTGGGCTGGGTGCTGAGCTGCCTTGGCAAGAGTTTGCTTAATCAACCCTCCAATAAAGCATTGTCTTGGTATCACTATCTTTAAGAACATCCAGAACTTATAGTTAAGAATTTGCTTAATGCCTTGCTTAGCACTGCCTGGGTTAATTGCCACTTAAAAAAAAAGAAGCTGAAAATATTTAGCTGGGTTGGGCTCTTTGCAGCTCTCCTTCCCCAGGCAGACTGCATGAGGACAGTGGTTCTCAACAAGTGCTCTCCCCACTGGTTTCAAGTGTTTCCCCTCTTCACACTTTGTCCTGCTTTCATGTGCACATAATTCCCACTTCCAGCTCCCTAGGCTCCTCCAGAGACTGTTCTGTAACTGAGCAATCACCATCTTGTTGAGCTTGGGCAAACTTGGCACATGAAGCCCTTGGGAGAGGACCTAGCCATCTCTCAGCCCCCAGCCAGCTCCAGGTGCTCCCAGACTCATGTGTTGGGCTCTCCAAGCCCTCTTAGGAGACCTTTCACTTGAGGTACGGCCAGGACCTGTCCCTTCCCACCCTCACACTAGTGCCAAAACATCTGAGCATTGGGTGTAGGGAGAGAAGAGAAGATGGGGAGGGGAAAATCATAGAATCATAGAATTGTCAGGGTTGGAAGGGACCTCAAGGATCAGCCAGTTCCAACCCCCCTGCCATGGGCATGGACTTCTCACACTACAGTTGTGGCAGTTGCTCACTGCCACATCCAGCCTGACCTTCAAATCCTCCAGGGATGAGGCTTCCACCACCTCCCTGAGCAACCTCTGCCAGTGTCTCACCACCCTCATGCTAAAGAACTTCTTCCTAACACCCAGTCAAAGACCAGCTGGCTGCTAGCTCCCATCCTTCACCAGGTACATGCTATGTTTCTCCAGAAATAGCTTTGCTACTCCAAAGGGAGTCAGATCAGCAAAAAAAAAGTGGTTTCTGGTGCATATTTAAAGGGCAAACTACTTCACACTTACATGGAACAGAACTAATTTCTGTCCCCTGGTGTTTATAACAAGGTAGAACGTGACTGCACCTGGGCTTCCCTTGTCTAGCTCTTGCTTTCACATGGGCTTGTGCTGGAGAGCAGCCCTGAGGAGAGGCACTTGGGGGTGCTGGTGGATGAGAAGCTCAACATGAGCCAGCAGTGAGCACTTGCAGCCCAGAAAGCCAACCAGAGCCTGGGCTGCAGCAAGAGAAGTGTGGCCAGCAGGGCAAGGGAGGTGATTCTCCC
>VXBD01005615.1:0-18790 GCA_013399975.1 Indicator maculatus | reverse complement strand
GTGCAGACTCCGGGGTTGGATGCTGCTCTGGCAGGGGGGTTGGACCTGATGATCTCTGGAGGTCCCTTCCAACCTCTAATGTACTGTGAGACTGTGAGACTGTGATGGTGTGATGGTGTGATGAGGACATACTTTACAGAACAACTACAATTGCTGCTGTACAGATATTTTTGAAGTAAACCATGCAAAAGCCACCTGGCTTCTAGTTTTACTGCAAGATTTATTGGCTTAGGGTGACACAAACTTCATTTGTGAGCTAGAAGTTTGGTTATGGGCTGCTTTTCCTTTGTGGGGTGGACCCTGAAAAAGCTCAGCACTTTCACATGGTTTTGACATGAGATCAGGCAACCCTTTAAAGCCAACAGGTTGAGAGCAGATGCAGTTTGAGGTTTTGGAGCTGTAAAAAGGTCTTACAGCAACTGCCAAGTAGGTTTCTGGAGGTGTGAAGTATGCAAACTGAAACAAACCTCTGCTGCACCTGCAGGCTCGTGGCAGGCTGCTCCGTGGTGCCTTGCTGACTGCTTGGCCTCACTGCTGCCAGCCCAGGGGGAGGAGGGGAGGCTGATGGCTCCAATCTTCTCTGGCACAGCAGTGGTGTGCTGGCAGGAGGGAAGGTGTCAACAAATACCATNTCAGATCCTGGAAGGCCACAAGAAGGTCTCCTTGGAGCCTTCTCTTCTCCAGACTGAACAACTCCAACTCTCTCAGTCTGTCCTCACAGCAGAGGAGCTCCAGCCCTCTGATCATCCTCGTGGCCCTTCTCTGGACACTTCATGTGGGATCCAGGCAAGCAGCTTTCCCACTTCTCATGCTGCAGAGTTGCACTGATCCCTCTGATGGGGGCAGAGGCAAGGTAATGCCTACACAAACAAAATGGACAAAGAAGTGTTTCTGAATTGCATTCACAGGTCCGTATCCACCTCTCCCTCATGCTCTGCCAAAATCTTGGCAAGATTTTGGTCTAAATTTACTGCTGTCTCACACCAGCTCTCCAAACATATCCAATCACTTTCCTAACTCTGCAGAGGGATGTGTAGCACATCTGCTTGCCAGCATAGAGCTTCAGCTTATAATAGGTTTGTTTTTCTGCCAGCTGCATTCTTCAGGAGGCTGGCCAGATGATTGTACATCAGACTTTTGGAAGGGAGGTGGCAGGATTCCTGCTGAAGAGCAGCTGGGGAAGCAGAGTTCAGCTCAGGAGAGGAATCACACACCACAGCTTCAGAGAATATCACACACAGCAGGTTCAGCATCTCACACACAGCAGATTCAGCATCTCACACACAACAGGTTCAGCATCTCACACACAACAGGTTCAGCATCTCACACACAACAGGTTCAGCATCTCACACACAACAGATTCAGCATCTCACACACAACAGGTTCAGCATCTCACACACAGCAGATTCAGCATCTCACACACAGCAGGTTCAGCATCTCACACACAACAGGTTCAGCATCTCACACACAGCAGGTTCAGCATCTCACACACAACAGGTTCAGCATCCCCCAGGCCAACTGCCTGACTAGGAATCTCCTTCATTTTCCAGCTGTTCACCTCTGCAGAGATTTTGTTTTCAGCCTTCAAAGTACCTTTCCGGTTTCTTCCTCTAAGAAGAAAATTGCAACATAATGAATAAGATATTGAGAGGTAACACAAGGTAATGCTCCTTTTGGCATTTCCTCTGCCTGGTTGGGCTTTTTCACCTTGTCAAAGAAGAGCAGAAGAACAACATGGAGTTTAAGGCCTGATTTTGAGTCAGTGGAGAGAGCCTGAGGTGTTCTGGAACAGGTTTTTAAAAGGCTGGCTTGGTCCTTGGAAGGGATTTATGTTGTGGATATGCAAAAGAGTTCCTGCTTATAAGCTCCATAACATTTAAAGTGTGCTCCTGGTACAACAATGCCCTAAGCTTCAGGTTGGCAGCCTGCACATACAGATGAGCCCCATTGATTCATAATGCTCAGCATGCTGCCTGGAAGAGCCTTTGTCCTCAGAGCAGGGCCAGACTTACACAGCTTGGAGAAGAGGAGACATCAAGAGAGGTTCTCCCTCCCCTCTACTCTGCCCTGCTGAGGCTGCATCTGGAATATTGTGTCCAGTTCTGGGCCCCTCAGTTCAAGAAGGACCTCAGGGAACTGCTTGAGAGAGTCCAGCACAGAGCCACAAAAATGGTGAAAGGAGTGGAAGATCTTCCTTATGAGGAGAGCCTGAGGGAGCTGAGGGCTCTGTAGCTTGGAGAGGAGAAGCCTGAGAGGTGACCTCATTCATATTCATTCTGTTCATTCAGCTCCCTCAGTCTCTCCTCCTAAGGAAGATGTTCATATGAACATCATATGAACATCATGTTCATATGAACACCTTCCTTGTGAGGAGAGCCTGAGGGAGCTGAGGGCTCTGTAGCTTGGAGAGAAGGAGACTGAGAGGTGACCTCATTCATGTTGATCAAGATGTGCAGGGTGAGTGCCCAGAGGCTGGAGCCAGGCTCTGCTGGGTGATGCCCAATGCCAGCACAAGGGGCAGTGGTGGAAGCTGAGGCATAGGAAGTTCCATGGAAAAAGAAGAAATTTTTTTCCCCTGTGAGGGTGCCAGAACACTGGGAGAGGCTGACCAGGGAGGTTGTGGAGTCTCCCTCTCTGGAGATATTCAAGCCCCACCTGGATGTGTTCCTGTGTGATCTGCTGTAGGTGCTCCTGCTCTGGCAGGGGGGTTGGACTGGATGATCCTTTGTGGTCCCTTCCAGCCCCTAGCATTCTGTGATTCTGTGATTCAGAAGGAAGATGAGGAACTGTTTTTTCTGGTTCTACACTTGGCAGGCAACACTCTTTAGGCCAGAAAATGGGTTTAGAGCTGCACAGTTTAGGTTTGCAAACAAAGCTGGAGTCATCTGCCTGTTTGACTGTTGGATTCATGCACACAACTCTATCAGCAATCCAGCAGAAGCCTGATTGAAATATGTCCTTGGCAGCCAAGTGGGCATTTGTAATCAAGCCTGACTCTGGAGCTGCTTCCACTCTCCAAAGGGATTACAGTGTCACAAATCACTGGGTACCATTTCCAAATGGCAGAATTGTTGAGGGACAGCTGGAGGAAATGCTGCCTGCTTCCTAATCTATCAAGGCAGGAAAGTCATTTGTTGAAATGAGAATTAGCTCTTTGTCAGCTGGAAAACACCCAAAGTGGCATGTGGCAATCTAGACACATCAGAGAGGTAGGATGGCAACCTGAGGAGAGGCAGAGAGTGCTGGAAAACTGAGCAGCCTTCTGTGAGGTCTTCAGCTTTGTCAAGGCTTCCCTTGGTGAAGTGGTTGAAGGAAAGAAGTTGAGAGAGTTGTGGTCAATGGGATGGAGTCTGTTTGGAGGCCTGTGTCTAGTGGAGTCCCTCAGGGGTCAGTACTGGGACCAGAGCTGTTCCATCTGTTCATCAGTGACCTGGATGAGGGCACAGAGAGCACTGTCAGCAAGTTTGCTGATGGCACCAAACTGGGAGGAGTGGCTGACACAGGAGGGTTGTGCTGCCATTCAGCCAGACCTGGGCAGGCTGAGAGCTGGGCAGGGAGGAGCTGAATGAAATTCAACAAGGGCAAGGGGAGAGTCTGGCACCAGGGAAAGAACAACCTCATGGAGCAGGAGAGGTTGGGGACTGAGCTGCTGGAGAGCAGTGAAGGGGAAAAGGACCTCTGGGTCCTATGGATGGAAGGTTGACCATGAGCCAGCAATGTGCTCTGGTGGCCAAGAAGACCAAAGCCATTCTGGGGTGGATTAGAAGGGCTGTGGTCAATAGGTCCAGAGAGGTTCTCCTCAAACTCTACTCTGCCCTGCTGAGGCTGCATGTGGAATATTGTGTCCAGTTCTGGGCCCCTCAGTTCAAGAAGGACCTCAGGGAACTGCTTGAAAGAGTCCTCACAGAGACACAAAAATGGTGAAAGGAGTGGAAGATCTTCCTTATGAGGAGAGCCTGAGGGAGCTGAGGGCTCTGTAGCTTGGAGAGGAGGAGCGTGAGAGGTGACCTCCTTCATGTTGATAAAGATGTGCAGGGTGAGTGCCCAGAGGCTGGAGCCAGGCTCTGCTGGGTGATGCCCAATGCCAGCACAAGGGGCAGTGGTGGAAGCTGAGGCATAGGAAGTTCCATGGAAACAGGAGGAAGAATTTTTTCCCTGTGAGGGTGCCAGAAGACTGGAAGAGGCTGCCCAGGGGGGTTGTGGAGTCTCCCTCTCTGGAGATATTCCAAACCTCCCTGGTTGTGTTCCTGTGTGATCTGCTCTAGGTGCTCCTGCTCTGGCAGGGAGGTTGGACTGGAGGAGCTTTGGAGGTCCCTTCCAGCCCCTAACATTCTGCGATATCCTAGAACAAGACTGATCCCTCTGGTTTCCCATCTATAATATGCCTATGATGTTATAGCTGTGCCTGCTTTTGAAATCTGTTAGGAGGTTTTACCACTCAGTGTTTGCAAAATATTTTTGGATTCTCAATGGAGTGGATTCCACCAGTGTAAAAGGATGCATTATTCATCCCCTTTTCAAAATCAAGTTCTGACTTAAGGAGCAAAAAAACATCTTCAAGCAAACTGCAGCTAACATGACTGAGCTAATATTTATGCTTTTCACAAGAGCAAAAACCTTAGGGATCTGCTTATTTTTCAGATTTTGCTGGATTTTTATAGCATGTGAGGTATGAGCTAAATAAGATTGCCCAGCAGTCAGTGTGTGCTCAGCTCTGGGTGAGTTGCACTGGATAAATATCCACCAGGGTGGGTATTTGCCCAATCAATTTGCTCTTTGACTTTTCTGGAAGCATGTTAGCCCAGATGATTACATTCAACTGACTGACACCACCTTTTGCAGGGCCAGCAAAGGGTATCTCAACACAACAATTCCACTGTGCTCTGAAAACTGATTTTGCTTGGAGTGAGCTCAGGTCTGGAAGGATTTCCTCATCATCACTTGGATTTGGCTCAGGGTGATTAGGGACTGCTGTGTCCAGCAGGAGCAGGGAGGGGATTGTCCCCTGGGACTCAGCTCTGGGGAGGCCACACCTTGAGTGTTGTGTTCAGTTTGGGGCACCTCAATCCAAGAGAGATGTGGAGGTGCTGGAGGCAGTGAAGAGGAGGGCAAGGAAGGATGTCTGGTTGACTGATTAGGGCTGGGTGATAGGTTGGACTGGATGATCTTGGAGGTCTCTTCCAACCTGGTTGATTCTAAGATTCTATGAAGCTGGGGAAGGGCCTGGAGAATATTCTGATGAGGAGTGACTGAAGGAGCTGGGGATGGTTAGTTTGAGACAGAAAAGGCTGAGGGAGACCTCCTGGCTCTCTACAACTACCTGAAAGGAGGTTGTGGAGAGGTTGGTGTTGGTCTCTTCTCCCAGGTCATTAGTGACAGAACAAGAGGGAATGGCCTTAAGCTGCCACTGGGTAGGTTTAGACTGGACATTAGGAAAGATTTTTTTTTATGGCAAGAGTGGTCAGGGATTGGAATGTGGTGGGCAGGGAGGTGGTGGAGTCCCCAAGCCTGGCTGTGTTTGAAGGTGGTTTGTCTGTGGTGCTTGGGGCTGTGGTTTAGGGGTGAGCCTTGCAGAGTAGGGTTCTGGGTTGGCTTTGGTGGTCCTTAGGGGCTTTTCCAACCTGAATGTTTCTGTGGTTCTGTGGTTCTGTGGTTCTGTGGAATGTGCTGCCCAGGGAGGTGGTGGAGTCCCCATCACTGGAGGTCTTTAGGTTAAACAGATTGGCTGTGGCACTTGGTGGCATGGGTTAGGTGATGTGGTGGTGTTAGGTCATAGGCTGGACCTGATGATCTCAGAGGTCTTCTCCTGCCTCAACAGTTCTGTGATTCTGTGTGCTCCAAGCCAGTTCCTGCTTTCTTTCCTGCATCAGTATCAGGAGGTTTATCTGCCCAGGCACAGGTCAGTGCAGTGGGAGTATCAAATGTGGGTTTGCACCTAAACAAACAATCCAGTCCACAGCTTGCTCTGCCAGGGCTGCAACACAGAGATGCTCCAGCACTGCTGCCCAAAGCAGTCTGTATCTGCTAGGGTTACTGGCTCCCTGCCACCTCTGCTGGGCTGGTGTCCCCATGGGGCTGTGCTAATGGAGTCAATCTTCCCCTAGACTGTGCAACCAGCACTTACCATCACCAGACACTGCCTGCTGGAGACATGACACCTTTGGCCTAAATTGCAGAGGATCAAATTCTCAGCTGCTGTAAGCTGAGGCAGTTCCTCTGACAACAGTGCAAGCTCCAGCAGTTTGCACCAAGGAGTGACCAGCAGGGTGCCTAGGATCTCACAAGGCCTTCAGTACATTCTCCCTGGTCCTAGAAAGAAAGTAAGAAAGAGACAAGTGGTTATTCATTTTCTCATCTGTAATGGGTCACTATGCTGGGCAAAGGGAAAAAGCTGCCACAGGCAGCTCTGGAATTATTTATAGATTACCAACTGGGAGGTTCCTGGAGAATATTCTGATGAGGACTGACTGAAGGAGCTTGGGATGGTTAGTTTGAGACAGAAAAGGCTGAGGGGAGACCTCCTGGCTCTCTACAACTCCCTGAAAGGAGGTTGTGGAGAGGTTGGTGCTGGTCTCTTCTCCCAGGTCATTAGTGACAGAACAAGAGGGAATGGCCTTAAGCTGCCACTGGGTAGGTTTAGACTGGACAAAAGGAACATTTTTTCATGTCAAGGGTGGTCAGGGATTGGAATGTGGTGGGCAGGGAGGTGGTGGAGTGCCCAAGCCTGGCTGTGTTTGAAGGTGGTTTGGCTGTGGTGCTTGGGGCTGTGGTTTAGGGGTGAGCCTTGTAGAGTAGGGTTCTGGGTTGGCCTTGGTGCTCCTGAGGAGCTTTTCCAACCTGAATGTTTCTGTGATTCTGCACACTAAAGGGGAAAGGAAAGCTGCCTCATCCGCTCACACAGTTAGGGATTCTGGCTCATTGTCCCAGGCTTACTGGTCCAGCAGCTCACTGGTGTTGTGCACAGGGCCCACAGGGGCTTCAGGGCACTGAGTCCTTCATGGGCATTGAATTCAGTTGCAGATGATTTCTGGTATCCTGCATTTTCCTGGCTTAATTCTAGCTCAAAGAATTAAACATCATCTAACAAATTGCCTTGTCAAAGCAGACCAAGAAGAAATGAATCTTCCCAGCCTCCTCCAGTTAATCTGGAATAAATAATGGGATATTTCTCAGTCCATTGCACAGGGAACAGACTATTGCCAACTGATTTTTGCTCTGTAATTGAGAAGAAATGCCCAGTTAATGCAGCTGGGAGGTAAGTGGAGAGCTCTGTCAGTTCCAGTGCTTCAGGGGAAAGTCTCTGAAAACTGACATCAGCAAGCATCCTTCACCTTTTGGGAGCAACAAAAAGAAAGGCATTTCTAAGCAGACCTTCCAGATCATATATGTGATACCCTTTGACCACAGCAAAGAGGAGCAGCCTACATAGAATCATAGAATCATGGAATTGTCAGGGTTGGAAGGGACCTCAAGGTCAAGCTCTCAGCTGGAGGTACCTGGACAGCTCTTGCTGCACACATCTCCAGAGGGAATGCAGAGTATCTCATAGAATCAGAGTTGCAGGGTTGGAAGGGACCTCAAGAATCATCCAGTTCCAACCCCCCTGCCATGGGCAGGGACACCTCACACCACAGCAGGTTGCTCAGAGCCACATCCAGCCTGGCTGCAAAAACCTCCAGGGATGAGGCTTCCACCACCTCCCTGGGCAACCTGTTCCAGTGTCTCACCAGGCAGGCACCAGGAGAGCTGCTGGCACTGCTGCCCTGCTCCTTGCCACTGGATCAGCACAGCTGTGAGGGCCACATCCTACATCTTCTCTGCAGCTATTTTATCTCGTGGCTTGCTACAGAGTGAAGAGCTGATGGCCTAAGATTCAAGGTGGAGCTTGCCTGATGCGTCTTTACAGGAGAAAAGGCATCAGCAGGCTGCTGTTCCACAGTTCCTCTGAATGTGAAACTGTGCTGTGGTAGAAATGAGTTCTACAGCCCTCACTTTCCCAGCGTTCACCAAGCCAGAGATGTACCAAATACATTATGTTAGCTCTCTGGACCTGCACTTCAAAACATAAAAGCTAAGAAACAAGGGTGAGTTTGTTTTGTTGGGGTTTTGGGGTTTTTTCAAGTGAAATGGACTGTGTATGAAAATGAAAGCTGGTAGGACTCGTGAAGAGCTTTTAGCTACCAACAGAGATAAATCTCTGTGGGAAAAAATCTATATGTCTATAGAGATATATAGATATAGATGATAGAGATATATGATATATATAGAGAGATAGAGATAGAGATAGAGATAGAGATAGAGATAGAGATAGAGATAGAGATAGAGATAGAGATAGAGATAGAGATAGAGATAGAGATAGAGATAGAGATAGAGATAGAGATAGAGATAGAGATAGAGATAGAGATAGAGATAGAGATAGAGATAGAGATAGAGATAGAGATAGAGATAGAGATAGAGATAGAGATAGAGATAGAGATAGAGATAGATGTAGATATAGATTTGATATAGATATAGATAGATGTAGATATAGATATATAGATATAGACTGTAGATATAGATTAGATAGAGATATAGATATATAGAGATAGAGATACAGATCATAGAGTCATAGAATCAGTCAGGGTTGGAAGGAACCTCAAGGATCAGCCAGTTCCAACCCCCATGGGCAGGGACACCTCACACTACATCAGGCTGGCCAGAGCCCCATCCAGCCTGGCTGCAAACACCTCCAGGGATGGGACCTCAACCACCTCCCTGGACAACCCATTCCAGGCTCTCACCACTCTCAGATACAGATACAGATATACAGATGAAGATACAGATATAGATCCAGATATAGATCCAGCCTAAACTTCCCCTGGCACAACTTGAGACTGTGTCCTCTTGTTCTGGTGCTGGTTGTCTGGGAGAAGAGCCCAACCCCCACCTGGCTACAACCTCCCTTCAGGTAGTTGTAGAGAGCAATGAGGTCTGCCCTGAGCCTCCTCTTCTCCAGGCTAAACACCCCCAGCTCCCTCAGCCTCTCCTCACAGGGCTGTGCTCCAGACCCCTCCCCAGCTTTGTTGCCCTTCTCTGGACACCTTCCAGCATCTCAACCTCTTTCTTGAGCTGAGGAGCCCAAACTGGACACAGCACTCAAGGTGTGACCTGACCAGTGCTGATTACAGTTCCTTGTGAGTGTTTACCATAACCTGATGGATTTTTCTGAGTTGAGGATGACTTATTCTACCTTAGATGAGTGAGGAGCTTTGCTCTGCTCTGCATCTCCAGCTGAGGTTCTTAACACACAGTGGGGGCAGATATTAATGCCCATCAACCTACTGACCACTGCCAGCCTTGTGTGTGTGCATGTTCTTCATGGTGATAAATCACACTGAAAAATCAAAATGAGTAATATGTCAAAGATTTCCAGAGCTACAAAGGGCAAAAGGATTTTTGAAGTCTGATGCATTCTGAGTAGTCCCTGCTGCTTGGAAAAAACTCCTGAGGAAAGGATTCAGGAGGGTTATGTGAGGACAACAGCCACTAGAAGAAGAGGTGTCTTGCTCAGACTTTTGGAGTTTATCTTCTGCCTGCCTCTGTTCTTCCCTCTAATCCAGTTAAGCAAATACAAGATGGACAACATAAAGACCTTAATTTAAATGATGAATTAGAGGGAAGATGAAAGAAGACTCGAAGAGGGCTGGGCTGGCTGCAGGAACATGCCCTTGGCATTGCTCCTGAACAGTGGCAGGAAGGTGGAGCAGGCACTCTGAATGCTAATAGCCTTTCTGTGTGCTCAAAACTCCAGTTGAGATGTTTCAGTTTTATCTAGGATACATTCTCCTCCCTTAAACAGTGTCTAAAGCAGAGAAAAGGCAGCATCAGTGGCAAAGCACACTTATGGCTGAAGCAATAACAGGTTTTGATTTTATTTTTGCCATCCTTTTCTCCAATTTGCACCCAGACTTAGGATCAGAGGATGTTAGGGGTTGAAACAGACCTCTGGAGATCTTTCAGTCCAACCTCCCTGCCAGAGCAGGACCATACAATCTAGCTCAGGTCATAGAGGAACACACCCAGATGAGCCTTGAAAGTCTCCAGAGAAGCAGACTCCACAACCTCTCTGGGCAGCCTGTTCCAGTGCTCTGGGACCCTAACAGTCAAGAAATTCTTCCTCATGTTGAGGTGGAACCTCCTGTGCTGCAGTTTCTATCCATTGTCCCTTGTCCCATTCCAGGGTGCAAGTGAGCAGAGCCTGTCCCTTCCCTCCTGACACCCAAGAGCTCCAGAACTGGACACAGAGCTCCAGGTGTGGTCTCAGCAGAGTGGAGCAGAGGGGGAGAATCCCCTCCCTGGCCCTGCTGGCCACACTTCTCTTGCTGCAGCCCAGGCTCTGCTTGGCTCTCTGGGCTGCAGGTGCTCATTGCTGGCTCTTGTTGAGCTTCTCATCCCCCAGCACCCCCAAGTCTTTTTCTCCAGAGCTGCTCTCAAGCCAGTCCCTGCCCAGCCTCTATTGGTGCCTGGGATTGCCCTGACCCTGATGCAGGACCCTCACTCAGGCAGTGAGTGGTAATCCAGGGCCAGGCACGTTAGAGGGAGCAGGCCACTGGGCAAGGAGCTAAATTCAGCTACAAGACTGAGTTGTCTGCAGGCAAGAGGTTAATGTCAGAGCTGTCCTCAGGAAAGCCTGACTCAAAATATCACATCAGAGTATATGGTCCTCTCAAGCTGCAAAAATCTGTCAGACCCCACTGCCAAGAGGAGTTGGGTTGCAGATGCTGCAGCTTTGGTTTCTGAAGGCTCCTGCAGGATGATCTGCACACAGACACGTTTCCAAATCAAGGACAGCAGGTGCCAAGGTGCCAAGGTGCCAAGGCACTTTGCTTCCCATCAGTTGCAGAACCTCTGGATGAACTCACCATGGCTGCATCAAAAGATGCACTGCCAGCAGATGCAGAGAGGTGATTCTGCCACTTCGCTCTGCTGAGACCTCACCTGGAGTACTGTGTACAGCTCTGGAGCCCTGATATAGGAAGGACATGGAGCTGATGGAGCAGGTCCAGAGGAGGGCCATGAAAATGATCAGAGATTTGGAGCAGCTCTGCTCTGAGGACAGGCTGAGGGAGCTGGGGGTGTTCAGCCTGGAGAAGAGGAGGCTCTGGGGAGACCTAATAGCAGCCTGCCAGTACCTGAAGGGGGCTACAAGAAGGCTGGAGAGAGACTGTTTGCAAAGGCCTGCAGGGACAGGATGAGGGACAATGGCTTCAAACTAGAAAAGAGCAGATTTAGATTGGATGTTAGGAACAAGTTCTTTACCATGAGGGTGGTGGAACACTGGAACAGGTTGCCCAGGGAGGTGGCTGAGGCTCCATCCCTGGAGATATTCAAGGTGAGGCTGGAGAGGGCTCTGAGCAACCTGATCTAGTTGGGGATGTCCCTGCTGACTGTGGGGAGGTCAAACTGAATGACATTTGGAGGTCCCTTCCAGCCTGGACCATTCTATGATTCTATAGGGACGCAAACATCAAGGAGGAAAATTCCTGCTGAATAAACTCCCCAGCTTGCTCTCCTCTCTCCTCTGTGCAGCAGCTTGCAGAGGTGTTTCTGGGAACTTGTTCTGTGAGATTTCAGGCTCACTGCACTGTGTAAATTATTTTTGTGTGCTCTGAAGCCTAAACTCTTGCTATGTAGCTCTCAGGCCGTTGGCTGAGGCACCTGAGGCTTAGGATCCTACCTGCAAAATCATCCTATTTACACAAGGAAAAACTCTGTGGGTGTGGAGAGAGGTGTGGGTAAGTGTACTCACACCCTCACAGCTTTAGAGGGCAATCTGATGCTGTCTGAAAATGCAGTCTAAGGTATTTAACAGCAGAGAACATAATCTATGGAGAGGAATAGAGTATCCTGCTAAAAATACTATATGGCTGAGCTGGGAATACTTAGGGTTTAAGTGGGCTATAAATGAATGCTTAACTGCTTTAGGGCTGTGAAATGATGACCCTCACATGGCCTTGGGACATGCTGCATGGTCTCCTTGAGCTGCCACTCCACTGAAAATAATGGGAGCATGCATAACAGAGCCAGCCCTGGAGGGAAGGGTTGCCTGCAGGGCTTGCCAGGCTCTCCTCTGCCTGGTACAATGCTCCAGTGGTTCCAAGAGAGTGTAGTTCTGCCATCCTACACACAATCAGTGCTACTGATGAATTCCAAGGCAGAAGCACATGTGGGCTGAGCCCCATGTTTTAATACCTGGAATAGTACTGCTGCAGCCATCCGAGGAGATCTGGACAGGCTGAGAGCTGCTGGGTGCAGGCAAACCTCATGAAGTTCAACAAGGACAAGAGTAGGGTCCTGCATCTGGGGAGGAATAACAGCAGGCACCAGGACAGCTTAGGAGCTGCCCTGCTGGAAAGCAGCTCCATGGAGAAAGGCTTTGGAGTGCTGCAGTTCTGCATGGGACAGCAATGTGCCCTGGTGGCCAAGAGAGCCAATGGCATCCTGGGGGGCAGCAAGGAAAGTGTGGCCAGCAGGGCTGGGGAGGTTCTTCTACCTCTCTACTCTGCCCTGCTGAGACCACAGCTGCAATCCTGTGTCCAGTTTGGGGCTCCCCAGTTGAAGAGAGACAGAGACCTGCTGGAGAGAGTCCAAGGGAGAGCCAGGAGGATGCTTAGGGGACTTGAGCATCTCCCTGTGAAGAGAGCCTGAGAGCCCTGGGGCTGTTTAGTGTGGAGAAGAGAAGGCTGAGAGGGATCTGATCAATGTCTCTCAAGAGCTGAGGGCTGGGGGTCAAGTGGAGGGGGCCAGGCTCTTTTGGGTGGTGCACAGGAATAAGCCAAGGAACAATGGAGACAAACTTGAACAGAGAAGGTTTCATCTCAACATGAGGAGAAACTTCTTTGCAGTGAGGGTGACAGAGCCCTGGAACAGGCTGCCCAGAGAGGTTGTGGAGTCTCCTTCTCTGGAGACTTTCCACCTTCCCCTGGATGCATTCCTGTGCAGACTCCCCTAAGTGATCCTGCTCTGGCAGGGGGGTTGGACTGGATGATCTCTTGAGGTCTCTTCCAACCTCTAACATTCTTTGATTCTGTGATACACAAAACCATAAACCATTTTCCTAACACAGAGGGAGGCATTATTCACTTGGCACCTGAATAATTTGTAAGGTAGTAATGTTGTGTGGCAGAAAAAAAAAATTAAGCAATTTTTGACATAAATTTTTACCAACCAAAAGTGCAAAAGCTGGTTTATTCCAATTCATGGTAATTTCTGATTGGTAACTGATTGGATTGCAATCCCTGCACACTTGGTTTTGTCCTGGTGAGCACTGCTAATTTTAGCATAAATGTTCATACAGATAAGAACTCATGCCTGAAATGAAATGCTTCACCATTTGTTCTTCTCTTTTCCTAAATGTGTGCTCCCCAGGCACCAGAGGGAAAGCTCAGAGTGACTGCACAGCTCCCCACACAGCACAAACAGGGAGTAGTGACAAGAAGCATTCACAGTCTCACAGCANGCAGGGCAGAGCAGAGGGGGAGCAGAACCTCCCCAGCCCTGCTGGCCACACTTTTCTTGCTGCCCCCCAGGATCCCATTGCCTCTCTTGGCCACAAGGGCACATTGCTGTCCCATGCAGAACTTGCTGTCCCCCAGCACTCCATGGTCTTTCTCCATGGAGCTGCTCTCCAGCAGGACAGCCTCTAACCTGTCCTGGTGCCTGCTGTTATTCCTCCCCAGCTGCAGGACCCTGCACTTGTCCTTATTGAACTCCATGAGGTTTGTCTGCACCTTTCTCCTCCCTTCTTTCTTTGCCATTTCTGGGAAGAACACCTCTGAACAGCTATTTCTCCCCAGATGTAGGACCCTGCACATTCAGACAGCTCTGGAGATGAACTGAGTCCAACATACCATTAACTATAAAGCCCTCTTCATTCCTTTCATGCTCCATCAGAGGAACATCATTCCCTGCTCAGTACAGCTCAGTTTTTCCCAGACAGCCTCTCCAGCTCCACCCATGAGCTTCCTGGTGGCAGGATTAGACCTTGTGCAACATCTGCCCCAACATCCTGCAGGGGAGGAGGGAGTTCAGGTGCTCCTGCCTGTTTCTCAGTGTTTGCTCTTCCCTTGGCCATTGGTATTGACTTGCTCTTCTGCCCAACACCAATGGAACAGGAATTTCAGAACCAGGAAAATCTGAAGACCAAATCAGGACTTCAAATGAGTGTGCTGGGTTGAAAATTCACCTCCCACCCAAAATAAAATTGCCAGACTAGGTCAGTGGAAGTGAATGAAGCTGAATTTACAAGCAAAACTACAACCTAACTTTGTTAGTAGTCTGTCCAATGACATGATTCAGAACTTAGCAGTATTTTCCTTTTTTACAGCTGGTGGTAACTTATATCCATTCTACCATTCCCTGTTCAAGATCTCTGGAACTTTTTCTAGGCACAGCCTAAAACTACCACGATGAGGATCCAGGCAGGCATGACCAGGACTGAGTGTGTGCCAGGGTGGGCAGAAACAGAGCACCACAGTCAGATCTTTGTGGTCACCAGCAGTGTTCCTGCTCTATTTTACATCAAAGGGTACCTAAGGTGACATAGAATCACAGAATTGTCCAGTTTAGAAGGGACCTCAAGGATCATCCAGTTCCAACCCCCCTGCCATGAGCAGGGACACCTCACACTACAGCAGGTTGCTCACAGCCACATCCAGCCTGGCTGCAAAAACCTCCAGGGATGAGGCTTCCACCACCTCCCTGGGCAACCTGTGCCAGTGTCTCACCACCCTCATGGGGAAGAACTTCTTCCTAACATCCAATCTGAACTACCCACTTCTAGTTTTGCTCCATTACTCCCAGTCCTGTCATTGCCTGACACGCTCAAAAGTCCCTCCCCAGCATTCCTGTAGCCCCCTTCAGATACTGGAAGGCCACAAGAAGTTCTCCTTGGAGCATTCTCCAGACTGAACAGCCCCAACTCTCTCAGCCTGTCCCTGTGGGAGATCATCTCCAGCCCTCTGCTCATCCTTGTTGCCCTTCTCTGGACACCTTCCAGCACCTCCAGATCCTTCCTGTAACAGAGGCTCCAGAACTGGACACAGTACTCCAGCTGTGGTCTCAGCAGAGTACAGCAGAGGAGGAGAATCACCTCCCTTGCCCTGCTGGCCACACTTCTCTTGCTGCAGCCCAGGCTCTGGTTGGCTTTCTGGGCTGCAAGTGCTCACTGCTGGCTCATGTTGAGCTTCTCATCCACCAGCACCCCCAAGTCCTTTTCTTCAGGGCATCATCTATCTCCCTATCCCTTTCCATTCAGCAAATCTGGTGCTGACAGTGCCCCTTTATCATGAGAAGATTAAAAACCTTCTGATTCATAGCATCCTGTGTAATGTGTTGCATTGCTGATCCACTTCAGCACTACAAGAAGAAGTGCAGGGGAGAGCTCAGCCTGCAGCTGTCAAACTGGACCAGCTGGGAGAAGGATGTCCCTAACACCAACGTGCTCAGCTAAACTTGTAAGTGTAATCAGCATGAGGCAATCAATTCCTACAGAGAACCTGCAGTTTGGTTACTATTTTCCAGCTATTTTCCACCACACTTTAACACCTTGTCCTAACAGATTTGCCTCCTCACCTTTTAGTCTTCATTTTTAGTCCTAGTGATGTCCTTCTTTTTTTCTACCCAGTGATGATGCTGTTATGGATAACACTGAAGCTGTGGCAGGTTGAAATCTTCTCTGCTGCTGAGCTCTGATTCCTAGAACGTTTGGTATGAAGGACATTTTGTGTGTCTGATCTATTGAGCCTGTATTTATTTATTTTTTTTCCCTCCCCAGCACAAAATGTTTTGTTCTGGATCCTGTTGAACAAACTGTGGTATGTGTCTAGTGTAGACCAGGGCACTAGAGCCAAAACAAAAAGGACACAAAAAGGTGAAAAAGGGTTCACAGGGGAAGGGAAATAAAAATCAGCCCTCAATTTCCAAGTCCCTAAGCTTGGAGGAAAGATGTATTTGTATGCTGAACAAGAAATAAACAACAGCAGGAAGGAATGATTCAGGATTTAATTATTTAATTGCAGTGTTGGAGTTCCAGTCAACTCCCCTCCCCACAAACACAAACCTGTGATTAAAGGTGGGTGCAATTCCTTGCCATCAATTAGCATCCCAAGCAATTAAGAAGGAAGGAAGAGGTGAGGTGTAGCTCATGCTGGGCTTGACTCTGTGGCAGCCCAGCCCCTTGGCCTTGGCTGGAACCTCCCATGCCATGTGAATGATGATATGCTCCAATTGCCTTTGTGACTGGAGATTTCAAGGCACACATGATGACTGGGGATGCTTTCCAAATGGGTAGTTCTGGTCCTGCCCAGCTGTGGCTGGGGTGAGTACTCATCTTCCGGTTCCTCTGCTGCCAGATGAGGATGCAAAGTGCTCCCTGCTGGCCTTACTGCCAAGCAGACAGGTGGTGCTCAGCTGGCACACTCCTACAATGAATATCACTCCACAGGCTCACAGGGTGTTAGGGATTGGAAAGGACCTCTGGAGATCTTCCAGTCCAACCCCCCTGACAGAGCAGGACCATAGGATCCAGCACAGGTCACATAGGAACACATCCAGGTGGGTCTTGAAAGGCTCCAGAGAAGGAGACTCCACAACCTCTCTGGGCAGCCTGTTCCAGGGCTCTGAGACCCTCACAATGAAGAAGTTCCTCCTCATGTTGAGGTGGAATCTCCTGTGCTGGAGTTTCCATCCATTGCCCCTTGTCCTATCCCAGGGCACAAGTGAGCAGAGGCTGTCCCTGTCCCTTCCTTCCTGACCCCCAGCCCTCAGATATTTTAGGCATTCATCATATCCCCTCTAAATCTTCTCTCCAGACTAAACAGCCCCAGGTCTCTCAGCCTCTCCTCACCAGGCAGTGCCCCAGTCCCTTCAGCATCCTTGTAGCCCTCCCTTGGACTCTCTCCAGCAGATCTTTGTCCCTCCTGAACTGGGGAACCCATCACTGGATGCAATATTCCAGGTGTGGCCTCACTTGGGTAAAGTAGAGGGGCAGGAGAACCTCCCTGGCTCTGCTGGACACACTCTTCCTGATGCACCCCAGGACCCAATTGACCTTCTTGGCCCCCAGGGCACATTGCTGTCCCATGCTGAACTTGTTGCCCACCAGCACTCCCAGGTCCTCCTCCACAGGGCTGCTCTCCAGCAGATCCCCTCCAACCTGTGCTGGTGCAGAGATGCTCTCTAGCAGATCATTAGCTCTGTTCCTTCACATGTGTAAACTTGACATCAGAAAGATGTTCTCAGTGTTTCAGTGTGTTACACAAACAGCCCTTGATGGGAACTACCTCATTCCAGAAGGGACACAGCAAGTAAGAGGCTCACTCCTTAGGACAGGGCAAGTTGTGACAGGGAGCAGAGCACTCACATTACTTTGGCTCCATCTTTATTGCTCCCAGAAGGCAACACACTCAGGAAAGACTTCAGGGCCAGCTGTTCAGCTTTTCCAGCTGCTGAAATATTCTTGGAAGGACTAGCAGCCATGGTAAAATGAGGGCTCACTGGGGATCCATGCTGGCCTCTGCAGGCAGAGGGGGGTTTGGCTCACAGAATGGCCTTCCTGGCCAACAGACTGCCAGGAGGCAAGTCCTGTGACATCTCCAAGTGGACCTCATTATCCAACCTAATGGCCTTCCTCAAGTCAGGATATTACCCTGGAGTGCAGGGCAGCAGAATCAGAGCCTGGCAAGGCTTGGGGTTTTCAACCCTGCTGAAGCAGCAAGTAATTTATGCACTCATCATGACTGTGTGGTTAACATAAGCTACAGAATGCCATTTCCTGACAAACTGACTGTGAGGTCCTGGCTGGCACCAGGAAGCGTCTTACACCACAGGTGCAATGGAAGAGGTCTCTGAATGTGAGCTGCAGTGCTCAAATCCAGTCAAGCATGATGGTGTCCTTGTGAACAGAGGGGAAGCCAGCTCTGGGCTTTCTCCCATTGCCTAACCACAGGCATCCAGTGCCATCTGAAACCTCACCTGCTCCCACATTGCTGCTCCAGGAGCAGAGCAAGAGACTCACAGAATTGTCAGGGTTGGAAGGGACCTCAAGGAGCAGCCAGTTCCAACCTCCCTGCCATGGGCAGGAACACCTCACACTACAGCAGGTTGCTCACAGCCACATCCAGCCTGGCTGCAAAAACCTCCAGGGATGAGGCTTCCACCACCTCCCTGGGCAACCTGTGCCAGTGTCTCACCACCCTCATGCTGAAGAACTTCTTCCTAACATCCAATCTGAACCTACCCACTTCAAGTTTTTGCTCTATTACCCCCAGTCCTATCACTATCTGACATCCTGAAAGTTTCCTAGAAGTCCTGTGTCACATCTGCCAGGTCCATTCAGGTGTCCCAAGTACTTGAAAGCCTCTTGAGTACCCATTGAGCAGAGCATTAGGAATTCCTGTTTGGGCAACTCAACCTGCAGCCAAGTGGGCAGCCAGATGGAGGCTGGCCCTGGGATAGTGGAAGGATTCAGCCATGAGTTTTTAGTGGTGCTGTATAAATACCAGCCTCTACATGCCACCCAGCAGGGCACAGCCCCTGAAAGTCCTCTCTCACAGCTGTTGGTCCCCTTGGGAGGTCAGAGCACCCTGGGTGTCCAAGATAGCAACTCCTTCCTGCAGGCATCCATGGAGAAATGGAATGAAGTTCAGCAAGGGCAAGGGGAGAGTCTGGCACCAGGGAAAGAACAACCCCATGGAGCAGGAGAGGTTGGGATTGACCTGATGGAGAGCAGTGAAGGGGACAAGGACCTGGG
>VXBD01005614.1:190130-201927 GCA_013399975.1 Indicator maculatus | reverse complement strand
CTTCCAACCTCTGATATCCTGTGATGCTGTGACCCTGTGTTGGATGCAAGGCTTGGTGCAGACATCCCTGAACAGGTTTATAGGCAGTGGGGATGACAGATGCTCATAGACTGAGCACACCTGG
Organism: Indicator maculatus; assembly: GCA_013399975.1. Classification (NCBI taxonomy): domain Eukaryota; kingdom Metazoa; phylum Chordata; class Aves; order Piciformes; family Indicatoridae; genus Indicator; species Indicator maculatus. The sequence goes on along the minus strand of VXBD01005614.1, from coordinate 201,803 downwards.
TCCTGCTAGAGCATCCCATGGCTACTGACTGACCTGGTTGGAAGGCCACTGGTGTCTACTGGAAACTGGGGCAGCAGAAACTGGGGCTTGGTCTCTTCTCCCAGGGGTTGTTTAGTTTGACTCCTGCTGTTCTCCCTCAATCCATTCCCTCACTGCTGTCCTGACACTAAGCAGACTTTGCTCTGCTCACACCACCCAACACTCCTCCAATTTGATGGCAGGTGTGAAGCAAGCAGCCCTTCTGCACAGCCTGCTGCTCTGCCTGCATGGTTGTTTGTCCTGCTTTAAGGCCAGACAGATCCTCTGTTGCCCCAAGAGGGGCACAAGAATGACACTCACACAAATGGAATGGAAAGTGATGGAAAGTTTAAATGGAGGGGGAAAAAGAAAAAGCAAGCAATTAGTGTTTTACAGAAACTCCAAAGCTTAGTGGCAGCTCTCAGCCTGCAGAAGAGGAGACTCAGGGGAGACCTCATTGCTGTCTACAGCTGTCTGAAGGGAGGCTGTAGCCGGGGGGGGGGTTGGTCTCTTCTCCCAGGCAGGCAGTGACAGAAGGAGAGGACACAGTCTCAAACTGTGCCAGGGGAGGTTTGGACTGGATGTGAGGAAGAAATTCTTCAAAGAAAGAGAGATTGGCCATGGAATGTGCTGCCCAGGGAGGTGGTAGAGTCACCATCCCTGGAAGTGTTTAAAATCAGACTGGAAGAGGCACTCAGTGCCATGGTTTATTTGATTAGATGGTGTTGGGTGATAGGTTGGACTGGATGATCTTGAAGGTCTTTTCCAACCTGGTTAATTTTGTGATTCTGTGAAAAAAATGAGGAGCCACTGTAAAATATGTGGTTAACATCAGAGCACAGAAGGGAAAAAGCTTCACCCAGCCCCATGCTCACTGCAGAGCAGGCAGAAGCATGCAGAAAAGCACTCCCTGGAGGAAGCAGAGAGGCTGTCTCTGAGAGGAAACCATGGGAGCCAGGGTCTGGTAGGTTGCTGGTGACAGGTTCAAGTTGCTCAGGCTGAGAAGGCAAGAATAGGGCAGGAATTAGTGGGTGGAAGCTGGGCACATTCACTGCAAGAAACAGTGACAAATGTTACCTGGTCACAGTTACCCTTGGCAGGAGCTAGATTTGCTGTTCCCTGCAGCATTTAAATCAGTTCTGGACACCCCTGTGAAAGAGGTGCAGCTGCCAGGGTGACATCTTGTGCTGCTGCAGGAGGTGTGACCAGCTCAGCGGCCTCCCTGCTCTCCTGCTTCTGGAGAACTGCCAGCTGGGCACAGCACCAGGGCAGCCTGCCCATGCCCAACAAGCTGCTGACTGGAAGAGCTGCAAGCCCAGGTCACCCAGCAGCAGTCAAACACCTCTGACCACACTTACAGCCCCTGAGACAGCCAGGACAACTTTTTTTGCCCTCCCACATGTAACACTGATGGAGTTCAGTTACCTGCAGCAAAGCAGAGGAGCAGAGCAGTAGCTCTGGCAGGTCTGGCCAGCTCTGGGCTCTACTCTCCAGCTGTGGCTATGAGTATAGGCCTGGGAGAGGCCACATGGTAGTGCCTGACTTGATATTAGAGTGGGTGAGACATGAGCAGCACAGGGTCTGATCACACAGCCAGCCGCAGCGGTGCCAGGGGAGCGATTGAACGGAGGAGAGAGGGCAGTGCTCAGCCAACCTTTCACCCTCTCTGATATGCTCTGTCTGCCCAGACAGAATTCTGTGCTCTCAGGAATTAGTCAAGATGTTGCTCAGTTGCTTTTTTTTTTACCTCCTCCTCAGCTGCCAGGCTGGATGCCTGTGCTTGTGGCTGCTTCCCCCTGCAGTCTGAAGCTCACTTGATTCCTGAATCCTCAGGGCTTGGACTCTGCCACCTGCTGCTTCAGGGGGAACCTCATCACTCCCCCCTCGGGGTCTCTGACCTGCCACACATTTCTTCTCACTGAAGCTGACTTCATTAACCAAGCAGTGCATAACTCCCACATCATTGTTTCTCTGGGTTAGGGTTTTCTAATGCTCAAGGGTTTTATCAAAGCAGATCCAGTCTGTGGCTGATGCAGCCAAACTCTCTGCTAATTGCCCAGCCAGCTGGGATTAAGCTTTTTGGTCTCAGACCTGTCCAACAGTGCCTCTGCACAAGGGAAAGTCAGTTTACAAGCAAGCTAACATCTAGAAATAGGAAATGCAATGAGTATCACAGAATCACAGACTGGTAGGGGTTGGAAGGGAGCTCTGGAGATCATCCAGTCCAACTACCTGCTGAGGCAGATTCACCTAGAACAGGTTGTACAGGAATGCATCCAGGAAGGTTCTGAGTCTCCAGAGACCAAGACTCCACAACCTCTCTGGGCAGCCTGGTCCAGTGCTCCATCAACCTCAAAGGAAAGAAGTTTTTCATTAAGGTCAAATGAAACACTCTGGGTTCCAGTTTGTGCCTGCTGCCCCTTGGCCTGGCACTGAGCACCACTGAGAAGAGCCTGGCTACATCCTCTTGCCTTGCCACAGAGTCACAGAACACATCTGGTTGGAAGAAACCTCAAAGAGATGGCATTTAACAAGTCCAAGTGCCAGGTGCTGCACAGCAATCCCATGCAGCACTACAGGCTGGGCTGGAGAGCAGCCAGGAAGAAAGGGACCTGGGAGTACTGGTGGACAGCAGCTGAACAGGAGCCAGCAGTGTGCCCAGGTGGCCAAGGGCATCCTGGCCTGCATCAGCAATAGTGTGGCCAGCATGAGCAGGGAAGTCATCCTGCCCTGTGCTCAGCTCTGGTTAGACCACACCTTGAGTGCTGTGTCCAGTTCTGGACACATTTAAGAAGGATCTTGAGATACTTGAACGTGTCCAGAGAAGGGTAAGGAGGTTGGGGAGGGGTCTCAAGAACAAGCCCTATGAGGAGAGGCTGAGGGAGCTGGGGGTGTTCAGCCTGGAGAAGAGGAGGCTCAGGGCAGACCTCATTGCTGTCTACAACTACCTGAAGGGAGGTTGTAGCCAGGAGGGGGTTGGTCTCTTCTCCCAGGCAAGCAGCACCAGAACAAGAGGACACAGTCTCAAGCTGTGCCAGGGGAAGTTTAGGCTGGAGGTGAGGAGAAAGTTCTTCACAGGAAGAATAATTGGCCATGGAATGTGCTGCCCAGGGAGGTGGTGGAGTCACCATCCCTGTAGGGGTTCAACAAAAGCTTGGATGTGGCACTTGGAGCCAGGGTTTAGTCAGTCCTGAGGTGCTGGGTGATAAGTTGGACTTGATGAGCTCTGAGTTCTTTTCCAGCCTTGTTGATTCTATGATTCTATGATTGATCCTCCAGTCCAACTGCCTGAAGTGTCAACACTGAACATTTATCTACAAAATATGCAATATTTAAATACATTCACAATTTATAAACAATACAAGGACCCCCTGGACAAAACCAAGAGGCTACCAAGAGCTTCCCTCTCTCTGCCCCCTTCCCCCCTCTACAAGGGAAAAGAGAAGAGCAGAGGGCAGCTTGTTAGTTACTTAGGCACAAGAAGAACACAGCCAAGGGCAGCAACAGCCAAGCAAAACCTCCAGTTAGTATCAGCTAGAGCAAAGAGCTGAGGAAGAGAGAGAAAATAGTTCATACAACTAACTTTATGTCAGCTATCAGCCCAATGGCATTGGTTAGACCTCATCATTGTTTTCCCTTCACATCCAATGGAAATTTGTTGACTTTCTACCACTTTCTGCTCAAGATCTGTGGAGAACTTCCTTGGCACCAGCCTAAAACTGCCACACATTTTCTTGACATTGGTCTGAGATGGGTGGGGGGACTCAGCCCTGTCCTTTGCTGATGGAAGGAAGGCAGAAGGGATGGCCTGTCTCACTTGGATGAGTAACCACCCACCATGCCAGGTCAGACATTGTCATTGTTTTCATTAGGAGATGGATTTGTGCTTGGAAAGGAAATATTAAAGTCAGTTTTCTTCCCTGCACAGGCAGAGAGGGAAGCAAATGGCACTCACTGTGTCTTCAGCAGTGGCCATATCCCAGTGTTGTGCCACTAACTCATGGCACTTGGACACAACCAGGACACCCTGGGATAACAAACACCCCAGATGGCCTCCTCCTGCTCCATAGCTCACGTCACAACCTGATGGATTCTTTTCCACTCACATTTGTCTCCCAAAAAGAAAATGGAGAAAAAACAATCATATTCTGGGGCATATTTTTTTTCTTTTAAAGAAAAAAAAAAAAAAGAAGAGATGTTTTCTATGAAAAGGAAGAGCCAGGGGAGTGGGGGGCACTGGTTCCTTTTCATGGTTGTACATCATGGGCTCTGGCCAGCAGCTGGTGTGGAATAAAACACTGTGGCTGCTCTAGATCCCATCAATCCTGTAGCATGGCTGGTACCCAGCACCACTTCCAGGCCACTCCAGCATGAGAGAGGCACTTTGGGGTTCATCTTTGCTTCGTAGAATCATAGAATCATAGAATCAAGAGGGTTGAAAGAGACCTCAAAGATCATCGAGTCCACCCTGTCCCCCTACCCCTCATGACTACTAAACCATGGCACAGAGTGCCACGTCCAATCCCCTCTTGAACACCTCCAGGGATGGTGACTCCACCACCTCCCTGGGCAGCCCATTACAATGGCCAACCACTCTCTCTGTGAAGAACTTTCTCCTCAACTCCAGCCTAAACCTCCCCTGGTGCAGCTTGAGACTCTGTCCTCTTGTTCTTCCTTTAGCCTGTCAAGCAAGAGGGATCCTTAGCATAATCTCTGTCCCCGTCACCTCCTTCATTGGATTAAAACAGCCACAGGGAGGAACAGAAATGAGCTTCCTTGTGCTTAGCTCTGACCAGCAGGGAATCATCATAGAATTACAGAATGGGTTGGGTTGGAAGGGACCTCCAAAGGTCAGACAGTCTGACCCCCTCTGCAGTCCTCAACTAGATCAGGTTGCCCAGACCCCTGTTGAGCCTCACCTTGAGTATCTCCAGGGATTGGACTCTGCCACTAACACCCAGCAGGGAGCTGCTCCTTCTTCCTCTGCCTTGTCAGAAGAGAGTCCCAGCAGCCATGTGCTACCTACAAGGATGTTCCAAAGCCTGATCTCATCCACCATTACAAAAGCTGTTAAGCCTCTACTTCTTTTTCCAGTGGGGAAAAAAAATAGGGGATCTGTGAATTCATCTTAATACATAGAAAAAAGCTGGAGGTGGGGAGATTCAGACTGGAAGTGAGGAAGAAGTTCTTCAGCATGAGAGTGGTGAGAGCCTGGAATGGGTTGTCCAGGGAGGTGGTTGATGCTCCATCCCTGGAGGTGTTTAAGGCCAGTCTGGATGAGGCTGTGGCCAGCCTGATCTAGTGGGAGGTGTCCCTGGGCATGGCAGGGGGGTTGGAACTGGCTGATCCATGTGGTCCCTTCCAACCCTGACTGATTCTATGATACTATGATTTTTTTTTTTTTTTGGTAGGTATATCTGAGAAGATCCAAGAAACACTACCACCACCCAGCCCAGAAGATGGAGAAGTTTGCATCAGTCTTCTGCTCATGGGGGAACTTCATCATAAATCCCATCTGATGACAAGAAGTTTCACCCCAAGGCCAGCACTGAGTGTGGTGCTGTGACCCTCAGCATTAATGTGCCTATTAGCAGCCTCTGCATGTCTTTGTGAAAGGCTACTAAGAAGAGAAGGACATTTGAAACTGCTGTACAGCAAGAAAGAGGCATTTGCTGCTGCGTGACTTGCAATGCATTCTAATCATCTTGTAATTAGAGCTACAATCCTCTGGCCCTGCCAGAGACAAGAGGGGAAATTGTTTATGTCTCCCTGGCAGTTACCTGGCATAGGGTGACACCACAAAACATCTCCTAAATCCCATAATTCCAGAATCCCAGCAGAGTGGGAAGTGGAAGGGACCTCTTGGGATCAACCAGTTCAACTGCCTTGCTCAAGCAGGGCGCCCACAGCAGCTTGCCCAGGAGCACAATGCCCAGGGGTGTTTGGAAGGTCTCCAGACAAGGACACTCCACAATCTCTCTGGGCAGCCTGCTCCAGGCTTCCATCACCCTCACACCAGTCAAGTTTCTCCTCCTGCTCACATGGAACCTCCTGGCTTCCACTTTGTGCCCCTTGGCCCTTGTCTTGCAGCTGGAATCACCAATGGATCACCAAGCGCAAGCAAGAGGCAGACATCCAAGGGTGAGACCCTCTGAGACCCTCTCCAATGGCACAGAGCTTCTAGGAAACATTTGTTGCCAGCTACCTTTCCTGGCCTCCTGATTTCCTTCCTGCTGTAGTCTGGTGGTACAGAGAGGAACTGAATCCTTTGCTTTGCTGGGAAGGATGTTTTGTCCTTTCCCAGTGACTGCAGCAAGCACCAGAGAATACAAAGCCCAAACCAGAGAATACAAAGCCCAAACCTGCTGGGCACCCTCCACCCAAGGCCATTTTGGGACTTCAAGGGTCAGAAGATGTCTTCCATGAAGGGAGTAATGACAGATGGGGGACAGGCAGGATGAAGTGGGAGGACGCAGGGAGAAGTGGCACATGGCTGTACTTGGAAGGTACACAAAAGCACAGACAGACAGACAGACACTGCCATGTGCCACAGAAGAGCTGAATGTCACCACCCCCAGCATTTGGGCACTGAGGGAACAAGCAATGTCTCACTGGAAGAGTCTTGAAAGCTGTAGTCTGCTTTGCTTGAGTGCCAAGCACAGACAAGGTGCCCCTACTGCACCTCTGTCCTCTGGTGCCAAAGGACCACAACCACTTTTCAGGATCTTCCTGGGAGTGTTAGACATGCCCTAGACACCCCAGAGGTGAGCTCAGACAACTTGAAGAAGATGAAGCTGGGGAGGGACTTTTTAGGACATCAGGTAGTGACGGGACTGGGGGGAATGGAATGAAGCTGGAAGTGGGGAGATTCAAGCTGGAAGTGGGGAGATTCAGGCTGGACATGAGGAAGAAATTCTTCAGCATGAGAGTGGTGAGAGCCTGGAATGGGTTGTGCAGGGAGGTGGTTGAGGTCCCATCCCTGGAGGTGTTTAAGGCCAGGCTGTATGAGGCTGTGGCCAGCCTGCTGTAGTGTGAGGTGTCCCTGCCCATGGCAGGGGGGTTGGCACTGGCTGATCCTTGTGGTCCCTTCCAACCCTGACTGATTCTATGATTCTATGATTCTAAGACTGATGTGAGCAAGAGCTTGATTCAAATTGCATGGGAAGTAACCCTGGGAAGTGGAAGGAGAGACAGCTCCAGAGCTGCTGAGCTCTGCTGAGCTCCAAGTGTTGCTAAGGAGACACAGAATCCTTCAGCTGGAACTTCCCAAGTGATGAAGGGCTTGACGCCCAGGAACAGCTCAGCCCAGAGGGGATGAAGATGCCAATAACCAAGGTTGGGTCATCTGGAGGCTGAATCTCTCAGCCAAACACAGAGCAAGCCAAAGATGGCACCAAACCCAGTCACAACCAGGGGGTGGTCAGTGGCTCTCTGCTGGATGGCTTCAGAGCAGGCTGTGGTCATTCTGCAGTGCTGAAGGGCATGAGCTGAGTCCTCAGCACCTTGCTTGTCACACCTGGAGAAAGGAGAGAGATGGTGGTGGGAGAAGGGGTGTGCAAAAGACCAGCTGGTGGGGTGGGTGTCTGTGACATTTCTACTGGCACAGCAAGCTGTGAATCTCTAAGACTTCTTCCACCTGCTTAGTGGCTAAAGAGGACTGGTTATCAAGGCTGCTGCTGCTGCCAGCTGGGCTGCTCACAGGATTTGCTTCTCTCTTGCAGTGGATGTTTCATGCAAGGCTCACAGCTCTCAGGATTGCTGCTGGAGGCTTCCAGGAGGAAGATGAAAACTGGAATCAGGCTGAGCTGTTTCCCTGATTCCACAGCAGCTTCACTTCTCTGCCATGAGAGGCAAGAGGCTATGGGTTGCAGGACAGCAGCCTCCACTCTCACAGTCTCCTTGGTGCCTCACAGGACACTTCTCCCAGGGAACACCACACCTATGGCCAAAGCCTGCCTCTGGCTGGAGCCAGTGTGCTCTTGGCTGAAAAGGGAAGCACTGGGGTCAGCCTTGAGGGAGTGCAGCAGAGCTTGTCTTGACCCTGGGGGTGCAGGGAGGGTCTGGTGTCTCTCAGCTGGGTTGCATTGCTGGTCTGCCTCAGTGCCTAGCACCCATGGGTAGGAGCTGCACCCCTCATGGAGCTCTGCAAACACAACTAACAAGCAGCTCTCCAGGCTGCTGGCTGCTAAACTCAGGCTTATGACTCCAAGCTGGAGACTTTTCATAGAGCCATAGAACTGCTGAGGTTGGAAGAGACCTCTGAGATCGTCAAGTCCAAGCACTCAGCCAGAGCTCACAGCTCCACCACTGCTGCTAAGCCACTGCCACTAACCCATGTCCCTCAGCACCACATCCATGCATCTTTTAAACCCCTTCAGTGATGGTCACTCCACCACCTCCCTGGGCAGCCTGTTCCAATGCCTGAGAACCCTTCCTGGGAAGAAATTTTTCCTAATATCCAACCTGAGCTTCCCCTGGCACAACTTGAGGCTGTCTCCTTTTGAGGCTGTTTCCTTTTGAGGCTGTTTCCTTTTGTCCTGTTACATGTGAGGAGAGACCAGCCCCAGTCTCACTCCAACCTCCTTTAAGGCAGATGAAGTCTTGCCTCAGCCTCCTTTTCCTCTCTTTTTGTCAGCTTTTCACAGAATCATGGAATGTTAGGAGCTGGAAGGGACCTCAAAAGCTCATCCAGGCCCATTCCCCTGCCAGAGCAGGGTCACCTAGAGCACATCACACAGGAATGCATCCAGGCAGGTTTTAAATCTCTCCAGAGAGGGAGACTCCACAATCCCCCTGGGCAGCCTGTTCCTGTTTCCTGGGCTTAGTTGGGATCACTCCCACTCCACCTCACACTCAAGTGATGCTTCAGTACACCCAGCACAGAGCCTTTGTGAGCCAAAAGGCAGGAGACCTTCATCCCTACTGGTTCTGTCCCTCTCCTCATCATCACTGACTTGCACAAGCGAAGAGAGCTCAGCAAATCCTTAAGCCACAGCTGGCCACGAGGTGCTCTGGAACTCACCAGCTGCTGGGGCTGGGGGGGGATGTTCCCCCGTAAATGTCATTTAAAAAGAGTTTAAATGAGGGGAAAGCTCACTCAGCATTCACAAACTCCAGCATTTTTGTGTTCTTGGTTCCTATTTCATCTATTATTTACAGGAAAAGGTCTGTGTGGGGAGGGGGAAAAAGAAGCCTTCTCTTCTGAACTCTTTGCAGGACTGACTCAGCAGCTTACTTTTTCTGCTGGCTACTTTTATGCTTCTCTTCTTTTTATGGCTAAATTTTAATTTTCCACTTAAAATACTTATTTCCATGACAGGTCTGTCCAGCCTTAAGCAGATTTTTTTTCTTGTCTTTGACTTTTATCTCTCTCTCTCTTCACTTTTTTCTTTTTTTTTTCTTTTTTAATTAAAACACCACCTCTGAATGAGTTCACTGCAGCTCTCCTTTTCCCATCTTGCTCTCCTTCCAGAGAGCTTCTCCCACTCTAATCCTGACAGACCCTTTTGCAACCTCAGCACATTGCCAAGCCTGAAGGCTTGGGAAAGTTCATCTAGATGTCAACTGCTGACTGATTTCCAAGCAGATCCTGGCAGCATTCTGGTGTCTGACACTGGTCCCTCCCCAAGAGACTCTGCTTGGCTCTGCCCCTGCCCCAGGTCTCAGTCCAGAGGCTCTGGCAGCTTTGCTATGTTTGGGTAAGTCCCTTCCACATAAACCAAACAAGCAGTTCTTGCTTTAAAGGCATTTTCACCTTTGCAGGACTATGGTATCCCAGCATGGTGGGGATTGGAAGGGACCTCTGGATTTATCCAGTCCAATTTCCCCTGCTCCAGCAGGGCACCCACAGCAGCTTGCCCAGGAGCACAAATGCCCGGCGGGGTTTGGAAGCTCTCCACACAAGGACACTCCACAACCTCTCTGGGCAGCCTGCTCCAGGCCTCCAGCACCCTCCACCAAATAACTTTCTCCTCCTATTCAGATGGAACTTTCTGGCTTCCACTTTGTGCCCATTGCTGCCCCTGGTACTGTCCCTGAGCACCACTGAGAAGACTCTGGTCCCATCCTCTTGCTCCTCACCCTTTACCTCTTGCTCAGCATTGAGCAGACCTCCTCTCAGCTGCTCTTCTCCAGGCTCAACAGCCCCAGGACTCTCAACCTTTCCCAGCCCCAGGACTCTCATCCTTTCCCAGCCCCAGGACTCTCAACTTTTCCCATCCCCAGGACTCTCATCCTTTCCCAGCCCCAGGACTCTCAACTTTTCCCAGCCCCAGGACTTCCCAGCCCCAGAACTCTCAACCTTTCCCAGCCCCAGGACTCTCATCCTTTCCCAGCCCCAGGACTCTCAACTTTTCCCAGCCCCAGGACTCTCAACTTTTCCCAGCCCCAGGACTCTCAGCCTTTCCCAGCCCCAGAACTCTCAACTTTTCCCAGCCCCAGGACTCTCAACTTTTCCCAGCCCCAGGACTCTCAGCCTTTCCTCCTTACAGAGACACTCCAGGTCCCTCAGCAGCTTTGGAATGTGCACAGTTCCCTGTCTCTCTTGAACTGGAGAGTCCAGAACAGGACCCAGGAGTCTAGATGTGTCCTCACTATGGCAGTCTAAGAGAGGAGAATTTTCCTCAACCTTCTGGTCAGCCTCTTCTGACCACATCCCAGGAGGCCATTAGCCTTCTTCGCCCAAGGGCACATTGCTGGCTTGCCAGGCTGAGACCCTCTAGCTTTGCAGAAGAAGCCATCCTGCCCTTCTGCATAGCCTTTCAGATGGCTGGAAGGGAAGGAAAGGAATCATTTTCAAGCTGGCTCACTTGGCATTTGCTCAGCTCCTAATGAGAGGCAGTTCCACACCTCCTCGCTGACGGCCGCCAGCGCTGCTGCAGAGGCTGTTTGCAGAAGGCAGAGTGCAAACTCCTCACTGTCATGGTAGGGCCATGACATGGCCCAGAACAAACCCAGACAGGCCTTAAGATGTCCAGACAAGGTCCCTTTCTCTCCCTTCCTTCCTGCAGAGAGACAGGGCAAAGCAGGGAAAAGAACAACAGGGCCAGGAGTCCTGCCTGTCTGGTACACAAGTTGTGAGAGCATCAGGGCAAGCTGAGCACTGCTCCCCCAGATGCAAGGTTTTTGTTTCTGCCTTGAATGGTTATAGCCTGGCAGAACACCTTTCCATGGGGCAGCTACACCTTAGCTTCAGTACCCCACTGGACCAACTGATCACTGGCCAGATGTATACAGAGGTTGACCTGGTAGTCATAGAATAGAGTCATAGAATGAGTCAGGGTTGGAAGGGACCACAAGGCTCAACCAGTTCCAACCCCCCTGCCATGCCCAGGGACACCTCACACTACAGCAGGCTGGCCACAGCCTCATCCAGCCTGGCTGCAAACACCTCCAGGGATGGGACCTCAACCACCTCCCTGCACAACCCATTCCAGGCTCTCACCACTCTCATGAGGAAGAACTTCTTCCTCACATCCAGTCTGAATCTCCCCAATTCCAGATTTATTCTATCCCCCCCAGTCCTGTCCCCCCCTGATAGCCTAAAAAGTCCCTCCCCAGCTTTCTTGGAGCCCCCTTCAGATCTTGGAAAGCCACAAGAAGGTCACCTCAGAGCCTTCTCTTCTCCAGACTGAACAGCCCCAACTCTCTCAGTCT